>CM038349.1:10809551-11388200 GCA_021464625.1 Proterorhinus semilunaris
GTGTTTATTTTCACGGAAAAGTTCAGAGAAAGTGAATGCGGAGTTGGACCCGCATTCACTGCATTCACTGAGCGATAGAAACGTGGCACTCCTGGTGTAAACTGATTATTTTACACTTGCACAAATGTGCAAGTGTAAAATAAACAAACAATTGCTGTTTTAGTACAAATTCAGCATTAGAGAGTGAGAGTTGGGGTTGATTATGAGTATGGTCCATAAGGCCACAGCTGTTGCCATACAAGGGAGAAATGAGGATAAATTAATAAAAAAAAGAAGAAAAAAAATGGAATTACACGTAATAGTAACAATACAATTTCCAGAGAGTGTGAGAAGATCTCTGAGCAGGATCAACGTACACAAAGCACCGGGTCCAGACAACATACCAGGTCGTGTACTGAAAGGTTGCGCTGATGAACTCACTCCCAAAATGCCTCAAAGCGACCACCATCATTCCGGTGCCAAAGAAGTCACCACCCTCCTGCTTTAATGACTACCGCCCAGTAGCACTCACTCCAATTCTTATGAAGTGCTTCGAGCGGCTCGTCATGGAACACATCAAGTCCACCACCAGTTTGCTTACCGGTCCAATCGCTCAACTGAAGATGCCATCTCCACTGCGCTTCATTCAGCCCTCACTCACCTTGAAACAAAGCATTCAACACTATAATCCCACAGCAGCTAATACACAAACTGCTCCACCTGGGGATCAACACATCACTGTGCAACTGGCTGCTGGATTTTCTGACGGGGAGACCACAGGCTGTACGTGTCGGCGGAAAGTCCTCCAGAACCATCACACTGAACACGGGGGCTACCCAAGGCTGTGTGCTGAGCCCCCTCCTGTTCACTCTGCTGACCCATGACTGTGCTCAAAAGTATGACTCAAACCTCTTTATCAAGTTTGCAGACGACACAACAGTGGTGGGTCTAATCAGCAACAGAGACGAGTCAAACTACAGGAGTGAGCAGTCTGGCCATGTGGTGCACACAGAACAATCTCTCTCTAAATGTGGAGAAGACAAAAGAGATTGTTGTGGACTTTCGAAGAGCACGGGTCCAGCATGTTCCTCTAACAATCAACGGTGCTGCAGTGGAGACCAGCACTAAGTTCCTGGGTGTGCACATCACAGAGAACCTTTCCTGGACCATGCACATCACATCACTGGTCAAGAAAAGTAATCAGCGTCTCTACTTTCTCCGCAAGTTAAGAAGAGCTAGAGTCCCAGCCTCTGTTATGTGCAACTTCTACAGAGGGACTATAGAGAGCATCCTGACCAGCTCCATCACTGTGTGGTTCTTCTACAGAGGGACTATAGAGAGCATCCTGACCAGCTCCATCACTGTGTGGCACGGCGCAAGCACTGCCTCCTGCCAAAGGAGCCTCCAGCGCATCGTGAGAGCAGCGGAGAAGATCTGTGGAGCTCCTCTCCCCTCCATTAAGGACATGTACTCCACCCGTCTCACCCGCAAAGCCCTCGGAATCACCAGGGACCCTACGCACCCATCACACAGTCTCTTCAAGGTAATGCCTTCAGGGAGGAGACTGCGGAATCTACAGGTCAGGTCGAGTCGACTTAAAAACAGTTTCATACACAACGCCATCGGGAAGCTGAACTCCCACCCCTCTTCCCCCACCCCCCGCTCCACAATCAAGGATGAGAGAAATCTGATTAATTAAGGATAATAAAGGATTAGCACCTCCATATCTGAGGCCATGGTTCTCCACCGGAAAAAGGTGGCTTCCCCGCTTCAGGTCGGTGGGGAGTCCTTGCCTCAAGTGGAGGAGTTCAAGTATCTCGGGGTCGTGTTCACGAGTGAGGGACGGATGGAGCGTGTGATCTATAGACGTATCGGTGCGGCGTCAGCAGTGATGCGGTCGCTGTATCGGACGGTTGTGGTGAAGAGGGAGCTGAGTCTGAGGCAAAGCTCTCGATTTACCGATCGATCTACGTTCCCACCCTCACCTATGGTCATGAGATCTGGGTAATGACCGAAAGGACAAGATCGCGAATACAAGCGGCCGAAATGAGTTTCCTTCGCAGGGTGGCTGGGCGCACCCTCCGAGATCGGGTGAGGAGCTCAGTTACCCGGGAGGAGCTCGGAGTCGAGTCGCTACTCCTTCACGTCGAAAAGAGTCAGCTGAGGTGGCTAGGGCATCTGTTTCGGATGCCTACTGGTCGCCTCGGGAGGTGTTCCAGGCATGTCCTATTGGGAGGAGGCCTCGTGGAAGGCCCAGGACACGCCGGTGGGACTATGTCTCCGAGCTGGCCTTGTGTCGCCTCGGGGTCCCCCCAGAACAGCTGGAGGAGGTCTCATCTCTGCTGAGACTGCTGAGACTGCTGCCCCTGCGACCCGGCCCTGGATAAAGCGGAAGTAAATGGATGGATGGATGGACAACGATAGTGTGCATTTGCGGGAGCTGGGATTCGAAACACACGACCTTCCGATCACGAGATGACCCGCTCTACCACCTGCGCCACCGTCGCCCCATTAAACCATTTGACATCGTAATGCGTTTATTTTCGATCACAACATTTGTCTATTGTGCAGTTCCCTTTGAAGACATCGTTGACTGTTTTGCATTTACCATGTAAGCCCCGTTAGCGAGCTGATAGATCACGCTCTGTGATCCCAACTCAACCTCGCTGATGACGCCGGCCAAAAGGCCCCCGATCTCGTACATCCACCACTCCAGACACAGCATGAGCATACTGGGGATGGCCAACTTCACGAACGTCCCCCACTCCTGCAGGCACTCGAGGGACCAGCCTGTGGCAAATATGAGCACATTAAATCGACTTGGACATTAGGAAGGACAATAACGTGATATACATACGTTCGAACATATCTGATTGTGTGGGATTTATCACAAAAAGATTCACTTTCCTGTATCTGATTTTTTTATTATGATGCATTTTTTATTGAATGCTACAGTAGCAGGCTGGTTATAGCATTAATCCTCCCCGTCACAGACTCCCCCTACCCTGCTGTGGCGAAGCATGTTCCTAAAAAGGGCATAAGGGCGGGATCTTCACTGTAGACCCGTCCTTTGAGGGGTGCGTAGTTCGGTCGCCTTTAGCTCTAATGCTAACGGACTGTCAATCAAAGCACAACCCTCATTAGTATACAAGATTTCGAAAATGTTTCTTACGAAAACCAGCCTGGTTTCTTTAATTGTAACTATCACAGGAGCACTATTTAGCACTATTTAACTAATGAAAGATGGGTAAATTTAATTGTGTCGGTATCCCCTCCTAGAACCGCCACCTTAATGTGGTGGAGGGGTTTGAGCACTCGAATGATCCTGGGAGCTCTGTTGTCGGGGGCTTCGTGCCCCTGGTAGGGTCTCCCATGGCAAACAGGTCCTAGGTGACGGGTCAGACAAAGAGCGGTTCAGAAGCCCCTTATGAGAGACCAACAGGCCCGGTTAGAACCATGAGGCCGTCCTTCTGTGGACCCACCACCTGCAGGAGGACTCATAGGGGGCTGGTGCAATGTGACTTGGGCAACTCCAACGGCTGCCCCCACGACCCGGCAACGGGCCAGTGGAATAAAATGGATGGATGGATGGTGTTGACTATGTTTTATAAATAATGTATCCACTAATGTGTCATTATGCCCTTTACTGCAGCATTGTTGAAGCTGGGGAAGATGATGTATTTTCTTGTGGTAATAAATTTCAGTGCAAACTAAAATATGAACCAATAAAGAATCACAAGCGCATTTGTGAATCTAAGGTATGAACCGATTTGCTTATTTTATACATAATGGGACCCCTCAGTGACAGATTTTGTCCTCAGATCACAGCAAGCCACAAAGCTCCGAAGACTCCTCTATTTACTGACCTCTTATGGCTAAAACAAAAAGGGCCCTTGCGTTAAAAATAGCTTTGTATTGTTTCAGTGTACTGTCACTTTTGTGCTGTGTCACTCCTATTTGCACTCTCAGTGGTTTAAATAGTAACTTAGTAAGTCAAAAACATTTATGCATAACCGAATGTCATGGAGAATCATTTAGGTATTGGGTTTAAAATGGACAAAAGTGTGTTCACCGACCAGACCACGTTGCCTTGTGGAGACCTCTAACATAGATGTAAAAGAACATAAAGACCGCCAGCGAATATTGGGAAATGGCGTTCGCTGCTGCCGACCCTCTGTCAACGAAAAGAAAATGCAGATCAAGTATACAAAAGTGAAAATAAATACAGACAAATTATAAACAGGCACTCACGCGACGCCAAAGTCCAGAAGGAAAAGGAAAACGTAGTTGATGATGGCATTTAGGATGTTGCCAATCGCCCCGGTTATAACTTGAGGCCAAATAATCCCCTGTAAAACAAAAAAAAACACATTGAAATAAACTTTTATCAGTGTGATCCATTCGAAAGACCTTACCTGGTTTTGTAAATACCTGGTCTGGAGTGTGTACATGAAAGCGGCCTGTAAATCAATTGGAAAAAGGAGATTTATCCAAACGAAAATGAAATCAAGGAGATTGCACTATCACAGGTCTCTCACTCACGGGTAAAGCCGGCATGAAGATGGTGACATAAAGCTGGGAAATTCTGCAAAGCAAATTCAGTGAAGTGTCACTTGAAATACAGAAAAACAAACAAAGCTTCTATTTTTGTTATTTCTTTTGGGGTTAAAATTTTGGCCCCTGGAGGTCAGTGACTGCTCAGACACAGTATTAGCCTTGTTCATCCATGAGTATTGTGACTGACTTTGACTAAATAACATTTCATTTGACACAATGAGCACTGATAAAAAATAACGTTGGTCCTTGAAGCCCCCACAAACGTGCTACAGGCTAAAAGTGATCCCAACAAGCCGGAATTAGGCCCGTGTGTTTTTGAGGAAAAAAAATTGCAATAGCAAGATTTGACCAAGGATGCATGCTCCTCCAATTGTTTTGGGGGTTTCTGGTAGGTTTTCTGGATGGAATGTATGCGTAACCATGGAGATGGTTCCCCCAGCAGTAAAAAACTACCAGAAAACCCTAAAAACAATTGATCCCGTGTCATTTTAGAGGCCACTGTGATGGAAAGCACATGCTAACCACCCATAAAGCCACTGGGTTTCAGGTTTTAGAATGTGATGTCACAGGAGCCAGTTCTTCCTATTAACAGCATTACACTTTCACAAGTTGTTCCTAAAAATTGCAAAAATGATCATTAATATCAGTCACTGGGTCCATGATCTCTCTGTACAAGACCAAAAATGTCCTCAAAAACAAAATAATTTTACCTCTATATAATATTATAGGCCTTTAGAACGCCGTGATGTCACCTGAAACCCAGCAATAGGTCAAATATGGTGAATACATTATGCACCTTTAAACATTTAAAATATGACCTGGCCTGTCAACATTTGGGAGACGACCGAAAAATGAACTGCTCAACTACACCAAGAATCCGATGTATTTGGAGAGGTCTGAAACTGCGGACAGCAGATTTTAAACATAAGATCTCACATTCCATGAAGGATTCATCTTCTGTACTCAGTAGTTGAAGTCTTCGAACGTTTCACCTCTCATCCAAACGGCTTCGTCAGCGACAAAAGTCCCACTCTGCACGCAGCTTAAGATATAGACCAACGGGGAGGAGTTAGGGTTGGCCCGGCACCTCCTCTCTAATCACAGCTACTCTCACCTGTGGGTAAACACCTTGAAGTAGAGCTTTGGCAGCTTTGAAGAAGGATGAGAGCATCACCATCCTTCCAGCGGATAAAGGTAGATGCACAGTTGTCCTCAACACAACTGACTCCGAGACCAAGGTCAAGCACCTGCTCTGTGATGAAAACACGTATGAGCGACTGAGAAGAGACCCCACCAGCGGTTACAGGAAGAAAATTAGAGCATCTTCAGAAAACTAAAAAAGGAAGAAATAATTGACCAAAAGCTGTATTACAAGCTTTACCCGGGAGAGTCCATTTCGTGTATCTATGATCTGCCAAAAATACACAAGGAAGGTTTTCCTCTCAGACCCATTGTGAGTGGCATCAACTCCATCACCTATAATATATAAAGCGAAACACCTCAAGTTCATCTTATCCCCTTTGGTCGGCAACACAGAACACCATGTGGAAAACACCAAGGAGTTTGTGGAGAAGATCAAACACCTGCAGCTGGAAACAGATGAAACCATGGTGTCTTACGATGTGACAGCACTGTTCACATCTGTCCCAACCTCAGCAGCAGTCACAGCGGTGAGGAAGAGACTGACTGAGGACGTCACTCTAGCTGATAGGACCCAGCTTACTCCTGACCACATTTGCCAACTACTGGAGATCTGTCTGAGCACCACATACTTTCAGTTCAGGGGCAGCTTCTACAGACAGATCCACGGCTGTGCAACGGGCTCTCCAGTTTCACACATAGTGGCTAACCTCTACATGGAGGAAATGGAGAGGAATGCCTTGGCCTCATACCCAGGAAACAAACCCAGCCACTGGTTCAGATATGTAGATGACACGTGGGTCAAAATTAAGCAGAAGGAAGTGGCACCTTTTACAGATCACATCAATGCTGTGGATCCCAGCATTAAATTTACTCGGGAGGACGCCAAAGAGAAAGGACTTGCCTTTTTAGATTGTAAAGTTATCATACGGGAAAATGGACAACTTCAGACAGAAGTTTACAGGAAGGCAACTCATACTGACCAGTATTTGATGTTTGACTCTAACCATCCACTCCAGCACAAACTAGGGGTTATCATGACGCTCAGACATAGAGCTAAAGAGGTGCCTATAGAGCAGAGGGAAAGACCAAAGAGGAGCAACATGTCCTGAGAGCCCTCTCAGACTGTGGCTATCCTAACTGGTCTTTCACTAAAGCACAAAGAGCAAGAAGACCGAAAGAACAAGACAGACAGACTACAGAGTCCAGAAGAAAGGGAGTTGTAGTGCCGTATGTAGCCGGGGTCTCAGAGAAACTTCAGAGAATCTTTAGGCAGCACAGGATTCCTGTGTACCACAAACCGGTGAACACACTGAGGCAAAAATAAGTTCATCCCAAAGACAAAACTCCGAGCCACAAACAAAGCAATGTGGTGAATCAAGTACCTTCATTGAAGATGGACAACTCCTGTATGACTGAGAACTTACACAGACATAAGCTCACACAGAGAGTGGAAAGACGGAATAATTTGATGTTGGGAAAAGCATATTGCACAGACTTAACTACTGCACTATTAAAGTTACTATTCTACTCATCTACTCATTTACTATGAGGTGAAGTGCCTGATCTTCCACTGGCACGACAACAGCGTAGCTCAAGAGGAAGTTTGCATCGTGCGTACAAACAACGATGCGCCAGTTCTTTCCCCGAGAGCCTGAGGCGAAAAAAGGGGGCGGGACTGAGGAACAAGCGGCGCTGACTACAACAAACTCTTGCTGCTTCCTCTTCACTCTCCTCTTACACTCACATTGCGCGCAGCATCGTATTAAGATCTATCAGGACAAACTACAAACTATTTCACTGTCCATGTCCCGATTGAGAGAGAATATATGGGCCTGGCACCCTCCAGATCGGACTTTTACTGGGGTCACTGATTATGCCAAGATAATATCCCTTTCTCAGACAAATGAAGTGAACAGTGTTTAGCTTGTAACTGCGGATATTAATGGGATTCTAGGGAATGTTTCAACTCAAAATAAGTCAATTCAGAAACATTTTCTCTCCACACCTGGCCACGTCGGGGCTCTGTTTGAAGAGGAGCAGGAGGACTTCGGTGTTGAGCAGGACGGCCCAGCACGGGAAACAGGCCAACATGAGGATGAGCACCCCTTGCTGCAGAATCACCCCGACCCTCATCAGGTTACCGCTCCCGTAGGTCTACGAGGGACACGTACACGGATCAAAACCCTAAGACAACTCCGCACAACACGAGAGCGCGTCGTGTGTGTGTCTGGGTTAAGCAAATACGAAAAAAAAAAGAAGAAGAAAAGAACATGCTTTACCTGCGATATGAGAGTGTCACAAGTTAAAGACAAACCCGCGCCGATGGAAATGCCGGTGACATTGACCACCTGCAAAGGAAACAACGAGTCATGCTCTGTTACTGTTTGAATGGGTTAATAATGGAAAAATCATGACGTGAGACTCGTATGATGTGGGCCGTTTACGAGTGTGTTGTAAATTATTATTGGAGAAATAAGTCATTGCGATTTGTGCATTTTTAAACATGTCCATTGACAGAAGACCAGAACATGACCTGCCTAATTAACCTCTTAACCCCCGCCTGAACTGAGAACAATTTGTCCAGTTCGGCTTTACCCTTTACCCGAAATCTAAACGACGATGAAAATACAACAACAAAAAGTGAATAAAGAGCAACAAAAACACGATTAAAAAGTGATTAAAAAAAAGCGAAAAAAGAGCCACAAAGAAAAAAAAGCAGAGGAAAGAAAGCGATGAAGAAAGAAACAAAAAACGACCAAAATATGACCAAAAAAAAAATACGAAAACAAGACAAAAAAGAGACAAAAACGCGACAATTGCGTGACACAAACGCGGCGACAACGTGACAAGAAAGTTACGATCAGTTTTGTAGGTCTCGGCTTTCAAATGAGACGTTACCCTGGCCTATAGGCTGTAATCGTTTAGATGTGGGTAAAACTGAACTGGAGAGAACGGAAAATGTGCTCGGTTAAGGCAGGGGTTGAGAGGGTGAAAAACTCAGACGTTTAAGTTTGTAGAGTTTTTTTTTTACAAAGCATATCAAATTCTACAACGCTTTGGGCTCCTCTTTTTTAAGATTACCGAAACAGCCAAGGCGACACTCCCGAGCTCCGTTTTCCCGAGGTGACCACAGAATATGGTACTGACGAAACCAATCATGAAGATCATTACCTGGGAGATGATCTGTGAAAGAAAAATACAACATAGCCATTAAGTCAGTGCACAATCCGCCTCAAGTGCCTTATGACACGCCGTGAATATTCAAACCAGGTCAGGGCGATGTGGGTTGAAATCTATATATCACGATATAAAAAAGAAATTATATCACGATGTAACGATATAATTGACAATGGACAAATGACTTTAAAATTCCAGCCTTATGCTGGAAGATTAATTCAAAGATATTTATTCTTTTTTTTTACTATTACTAATTCCCTTGCAAATATGATCGACTCGAGCTGTTTTATGTTTATGCTGTCAGTGTTTATGCTGCTCTAATGGAGCTGAGTGATAAATTATATCGTGTCAACAACGATATTAAAGAATACAACAATATTAAAAATGTTGCGACGGAGGCGCAGATGGTAGAGTGGGTCGTCTCATGATCGGAAGGTCGGGGGTTCGAATCCCGCCTCCTGAAGGTGTACGCTGTCGTTGTGTCCTTGGGCAAGACACTTCACCCACCTTGCCTCCAGTGTCTGCGTACATTGGTGTATGAATGGGTGAGAGGTTCCTTGCTGTAAAGCGCTTTGAGTGCCTAATGTAGGTGGAAAAGCGCTATATAAGTTGAGACCATTTACCATTTTACCATATTGGTAAACAGTATGGCCCACCGCTAATTCAAAGGTTATACGCTACATCACGAGAGTAACGACACTGTCCTAAAGCACTGATATACAGTGCCTCGCGAAAGTACTAATACACCTTGAACTTTTGCACATGTTGTCATGTTTAATAATAATAATAATAATGCCTTACACTTATATTGCGCTTTACAAGCCTGTATTACCAAGTTTCTCAAAGCGCTACACTGTCGTCATTATTCATTCACTCCATACTTGGTGGTGAGCTGCTGTTGCAGCCACAGCTGCCCTGGGGCAGCCAGTCTGCGCCATCGGCCCACCACCTGCCACTCACTCATACACCAGGGTACGCAGACACTGGAGGCAAGGAGGGTGAAGTGTCTTGCCCAAGGACACAACGACAATGTGCACCTTCAGGAGGCGGGATTCGAACCCCCGACCTTCCGATCACGAGACGACCCGCTCTACCATCTGCGCCACCGTCGCCCCGTCAACCCTACTTGTAAAGATTTAATTTGGATTTTTTTTTTACTGAAAGTTCACACACAAGTAACAGACAACTGTGAAGTGAAAGCAAAATGACACATGATTCTGGTATTTTACAAAAAATATAAAAGTGAAAAGTGGGGCGTGCACAAGTATTCATACAGCATTTTCGTGCATTAAATTGCCTTTACTACTATTACTATGTAATTATTCTATATTATGCCCTTTATATTGAACAGCAATAAGAAAAATCATATGTAAATGTTGTCCTATCCCAATTTATAAAATAGACTTTAATATAGCCCAGCTCGTATTGGCCTCTCGGCTCAATCCATACAGAAGTGAAAGTAAAAATTAGCTGTGCCATGTGAATGTATGGTAACTTTCACTTTTAGACGCTCATACAGAAGTTAAGAAGCAGCGGCCGGATCTTGGAATTTTGCATTTGCGACTCTTCCTGGATCATTAAGTATGTTTTAATAATATCTCACTTTACTACGCAGGCGTAGTACTACAAAGTGCTCCTCAGGTATTATTACGCCTTACAATATAGTAGCCCTTTTTACCCACTCATAAAATCGACATGTTTAATTTTGTGTCACTAGACTTGTATCGCTCACGTAACTGTATCTAAATAGAGAAAACGTGGAACAGCTTGGTAGCTTCTAGCGTCACCCCAGTTTGGAGCTGTACCTTTGCTGGGAGAGGCTAATGCTAACAGACCAGACAGCTACGCACCAACTCGTCTAAGCTAAGGTAAGGACATTATCTCAGTATGTAAATACGGTGGCCTGTTCCTTTTTAGGGACTAGATGCAAGTTGGTCATTTTCATGCTCACTACTGCCACCTCAGGTCTTACGTGTAACTGCAGTTTCTATATTAAATTCGTGCATGACGTCAATTCGGACCCGAATTAACAACTTTTTGAGTGACAGTGCAGGATTGGGCTCATTCTACACTTTAGGACATTGCTGGAGTAGGGGGAGGAAAATACATAATTTCAACTTTTTATAGTATAGTCCCTTTAAGGAAAAAAAGTCGTAAATGATAACGGGTTGCTTGACCAAGATTATTAAGTTGTGCTTTAAATCTGAACATTCTGGTTTTGTTTAGGTAGCCTATATATGTGCTCAGGGTGGAACAGAAAGAACACACACAGTGTTGCCTTCTTTCTTTGCAAATAGCCATTGATGTCACGACTTGCAGCAGCCTTTATCCCTCTTCTTGCAGTCTAGTGAAACATCAAATCAATCAACACGACTTCTATCTGTCTTTTACTGCAGTAAGTCCCTCCTTACCACAGGTCCCGCCAGTTTGAAGAGCTCCACGAGCTCAGTCCGGTACACGTCCGGGATGAGGGTCTTCGCGCGCACCAGGCACGAGCTCTTGTCGGCCTCTGCATCTGCCGGCTGGTCCTCCCCTGTCCCCGCGAGGGCTTTGGACATTTTATCGACGCCGGTCATAGCCACTTCTGACCTCCTTTGAAAACTCTACTGCCACGAGTTAACTCTGAGAGACAAAGTAACTGGACACACACTGGCTTTGATAACCACCCGGAGAGGGTCGGGCTAACGCACGTGCCGGCTGTCCAATCACACCTCCCCGGTTTAGATGCGTCACAGACAGAGCACAAGATCATTAAACAGCCTGACAAGCGGGAAGACAAGTGCGTTAGATACGGAGTTTATGGTTGACAGTCGCGCTAATGATTAGTGGAGTCCTCAGATCATCTGGTCTCTGCTCCTCGGTGTCTCCAACAGTGGCGGTCCTGGCCTGACCCTGGGCTGGGCGAACAGTATCTCTTGGTCCCTCTCCAAGACATTTGAATTTGTGTATGTGCATAATTAAACGAATGTCCCAAAATGAACAGAAAACACATAATATAGGGGTAGCTACAGGATTCCTATTCAAGAGCTGCGGATTAAAAACAATAAACTGAAATTATGTTCAGATAAAAGCATTTAAAACATATTCAACAGTGAAATTTGAGAGTAAACTGTGAAATTAAACATGATTTTGTTTTATACTTGGTTTTTCAATTCTATTTTCCATATCTATAGTCGGGGCGGACTGGCCATGTGTCCATTCAGAAAGAGCACAGAAGGGCCAATGGCTCTGGCCTCTCAATGTTCTCCTTAACAGAGCTTTACCCGAATCTAAAAGCCCGAAAGCCGGAAAAGCAACAAAACAAGCAATGAAAAAAAAAAATGACAAAAGAAGAGTCAAAACAATGAAAAAAGCAACAAAGACACGATGAAAACGTGACAAAAAAAAACACGACAAAAACATGAAAACTAAGCAATGAAAAAGAAAGTATGGAAGCATTTACGCTAATTTGAGCCAGGCTGGTCAGAGTCCAGGGCTGTTTTTCAGTCCCAGTCCGCCCCTGCTGTGCGGACGTCGACGTGCTCCTATGGTGTTATTACGCTTTACAATATAGTCCCGTCGCCAGACGTCAGTCTTAAGGGGGGGCCGGGCATATGAAATCCACGAGGGGGCACTACTGGTTTTGGACCATGTTTCGAATAAACAGGAGAGTGCGTGGCTCGGTCAGTGCTGTGGGCGCATCCACTTTTCAGTCTTGTTCAAGCCTTCAGCAGTAAAACGCACACTTTGAACAAATACGCGGAGTCTTTTTCGCCGACTTCAGCGCTTTGTAGTAAAATACAGATTGCTTGTTACCAGCCGCACCTGTCACTGCCTTTGCCCAGACTCTCAGAGCGGGGGATGAACAGGGTGTGGTATTGCAGCATGAAAGTGTACAAATAAGCAGGCGTCACACGAGGTTCAACTTCAGTTCTCTTTTACTCTCTCGCTTACTCACTCCACGTTATTTCACAGCATCATTCTAGATGTAGCTCCCTCTTGTGGTCTTTACATGCAGTAGCACAACACAACATTTTCCCTTTCTCTGAAGCAATTACTTATATGTAAACAAGCAAGGTATGAAACGTTACTATTGCATATGCACCAACAATTTTCAAACTACAGTAGCCATGTCAGCTATGTATCTTAAAACAATTTGTTATGACGAATACACCAAATTTACAATGTTATCTTTAACGTTTCAATTTGTAATCTCACTTTTAAACATGTTTTCTTGCATTGACTTTAGCAGAACAAAGTTGCTTTTATACTGGTCTTAAAGAACAATAGTACCCGTCTGAACAGAAATAGTTTACCTTTATCTTACAAAACCTGTCGACCATCTAGGCGCATTTCGCGGTCTCTAACTGGTACATTAGGTACATTAAGATTCTCAGGCAGTGCAAGACTATCAAGTACAGTGTCATCGTTTTGTTCTGTACCAGTTAAGGCTTGTTTTGAGAAGTGTGAGAAGTGAGAAGTGTGCAAGTTTTGAAGCATTCCACTTGCGTCCGTCACTTAGTAGGTAGGTGTTTTGTCCAACTTTTCTCACAATAGTCAGCGGGTCTGTGAACTTTGAAGAACCTTTGGGAACGTGCTCAGGTCTGCGAACACGCACAGTGTCACCTACTTTGAATGTTGGTGGAATGTAGTTTTGCTCGCATTCTCTTGTCTGTGTATTCCTTCATTTTCATTTGCTTTAGTTTCACAGTGTTTTTGATTTGGGTGTGTGTTTTGCTTTTCTGTGTCACTGGAAGTATGTTCAGCTTGGTGCGCATTTTCCTGTTTCTCAGTAACTCAAATGGGCTTGCACCAGTAGGTCCATGAGGAGTAGCTCGGTAGTTGTGGAAAAACGCTGTTACTGCTTCCTTCCATGGTTTGCGACTTCTTTCACTTGTGTGTATGCACTCCTTAAGTACTCTGTTTAATCTCTCTTCAGAACCATTTTTTTAGGGTAGTATACACTAGACCTCAAGTGCTGTATTTCTCGTTCACTCAGAAAGTTAGCGAATGCATGAGAAGTAAACTGACAACCATTATCTTGCACAAGGTAGGTTGGATTACCCTCTCTACGGAACACAGCAGCTAAAAAGCGAATTACAACATCGGAAGTGACAGTAGATGCAAATCCAACCTCAGGCCATTTGCTGTAGTAGTCTGTAAGCACAATAGCAAAACGGCAGTCCCATACTACTAAAAAAACTCTGAATAACAGTGACTTACCGTTCGATTTAATGAGCAACAACAAAAGCCCTATGGCACTAGTTGAGGACGTTCTGAACAAGACTTTGGTGGTTGATGTGGAAAAGCCGACTTGTTCATACTCGTTGGCCGACGGTGGCGCAGATGGTAGAGCGGGTTGTCTCATGATCGGAAGGTCATGGGTTCGAATCCCGCCTCCTGAAGGTGCATGCTGTCGTTGTGTCCTTGGGCAAGACACTTCACCCACCTTGCCTCCAGTGTCTGCGTACATTGGTGTATGAATGGGTGAGAGGTTCCTTGCTGTAAAGCGCTTTGAGTGCCTAATGTAGGTGGAAAAGCGCTAATGTAGGTGGAAAAGCGCTATATAAGTTGAGACCATTTACCATCCCATGTATTCGCAAAAGGAACTGTAATGTCTATTGCCACTTTTTCCCATGGCTTGCTTGGCAACTCAACTGGTATAAGTGGAGCAGGAGCGTTTATGGCAACCTTATCACTGAACTGGCAGTTAACTCAGGAAGCAATGGTAGAGTGTACAAGTTTGTCCAGTTGTGGCCACCAATACAGTTCACGTAGTCTTTGTTTGGTACGGACTATACTCTGGTGTTCCTCATGTGCTAAATCAACAACTCTGGCACGCAGTGTAATGGGAACAACCACACGATCAGTCCCCCTCATTATCAGTGAATCATGAACTGACAGCTCATCTCGTACCTGAAAGCAGCGCTCACTACAAGTCACGCTGCTTGACGGAAGTGAGCGGGAGAGAAGTCTTTAGGAGTTAGTGCGCGGACGTAGTGCTCCTCACAATATAGTACCCCTTTTTATCTGCTGAGAAAATCGACATGTTACATTTCTGTGTTACTATACTTTGTAGTGTAACACGTCACGTAACTGTATTTAAATAGGGAAAACGTGGAAGAGTTTGGTAGCTTCCAACGGGAGCTGATTTGGAACTATACAGTATGTGGAAGAGGCTGCGTTTGTGCTCCGTTTGCATGACAGAGCGCACGGACAAAGACCAGACAGGTACATATCAACTAGTCTAAGGTAAGGTAAGAACATAATGTCAGTATGTAAAAACGGTGGCCTATTCCTTTAAGGCATTGATTTATACTCTAAGTACCCCCAAAATGTTAAAAAGGGAGCAACTAAACATAGATTATTCAGTATTTAGTGTTACGTTCAAATTAATATTGCTAAAATACTCTCATTAAACATCATTAAAATAACTTTTGTCTGAATTTCTACTCAGTTTCACCTTCTCTTTTTAATCCGAGGTAATTCCCAGTACCCCCTGCCAAGTGCTCAAGTCCCCGTAACCCTGGTTGGGAAACACCCGTCTATTCGACTTAAATATAGTTCAGATCTGTAACTGTTACCCCATCGTGATGAAAAGCAAACATGGCAAAGGTGCTGCTTCTTGTTATTTAACCTCAATTACCTTTTTATGAAACATCTCTTTTCAGATCTGCACTTGCACTCATTGCACATTTTAGTCATGCTTTACTCAGCCAAGTCTTTTGTTCAATCAAAAGAGAACCAACAAGGCATAAAACTGAGAGGGCGGAAAAAAAGATAAAGGTTAATACATAAGTTGAAACAAAACAACAACAAAACTCTTTTATTCTGACCAGCTTGAATAATAAAAGCAACAAGGAACGTACTGTGATGTAATTTTAAAGCAGTACTGAGTAACTCTTTCCCCTAGAGGCCATAAGCGCAACTGCAGGTGTCGTAGCGAGTCTTTTTACTTATTAATTGTCCGTGAGACTAAATACTACGCTGACAGAAAAGGCGAAGGGAGAGAGAGGTATATTGTACATCCAATTAAACAATGGAAAAAAATATTTTCACTCAAACTTGGCTGTAAATACTGTTTAAAGTGGCGCTAGCCCGCAGTTAGCTTTGCCCGTTAGCCTGTTAGCTTCTTATTCGTGATTCCATTCATGTGCAATGGTTGCACCGGTCCGGTGGCTGGCAAGTTGCAAATGGGGTTTTCTGGTTTAAAGACACCAGGGGGAGATGGAAGACCCCCCAATCGTTCCATTAATACTCGTGTTACCCCCAGAGGGACTTTGAAAACGATTTATTAAGGTAAACGAGTTACTTAGTACTGCTTTAATGGTGGTGGTTCTGGTTTAATTTCCACACAAATTATGATGTGGTAAGATGATGTTTATTCAAATACATTCTATGTTTCACTGTGCTCTACATTACGGAATATTTTTGGGCTGTCCCTGCTGTGATTGAGGCGACGTGTGAAGTTTTCTTTGTAATTAACACACATGGCGCTAACAGTTGAGTAAAGCCATGAAGATTTCGCTGGCCGTGATCCCAGAGACCAGGATGACGACCATGAGCATCAGAGTGAGCGATCGCCGTAAAACCAGCGCCCTGAGAGGCAGGACGTCCCCCACGGTGGTGCGAGGGGTAACGGCGGTGCGTCGCTTGTGGGAAAGCTCCTCCTCTGTGTCCGCCTCCTCTACGCACGGAGAGGGAGCAGAGCCAACCCCCAAACGGATCTGATCCATGCCTGTGGTCAAAAGAGAAGTCAGAATCTATGTACGACACAATATACTGATGAACAGTCGAATGATGCGGGTGCGTTTCTACCTTCTTGGTTTGTGAAGATCTCATTTTCATTTTGTAGCTCGATGCCAGCTCTTTCAAACGCCTGCACACATGGAATTTCATACATTACCTATATATTTATTGTATACAAATGTGGATATAATTTGTAAAAAACGTACTTTAACTTTAACATCTTAACCCCCCCCCCCCCCCGCATGAACTGAGCACATTTTCTCCAGTTTGGCTTTACCTGAATCTAAAACCTTCTTAGAATCGAAAACTAGCAACAAGAATGAGACGAAAACGAGGATGAAAATGAAACAAAAGAGCGAAAAAAAATAAAATAAAGCGATGCAAATAAAGAGTAAAAAAAGTGACAACGCCAGGAAAACATTAGTTCAAATGCGTTTTGTAGGTCTTGGCTTTCAAATGAGGCATTACTCTGGTCTGTAGGCTTTAACATTTTAGATTTGGGTAAAGCTGGACTGTTAAGGTGGGAGTTAAGAGGTTAAAATGCATATGACACATTAGATACAACTTTTGTTAAAACAGAGTTAACACAGTTTTATTTAAGATTTAGCCTTTTTTTTTAAACCCAGTTTCATTACTTTGACATTTTTTGTGATGTTTATTGTTTCACTTCCTTATTGGACACTGAGGGGAAGTGACATAGACAGAGGCAAACAATTTGAAACTGTTGCCGTGCCGACCATGTTTGGTCAATGGGAAATTACTCAAACTTCTATCTTCTACCCCTATCTATGTCACTTCCTGTCAGTAGCTTACACATAATGATAAATGATAATTGAAATGATAATTATTACTTACAAAAGATCCATCTAAATAAGTCATATTTTTAAAAGCATTAAAGCATTATACACTTTAAACTTTCTAAATGTGCCACATTTTACTGACAAAAACGATATGACATGATATGTCAATATGGTAGACATTTTCTGACATTTACAGTATGAATATTTCTTTGATGTAAAAAATTCCCCAAGATATTACCACAAAAGGGTTTAAAGCATTACAAAGTAACTCATGGCCCTAGAGGCCACAAGCGCCACTGCAGGTGTTGTAGCATTTTGCGGGTTTTTTTACTCATTAATTGTCCGTGAGAGTAAATGATTTAAATGATAATTTCACTTAAACTTGGCTGTAAATACTGTTTAAGTGACTTGTTAATAAATTAAAAGAATTGAAAAAATTAAAGTACACCTCTTGAGCAGCCTTAGTCCAATCGAGTCTGTACAAAATTATGATGAAAACAAGGCATTGCAGACAGACACATATGGCCAGTCCGGTCCAGAGCCCTGAGACAAAAACAGGAGAGTTCAAGGACAATTTAAAAATCAAAGTCTGACTCAAGAGTTACCGAAAAGTACTCTATCAGATGTGCTGTCTTTGCTGTTTTTTTCAAGGAAAGAATCCAGCTCAAAGAGAAATCAGCATAAGTGTTTTCTTACCCACAATGCCCATCTTGGCAGCAAACATTAAAGTCACACCAATGGGAAACCCAATCAAATATAGGCCCACCAGGTTACACAGGGCACCAATCAGCTGCTTCCCTGTTCCTCTCAGCACGCCCGCCGCCACGCCCTGTAGAGGTTAAAAAAGATGTATTTTTACGGCGTACTGTGTCAACATGACCTCCTAAACATGTGGACTTCTTACCGCTGTGGCATCCCCAATGTGCATGAAACCAAATAAAAGCATGACTTCGGAAACCCTCTGTATGATGTCTCTGAATAGAAAACACTAGCACTATTACAAACATTAGTATTAGTATACAATCTACTGGCTTCCTGTACTCACGAGTCTGAGGTAAAAATGTATCCGATGACGTGTCGGGCGAAGCTAAAACCAGCTCCAACAAAACATGCACATATAACTGTATGACAGAAGAAAGTATTACACTCTGTGCACACTGTTTTTACACTAACAATGCTAAATTAGTGCAATATTTCCAAATAGCTTACATGCACAAATGATGGGGGCCTTGCAGGACAACTTGGCTTGCTCCACATTTCCAGCACCAAGAGCATTTCCCACTCGAACACTGGCAGCGATAGAAAAACCGAGGGGAAACTGAAACGAAAATAATACATAATACCTGGAATTTCGGCAATTCACAAATAGGACTGCACAAACAAGGCTAAAATGGAACATGAGACAAAACATAACTAAAAATTAACTTTTGCACGTTTTTGAGTTGCCACGCATTTTTGTTTTGGGCTGGTAAGTAAAAAGATGTGTAAATCTCAGTCAAATGGAAGACCTCATTGATTTTTGCGCTGACTAGTAGGGATGTAACGATACACTCCAGCCCCGATTCTATTCGATTTTTTATTTAAATTTAAACCGATATAAATGTCTGTGTTGATAGAATAATTTGAACCATTTTGCATTTAAAATAACTTATATTTGAGCAGCATCAGCTTCATGGTTGTAAGTTACGCAGCGGCGGAGTGATCTGCTAGAAAATAGTCCCTCAAAAAATGCAATAAATTAATGTGATACAACAAGGTCAGTTTTATTTCTAAAATTATTCTATCGACACAGACATTTATATCGTTAGTCTGGCGTTATAAGTGATTTGCCTCAGGCGCACTGTGGAGCGGGTCAGACTGTTTTTAATGCAGGCTAGCTGTTACCGTAGAAATTCGCTAGCCTAGCACTAGCCTAGCGCCACTAGACTTTTCAAATATAAGGACTGCATGAATTAAAAAATATATCCAGAAATCAACAACAATCTGCATAAGTAGGAAATGAGGCCCTATGTCAAAAATCCTGAAATATCCCTTTAACAGTGAGCTCACCATGTAGGCTACGATGCAGAGTTGGTAAGCGATGGACTGTGCTCCGAGTTCAGTCTCACTGATGATACCGGCCAGAAATCCCCCGATCTCAAAAACCCACCAGGACAGACAGATCATGAGCATGCTCGGGATGGCGAGCCGCACGAACAGACCCCACTCCTGGAGGCAGTCCATGGACCAGCCTGTGGAGCGATAGAAGAAGAAGAATATATAAGAAAATATCACGATTAGAAGCATACATAAAATACAACTGACCTCCCCATGTCGCTTTGTGAAGACCCCTCCATTTAATGTAAGCAAACAGTAGCAGGGCCAGCACATACTGTGAGATAGCGTTGGCAGCTGCAGATCCACTTGGGTCATTTTACAGAGGACACAGAGAAGCAAAAATGACTGGTAATCGTTTTTTCTCCAAGATTTAGGCTCATTCATTTAGACTTTGCAGCTCAGTGGTGGACGCCTGGCAGTGTTGTTTTTGGCAGTCTTAGTCTTTTGGACAAAAATGCTTTTAGCTTTAGTCACATTTTAGTCATTTCTAAATTTGATAGTTTTAGTCACGTTTTAGTCAAACGAAAATTTAAAAGGTTTTAGTCAAGTTTTCGTCAGTTTCATTATAAAAAGTTATAATTAATTTCGATAATGTGGAAATATTACTATATATATTTTTGTCATATTGGGCTTTAGTGATTATATATAAAACTGTGTTGATGTAATCTGTGCTTAAGTTTCATTTGAATTGGGCGGACATTTTAATACTCCATTAATGTATTTACGGTTTGATCCACTGGGGGGCAGTGTGTTAAAAGGAGGAGTCAGATTGTGCAGAAGAAGTGACGATAAGATATCCCAAGAGCACTGATTGGTTAAAGGAGGACACACCTACTCCTTTGTGTTATGTGTTGCTCAAGGGGAGAAGCTCGCTCTCTTGCCTCCTCTCCATTGAAGTAAATATATGGAAGAGGCATGCTGTCCCACCTCCTATCTCTTTCAATGGTTGTGCTCAGTGGCGTATTAAACCAGTTTTCTCCGCCATAACGGCCCATGGTCCCGTATGACGCGTCACCTGTATCTAGGCTCCAGAGGGTGAAGGCAGCGGGAGCGCGCACAGCTGCCGACGGCCTTAGAGCGGAGCGGACGCCATTACGCTGTAAATCAAATCTCTTAATATCATCGTTCTTTAAATACAAAATGAATGTTTAAGGCCATTTCAGGCGATGAAGCTACTATGTTAAGATGACTTTGGGGGGTCAGTTTGTCAGTGCGGGGCTTAATAAGCTAGATAGCCCCGCTCTTTACAACAACCGGAGCAGCGGCCCTTCGAACATACGTCGCCGCGCTAATGTACTCTCGCTCGGCTACTTTTCTGAGAAGTTTCGTAAGTGCTGGCCGTCTTCATATTGCGATAGAAATGATAAAAATCTAGTTTTTACTTCACTGTATTTGCTAGAATTGTTTGGTAGCGCTACAAAAGTGTTCTATACATTTCTATATATATATATATATAAAAACGATTTATTTTGTACTTTTTATTTTTGCTTTCCACCACTGGACAGCGTCACATTATCGAACCAAAAAGCTATTTTCAAAGCCGTGCAGCCAGAAAAACGATCACGTCTTCATTAGTTTAATTGTTGTTGTTGTTCATGTTAGCTAATAGGCCTACTTTTTAACTTTTAGACACGCTTGCCATGTGTAGGTTCGCAATCCATTTTAGTACTGAGTAAAAAAAAAAAACGTACTTTAGGTGTCTGTTAGCGTTTATCCTAGTCCAGTCCCGTTCATTACCGTATTATTGTCTGTTTGGCTCTCAGACCTCTGCTCGTTCACGAGTCTTCACGCACACGCTCGCGCACGTCCACAGCACTGGTGACGTCACGTCATTGGAAAACCTTTTAAACATTATTTTTGATGCTTTTTTTACGAAGAAAAAAAAGTCCATGACCTAAAAATAGTAATTTTAAATAAAAATATTAGCCTTAGTCTGAAACTCCAGATGCCCCGTGGACCATTTTACAGGCTGCTACTTTTACATTATTGTCTATGGCAAAAAAAGCTGTTGAGCCGTAGGGTGCAATATCACAGCCTGCCACTAGCACAACTAATTTCAGAGGAAAGGGGGCGGACCCCCCCACTGCTCCTCTCCCCCGATCGGTCAGCATGTAGCTCAACATTACTTGTGTGCTTTGGTTGTAATATAGGGAATAAAACGATGATTTTGATTTTAATAAACCGAGTCTCCGTCCTTTGTCCATAAAGTAAAGAATGCGTTTCCAACAATAAGTATTGGAAATTGTATTAAATAATAGTTATCTATTGGCTTCATAGCTTTTGACAGATTACACTAGAAGTGTCATTGTGGACAGGACTTTTTGCAAAAGCGCCCGCTCTCCTCGCCTTCTGATCACCGCTTCGAGATTTTTTTTTATCAACAGTGCTGTCTGCACATACGTAGCCTACCTCAACATGCTTTCTGCGTTCATACGCTACGGTATTTAAAACTGTCCTGATCGAGTTCGATGTCAGACGCGCTCCGTGGAGGATGTACGCTAGCAGTGCACTGCACGCATGATGGATGCACGCCACGGGGACAGAGAGAGAAAGAGGCCGCTGCCCGGCCGCATCATGAGAGCTGACGATGCCGCTCTGTGTCACGTTTACCGGTGTGTTCTCCTAGCCTGGTGGGACCAGAATGATTCCCCTCTGTATTTTTTTATCCAGCGGGGGATCAGTCTGGTCACCCCGTCCTCGTTCGCGGCTTCCGCAAAATCAATCCGTTCACGTGCAATCAGATTCGTTTATTTGCCGTGACGTCACTCACGGGACGCGGAAGTCCCTCAATAACAATCTACGAACGATGCACGAAAGAGAGAAAGCGTGTCTCCAGTCGGCGGTAAATGACCAAAAACACATCGACAGTAGGTGAGTTTCGTTATTCATAATCCTGCGCAAATATTAACGCAAAACCGCTAATAACACCACATCAACAGCAGACGGCCGCCCTTCGCTGATTGGTTTACTCCACTTCCTGTTTGCTTGCGTATCTACCGCTGTGGGAAATGGATTTGCTGCAGCGGTGACCAGACTCACCGGCTGGTACAGCGGTGAGTCTGGGTTTTTCAAGGCTAGTGTTCTCCCGCTCCCCGTACAAACTCTGTTTGTGAACGATCTGACAAATCACTTTCTCCGTAAACTCATAGACGTCTCGTCATGTTTTAGTCAAATACCAATTGAAATCTAATTGAACCTTTAAAGCTCTGTTTTTTCATTTGTATTTATTTATTTAAATAAATGCAGGTATTAAAGAATACCTGCATTTCAATTCTTTATAGTTCGGCTATATCCAGCAGAAGTATAATGCTCTACAGCAGAATCTCCATGACTTCCTTTTTCACCTGTCGGTCTGTGACAGACTGAAGTGCAATGAGGCCTCAGTCTTTTTGATAAAAAACAAAACAAAAGCCACACTGTATTTAGCGTCATGTTACTATCACTTATCAGCCAGTAAATTTACATTTACACTGAGAAGGTTGGAAGGGCGTCCCCTTGTGTCCCTTTGCGTCCAAATACCGGGACCATAACTGGCACCAGTACAGGTTCTTAAGGGCTTAATTAAAACGTAAAAAAAAAAGAAGGAAATCAGTCAAAGGGGTCCGTGTATGATTCGTTCAATCATTTTTCAAATTGAAATCAAAAACGAAATTACCTAGAAACGTCTGCTATGAGCATTTTTTCGTTTTATGCAATGAAACAAAATCACTCTAAATGGCTTTAATTTTGAGTTTTCAATCTGGTATTAAAATAGAAAAACAATATTTGAAAGTAAAGGCTCAGAACGTCAGTATGTCATCAATTATCTTTTATTTGTCTGCAACAAGTTCTCTGTACGGGCCATATTATTGTCCGGCTGCAACACTGACGGCACCGATGAAACTGGCCATTCTATTCAAGGAGGAAATTTCTATAAACGCTGAAATATCAGATACCAAACTCTCCTCGGCCGCTTTCAGCTTCGATTCAGAGGCGGTCGCTCTCTCCTCCAGCTCCTGTCGCTGTTCCCTCCACTCCACTCTTTCCTTGTTAAAGTTAGGTTTTGCGCTCCGAAGGCTAAATGTTTAAATTCTTCACTCTGCACCTCCACCATCTCTTTGGTGCACAAACCGTGCACCAAAGAGATGGTTTCCCTTTGAGGACAATCTTCCCGAGCCATTACACGAAGCTCTGTTACCTGACTTTCCAAAAGTGTAAGACTTTCGACAACGTTTTGTAGAGCGACAATTTCATCTGGGACACGGTCAGACTGTTTGCAACGCGGCTCGATCGATTCTTCAGTCTCGGCGCTGGACTGTTCGACGACAGCTTCGCCGGACTTCCTTTCCACGCCATCTCCTTGCTCTGCGTTCTCATCTGCTTCTCGTACTCGCTAATCTCTGCCTCGGGAAACCTCTCCCTTTCCCTCCACTTGCCCTGTTCGACCT
The DNA here is from genome assembly GCA_021464625.1 of Proterorhinus semilunaris. NCBI lineage: Eukaryota > Metazoa > Chordata > Actinopteri > Gobiiformes > Gobiidae > Proterorhinus > Proterorhinus semilunaris. Next base: position 10,833,460 of record CM038349.1, read on the forward strand.
CAAACTTCACCAGCTCCTGTTTGCCAACCTCGTGTTCAGCGTTAGAACGGAGCCTGTAATGTCTGCGAGTTTCTGCTTCCTCTCGTCGAAGGTCTGTGAAGTCTCCTCGGTTTGCGACTCCATTTCACGCGACTCTGTTTCTCGAACGCTTCCCGCAGTTTGACACTTTGCTGTGTTCATCTCGTACGCTGCTAATTTACTCTTCAGAAACCTCTCTCTTTCTCTCCAAGGGCTTTGCTCTTTCTCAAACATGACCTCTTTGGCTGTGAGTGCCGTTAACTTTGTGCGAATCCCGTCTACTTCGTCAAGTAGGTGGAGAGTTTGTTTCTGTAGCTCCTCCATTGCTTGGCACTTCTTTGTAGAGTCCTTCTGCTTCTCTCGATGTTGATCTGATCCCACTTTATGCCCTTTTTACAGGCGCTATTTGCTTTAAGAGAAGATCCTGTCTCCATCGCTAAATCCCTGCCAACTTCTGTCCTAGTACTATGTAAGAAATCCTTTGCATCCGTCTTGAATTTGACGCGATGTCCGTTTAACTATCGCCCAAACACAGTCTTAGTACAACTCCTGTCCCTGATAAGTGCTGTCTCTCCAGTTGATCTGAAAAAACTGTGATATAAGTGCTTTCTGTGAGCAGAAAATCAAAGCCATTTAGAGTGATTTTGTTTTATTACATAAAACGAACACTCATTGTAAAAAGATTCAGTGGCAGACAGACGTTCAGGGAAACTGAATGCCAGCTTGATTTCGGGATATTTTTGCACAAATACTCACGCCACTCCAAACTCCAGGAGATGAAGGAAGATGTAGTTGATGACGACATTGAAGACATTTCCAATAGCTCCAGTTATGACCTGTGGCCACATTATTCCCTATTAACCAGAATGTAGTTACTAGTACAGTGAAATTCCTCTATTATGCAAATTGTATTTGAAGGTAAAAACATTTTTTTTTTCAATGAAACTCATGGATGGTATTGTGTCTCAGGGCTCTTTGAATCACTGACATCAATCTCAGATGCTTGTGATGATTAGTTGTCAGGGGAGCCCAGTTAAGGGGAAAACTACTGAAAAAGGGCATTATTAAGCAGACGACCATAAGGTTAAGAAAAAGGATCTCTCTGTTGATGAAAAGGGTGAAATAGTTGAATCCCTTCGACTATGTGTGAAAACCTTCGATATTCAATGAACAGTTTAGGGGAGGCCGGATATAGAATAGAATAGAATAGAAAAAACATGCACAATGCCTTTGCCTTGCTCACACATCCGACACATTTGCCCAGCAATGCAATAATAATACATAGTACATTAAAAACAGACACGATGCCCTGCTTTGTTGTAATGCAAATTGGTTTGTTGTTGGCCTGTTATTTTACTGCCCTGTTTAACAACTCGGCCAAGTTTAGCCTTGTTTTTTACAGTTAAATGACCAAACCAAGAGACTATGTTAAATATCAGTACGCTCTCAATTAAACACGGATAAACCCTTGTTAAGATAATGGTCAGTGACTTCAAAACCTCTCAGCTGACGCAGCAGGAAAAGCCTTTGCTGTGCTTTCTTGTAAACACAGTCAACATGGTCATTAAATTGTTCCTAAGTATTTGAATGAGTCCACTTGCTCTACTTCATACGATTTATGCACAACTGCAAGCCTCTGGAGGGTCCTACACCTTAATGTTCGGGGAGACTCCAGAGGCACCAGCAGCTTCAGATACCTAGATACCTAGAATATAGATTTATCATTGTGCTTTTATCTGCACAAACCCGTGTGTGCTCTGAATCAGCTACAAATCTCTTAACAGTACGATGATTACGCTTTTAAGCTTTCATACCTAGTCAGTATTTCACGCTTTTCATCAGCAGAGAGATCCTTTTTCTTTTCCTTATTGCTTGAAAATGATGGTCTGCGTAATAATGTGGAATTATTAATAATTTTTCCCTTAAAGCAGTACTAAGTAACATGTTTACCTTAATAAATCCTTTCCGTAGTCCCTCTGGGAATAATACAAGTATTAATGGGATGATTTGAGGGTCTTTCATCTCTCCCTGGTGTCTCTGGCCAGCGAAATCTTCATGGCTTTACTCAACTGTTAGCGCAATGTGTGTTAATTACAAAGAAAACTTCACACAGCAGGAACAGCCCAAAAATATCCCGTAATGTAGTGCACAGTGAAACATTGAAAGCATTTGAATAAACATCATCTTACCACATCATAATTTGTGTGGAAATTAAACCAGAATAATAAATAATAATAAATAAATAATTTTCAAACTCCCTCTGGGGGTAATACGAGTATTAATGGGACGATTGGGGGGTCTTTCATCTCCCCCTGGTGTCTCTGGCCAGAAAACTCTATTTGCAACTTGCCTTCCACCGGGTCGGAGCAACCAATACACACTAATAGAACCACGAAGAAGCTAACAGCTAACTGCGGGCTAGCGCCACTTTAAACAGTATTTACAGCCAAGTTTGAGTGAAAAAAATGATTTCCATTGTATAACTGGATGTATAACACCCCTCTCTCCCTTCACATTTTCTGTCAGCGTAGTATTTACTCTACAAGACATTTAATAAGTTAGAAAATCGTAACTTGCTACAACACCTGCAGTTGCGCTTATGGCCTCTAGGGGCAAGAGTTACTTAGTACTGCTTTAACTGACGAGTGATTATCGCAGCTGTCTGAGATTGATGTCAGTGATTCAAAGAGCCGTGAGACACAATACCATCCATGAGTTTAATTGAAAAAAATTGAAATGCAATTTGCATAATAATTCTTAACAGTGTATTTGTCAGCACCTGATTCTGAAGATATTTTCCCTGCAGTTGGTACATAAATGCCGCCTGCCAACAGAGAATAATACTTGAAATAGATTTGTTAACAATAAAATAAGCATTTTTTTTGTATATAATGTGTTTTTGATTAAACAAAAACACATAATTTTAGAGTCAACAGCAGAACTCACCGGTAGAGCAGGCATGAAGATCTTCACATACAACTGTGAAAGACTTACCAAAAATAACAAATATTATCATTATTTATGATGTGTGAAGAGGGAATGCTACATTATTTTTTCCAAGTCTTCAAGTCAAACATTTCAACCATTTAATTATGCATCAGGGTTTATATAGGCAGAAGCAAGCCCATTTTAATGCTTTTTAATGCCAATTTAAAGCAGAAAGAGGTGCATATTTCATTTCTTAAGATTTGTAAACATTTCATCTGAACAGAATTAGACAAAACACTTTTTAGCAAAGAAATGTGGCCAATTTCAGTCAAAACTGCAAATGAATACATTTTAGACTAAATAACTTTGGTATTTTCGATGAATGTACGGTAAAAGTTGTAGCGCAATATCATAATTTTCCAACAAATTCAGTATGAATCCAATTTAATGCTTTTTAATGACATTTAAGGCCTTGATTTTGGCACAAATCATTTAATGACTTTTAATGTGTTTTTTTAATGCCCCGCGGAAACCCTGATTATTGTAAATGTATTTACAAAAATAATAATACTGTAGTACATTTTCTTCCAATTAATCACTTTGACATTTAGTTCATTTACTTCAAGCTTGATCTTTGTGGTAAAAGTGAATTGCATTCAGAAGTTTTCTACCGGCACGGTAGCGCAGCGGTTAGTGCTCTTGCTTCACAGCTAGAAGGTCCTGGTTCGATTCCCACCTGGACAGGGCCTTTCTGTGTGGAGTTTGCATGTTCTCCCTGGGTCTGCGTAGGTTTCCTCCGGGTACTCCGGTTTCCCCTACCACCAAAAACATGTACAATAGGCCTGGATGGATGATGTGTGTGTGAATGTATAGTGGTGATCAGAGGGACCGTAGGTGTGATGTGTGTAGTCGTGTCAGGCTCCCCCAGGGGAAACTGAAGCTACTAACATAGTTTATCATCACTGACTCTGGAGTGAATGTAAAATGCTCTCATGTAAAGCGCTTTGTGACCATGTCCGTGAAAGGCGCTATATAAATAAAGATCTTCTTCTTTTTTTCTTTTAAACTGAGCACATTTTCCTCCAGTTCACCTTTACCCAAATCTAACAGCTTCCTGACTGGAACCCTCCTGGAACCGCCACTTTAACGTGGTGGAGGGGTTTGAGCGCCCGAATGATCTTGGGGGCTCTGTTGTCAGGGGCTTCGTGCCCCTGGTAGGGTCTCCCATGGCAAACAGGTCCTAGGTGACGGGTCAGACAGAGAGCGGTTCAGAAGCCCCTTATGAGAGACCAACAGGCCCGGTTAGAACCATGAGGCCGTTCTTCTGTGGACCCACCACCTGCAGGAGGAGCCATAGGGGCTGGTGCAATGTGACGACCCGGCAACGGAAGAAGATGGATGGATGGATGGGTGGTTGTTTTTCGCTTTGTTGCCATGTTTTTGACAAATTTTGTGGCTTCTTTTGCATTTTTTGTGTGGTTTTGCTGTGTTTTTGCTGAGTTTTCACCCTTATTTTTGTCTCGTTTTTGTTGCTACTTTGATGCTTTCTTCAAGGAGCTTTGAGATTTGGGTGCAGCCAAACTGGAGAGAATGTACTTGGTTAAGGCGGGGGTTAAGAGGTTAAGTATCAGGTGATAACTGGATAATAAACCTCGACACCTGAACTTCCAAACTAGACTCCGAAACAGTCGAGGCTTTTTGCAACAGTTCAGTAACGGGAGAAATCCAAACATGTCCTGACCTGGCCACCTCTGGGCTCTGCTTGACAGCGAGCAGCAGGGGCTCAGTGTTGATGAGTACGGCCCAACACGGGAAACAGGCCAGCAGCAGAATGAGCACCCCTCGCTGCAAGATCACCCCGACCCGCTTCAGGTTACCGCTCCCGAAGGTCTGTGAAAATGAAGGGATTCATGACCGCAAAGATAAGCCTGTACAGTCGCGAAGAACGTAATCAACCTGAGACATGCACAATGGTGTAATCCCTGACCATGGGCCTAGAGTTCAAGATCAGGATGGAGATCCAGCGGGATTGAAAAATGGGACAAACGGAGGGGACACATTTCAAAAGGTATAGGCCCACTGGCACTACTGAGTTTACTGAAAATTATAATAACTTTTTATAATAATTTAAAGGTGCAGTATGCAACTTTTTATGGGAAAAAACCCTGATATATTTGTGCATATTTGACCTTTCAGTGACTCAGTGGCGTTATGGGTGCAGCATGACACCTTTCCTTTCCCTCACAGTGGCCTTTATGACGCTCCCGGTTCAATTGTTTTTCGAAGTTCGTACCAGAAACTGACTAGGAACCCAAAAACAATTGATTCTGGAGCATCATAGAGGCCACTGTGAGGAAATGAAACGCTGCCACGCTGCACCCATAACGCCACTGAGTCACTGAAAGGTCAAATATGCACAAATATAAAGTTAAAAAAAAAAAAAAATTACATAAAAGTTACATAGTGTACCTTTAACCTCTTAACCTGCGGGGGCACATACTCTCCAGTTTGGCTTTACCCAAATCTAAAAGTGTCTTGAAAAAAGTGTCAAAATAGCCACAGAAATGAGACCAAAACGAGGATGAAAATGCCACAAAAGAGCAACAAAAGAAGGCAATGACACAAAATGTCAAAAAAATGACGACAACGCAGCAACAACGTTGAAAACGAGCGATGAAAATGTGACAAAAAAGTCACAAAAGAGAAACAAAAACGCAACAAAGAATGCGATGAAAATGTGGCGAAAATGTAACAAAAACCCAACAAAAAAGTAATGGAAAAAAAGACAAAAAAGTGACGACGACGCGAGGAAAAAGATCCGTTTAGATGAAGAAAACCTTTTCGATTTGGGTGAAACTGAACTGAAGAGATCAGTGGTTCGAGTTCTCGAGACTATACACTGCAAAAAGTAATCTTCTATTAGGTAAAGTGTAAATATCGGGCTCCATGGACAGATTTCTTGAAATTAGACTCTCAAATCAAAAACTAATTTTTCCAGAAAATCCGAGTGCATTTTCTCCAGTTTAGCTTTACTCAAATCTCAAAGGTTACAGCCTATAGGCCAGTGTAACTCCTCATTTGAAAGCTAAGACCTACAGAACCCATCTAAATTGATATTTTTCCTAGCGTCGTTGTCACTTTTTTAGAACTTTTTTTCCATGACTTTTTTAAATTAATTTTTTTAACTTTTTTGCCACATTTTCATCGCTCTTTGTCCCTTTTTTGTTCCTCTTTTGTCACATTTTCGCTGCTCTTTCGATCCATTTTCATCCTCGTTTCATCCTTTTTTCCAAGAAGCTTTTAGATTTGGGTAAAGCAAAACTGGAGAAAATGTGCTTGGTTCAGGTGGGGGTAAGAGGTTAATTTATTTTACTTTACTCATTTTTACTAGTTAAAATGAATACTTACTCCTTAGTTCTTGCGTTTATAGCAGTGTTTTCTTTCATAGCATCACTTCAATTACATTTGTTTTGGTCCTACCTGGGATATTAGAGTGTCACAAGTTGCCGACAAACCGGTACCAATGGAGACCCCACTGACGTTGACCACCTGAGTGTAGACGCACAGGATTTGCAAAAAGTTAATAATAAAGACACTCAGAAACTAGATCGCAATATGTCCTTACAGCGGCAGCCAATGAGACCGCAGCAAGCTCAGTTTTCCCAAGATGGCCGCAGAACACCATACTGATGATACTGATCGAGAAAACCATCATCTGCGAGATCACCTGCAAGAGATTTATTATTTAGAAAACAGAATAGTATTAATGATGTTTTCTAGGGAGTGATATTTAGAAGCGTCCACGGTACTTTAAAGGCCTGAATGTTTGGGTTACAGAAATGAATCAGGGAGAGAAAGTTTAACGCGTTAGTTGACGCTCACTCACTCAACTCTCCAAATAAGGACCTTTCACAACTATCGGGGTCACTATTCAGGGTGACTGTCACTATAAACAAAAAACATTCTGCAAGCTCACAATCAATGATCAATCAATGAAAATGCTTTATAATTACGAGGAACAGTCTGTTTTCACAAACCACTGCATCACTGAAAGTGGACCGCACTAAACTAATTTCATCTGACCACTAGTTAAACAAAAACCCGCTAACATGGCCTTTAAACTCTGAGAAGACGTGCCTTGCACTTCCCTGCTGCAACACCATTTTATTTGTCTTTATTTTCTTTTTAATCAGGCACTATGGCGCTTACCACAGGTCCAGCTAGTTTGAGGAGTTGCAGCGCCTCCTGGCGGTGGGTCAGTGGGACACAGTGTCCGGTCCTCCGCGTTACCGAGCCGCAGCCTTTGTGCCGCAGATCACCGGAGACTCGTTCCTCAGGTCCGTCTGAATGCTCAAACCTCTCCATATCGTATTAAGTATGGATGTGGATGTGCATGTGGCACAGAGGCAACAGTTCTAGCCAGTTTTCGGCCTCCCCCCGCGCGAAAACAAGACTCAAAAAGGCATGTGATTTGATCACATGACACAGGACTTTCTCTTGTATCAGTGGATAAAGTGACGAAAGGTTTGACCGGTTTGACAGCAAACACACAGTGGTGCCTTTTGCTGTATAGACAGTATTACTGTTCCTGGGTTAGAGCTCCTTCCAGTGGACAACAGGTGTAATGCAACATTTCAAGCAAGGTCGTGGGCTGCCCTACAGCCTCTTACACCATTAAATACCTTATGTACATAGGCCTACCAAGACTATTGGATTGTAGTTCGGCTTTCAGGTCATTGCATAATAATAAAGACAAAACACCTAGCTCGCGTTCTATTACACTAATACATGTAATACGTTTGTAATATTTCAGCTCTTTCACGTGAATAATGCTCAGGTGATTTCAGTGTTAGTTCTTGGTGGTCATGTGACTGCTGTTGAAGAGAGTCTGGCTGTTGTTACCACTACCAAGATGAATACTTTGACGCACCATATGACGTAGCTAAAACCACTGGGCAACTTAGAGCTTGTCCAAACTCACCTGGAATGAATTAAACTGTGACACAGAGTAGATTCAACAAAAGAAGAGATGTGCACAATGGCTTTAATAGGGTAAGCATGACAAACTTGAACACATTAACATTCAGTAAAATCCCTGATGAAATAACATTACATGTATGGCTTATGCAGCATGCTTCATGAGCACAGACAAACAGGACAATGGTGGATTTGCATATTTAGGTTGTGGGCCTTAAAACAATAACTTGGTGTCACAGCATGAGGTAAAAAACGGAAACATAGACCATGCCTTTTTCTTTACTGACAGATATTCTACTTATATCTACGGTGAACATGGGTATCCAAATAGTCAAAATGACTGTTTATAGCCCTAGTATTCAATTAGTAAATAATGCACTTAGTGTGGGTCTTTAGAGTGTAAAGACCACGTTAAGGTTTTGGAGGAAGTTGAAAAATTCGTATGGAGTTTAAATAAATTTGACCGTGGTGGGGATGTATTTTTGTTATGCACAACAAAAGGTGCAAACTGGATACTCATCAGATGTGTTTTTGAGCATTATTAGTGTACATTTTTTTTGTTTACCAGTTATGTTCATCTTCCCTCAAAGTGACAAGTACAAAATTGTTCTAGATGAGATGACATTTGTAAACAGTTACCTTCAAAGTCTGAACAACCTGAAAGGATCACGGGACATACACATCGAGAAACTGCAGGAAAGGTTTCCAACAAAGGCCAGTATGAGTTATACATACAAAATGTTTATCTGTGCTTTTGTATTTGTAAAAGGCCAACTATTGTCACACCATTACGGCAAAAACTAAGCTTGTAAACATATATGCACATATTTGTCTTAACATTCCTTTTGTTAAATATTTGAATATATAAATACTGTATACCATAAAATACTATTGTACATTCAAGTGGACCGGTTCCTCAGAACTGATGCACACAGGCTCAGCCTTTGGTTATTGGACCGCAGTACGTGCACAGCATGAAGCCACTCGCCACATGCATTCAGAGATTTGCACTGTGTAAACTGTCTTACAGTGATCGTCTGGGCTGATTCAGTCACTTTGCAAGGAGTCTATTCACCTGTGAGGACCCTTCCTGCACCAGAGGCTCCCTGCAGAGTTCAGTCTTGTACTTTTGGGCTACAGCGCAGTGAGAGTGCGGAACAGCTGTGTCAGGCAGAAGACCGAGGCGTTCAGATCAGTGCACTGTTTGGCCAGCAGTTTGGTGCTGAGGTCCTGACAGCTCCGTTTGCTGCTGGCTCGTTCTGCAGCCACACAGAAGTCTCTGAAGGATCGCGTCACATCCACCAACCCAGACACCGCCTCAGTGTTTCTCCTCTCACAGCGCTCACAGCTTGAGAACCACAGCACCAGGCTGGACAGTCCCACCAGGATGTGGAAACACTCCACTAAGGAGCAGAACATTTCCTCTGAGGTCTGCGCAATGCCTACGACCTGGTGGCAGCCTGTCATAAGGCGCCGTGCCTCGATCTGGAGGACTCTCTTGTTCTCAGTGAAGTGTGCAGGACATGTGTCCCGTGGGTGCAGCCCCCTCTGGCTCTCTGTGGACTGCTCCGAGTGGGTTCTCTCTAAAACAGTGAGGACCATATGCACATCTGCTCTGAGCAGCTGAAACCCAGAGTGAGGGCCGGGGTACTGCTGCTTCACCAATCGCTGCAGTGTTTCTTTATGGGAGTGAGACTGTGGGCAGTCATCGGACAGAGGAGAGAGCAGCGGGCTCAGTTCTGAGGCGTTGGACGTCAGTACGGAGCGTGGGAACGAGGGGCTGTATCCAGAAGAAGTTGTCAGGAAGGAGACAGGGGCAGATGTGATGAGAGGAAGACCAACTGCGTTCAACTGAGGTCCACTGCTCTCTGTGCGACACGAGAACTCGTACACCGTCAGCTCCTCGTCAAAAGTGTCTCCGTCATTGAAGCAGTTTGTGTAGACAGATGAACAGCCACAGGCATCCAGCGGATCCACCCCCACCACACACCCAGAGACCACCGGACAACCTGACTTCACCGGGACAGCATCCAGAGGTGTCTTTGACTGGGACTGCTCTTCAATGACAGTAAACACACCGCAGTCTCCTGTAAGGTTCAGAGATGATTTTGAATCTAGACCCACAATGACGTTTCCATTATCTCTTCCACTGCTCTTCTGTGGCTCACCCACTTCACCCCCACTCTGTGTGGTCACCACTATTGGAGGGATAATGGGCGGACTTATTCCTGGTACATCTTCTCCAGGCTGAGCGACTCTCTTTTTTAACTGCGGCGCAGTGGTTACGGGGCCGGGAGTGTCTGTGTATGAAATCTGAGTTTGCTGGAATTGGCTCACTATTGAGGTTGGGGGCTCGATTACTGGACATGGCATAGTTTGGTCAAGTGCAGGTTGTTTTTGTTCTTCTGGCTCACAATGCGACGATGATTTAGCAGCTTCGATATTGTGTTCTGGTTTTTCATCCTTTTTTTCCTCAGATGGAGCCTGGTCCAAGTCGGAGCCAGTCACAGTAGAATCTGATTCATCTGATTCAACAGCCAAGTCCAATGTCTCTGTCACATTGTTGACATCTGTAACACTAATTGTAATTTCTTTATCTTGTGACAGTTCCTCAGCCGGACTTTGGGATGGACTAACTACACCTGCTTGGTTAACAGCCTCTACTGAGCGGGACAGGTAAAATGGCAAACTTTGAATTTTACTTCTAAGCGTGGAGGCGGACAAGCGCCCCATAATGCTCGGAGACCAGGTTTGGAACATGAACTGGGATGGAGAATTTAGTGAGACCTCTTGCTTTGCTAAACTAGGGCTAGCTAAATCTTTAGTTAGGGACAAGGTTAAGTTGTTCGTAGTTTCTATAGCATTTCTAAACGGAACCCCACTTTCGATATCAGGAGACATGTCGTTTGCAACGGGACCGTTCTTGGAAGTGATTGAGTAAAAAGCACAGCTGAAGTCAGAGCTAAGAGAGTAAAGCCTTTTTGTTTTCGCGTTTCCTATTTGAGATTCAACGGCGTCGACGAGGAAACTCTTTCTCGCCGCAACAACCCAGTCGTGTTTCGAGTCGCCTACGTTTGAGTGCAAAGGGACTGTGCCCTCGTCGTCCTCAAAAACATTATCAGACGTGATGCTGTCCGTTACTTCTTCGCTTGCCGTCCTGGTGGAGCAAGCGACCGCCGGCGCCTCGTCCCCGCTGGCGCTGCCATCTGTCTGCGAAGTGGTGGAATTACGCTGTGCCAGCTCCAAAGTTCCCAGAAGGGTTTTTGCGCTGTCATCTTGTATTTCTAAACTCTCGTTTTGGGAAGGGACACTTATGAATGGGGACGAGGGTGGAGCAGATGGAGGACAGAACGATTTTGAGTTGCATATAACATCTTGAAGAATATACTCCTCGATGTACGAATTCTGCTCCATCACAGTTTCTCTAATCGGGCCGTTACCTACTTTTACATTTTCAGCAACTATGTCTGCAGTTTTTTCAGATATACCTTGCAAAAACATGTGGCTGTCAAAAGGACCATTACTTAAAATACTTTTTGTCTCCTCGATAGTTTCCTCCTTGCCGTCGCCTGTCCGGTCTGCGCTCTCCTTGCCGTCCGGGTCGACCCTACAGCGCACCACGGTGATATTCGGAGACGGGGTCTTCATCAAATCCGTGACCGACTTTGATTCCATTGCGTCTGGCTCCATCTCCATGTCCTGCTTCCTTGTTATGCTTTGTGGATCAGAAGTCCTTAGTTTACTCAAAGACTCATTGGAGCACTGTTTAGACAGAATTGGTTTGGACTCGAGCTGGGACGGTTCTCCTTCTGAATGGGTGAGCGAGGACACCGTGGGGCTCGGGTTCTGGGTTTGCGCCGATGGTTCAGGGTCCGAACTCAGCATCTGTGAGTCGAAGTATCCCATGGAGAGGTTTTTGCGATGCTGTCTTTTCCCCCCGTTTGGTTCGGGAAACGACACAGTAGCGGTGTAGTCTGTTTCCAAATAGGAGCGGCGTTTTCGGGAACGTTTTCGAAGCTGGGACAGTCTCTCGCCCCCCGCTCTGAAGCCGAGCTGCTGGTCATGCTTTTCACCAGGTCTCTTTGCAGCGTCTGCTTCCCCACCCACTGCACAAGTGTCTGAAAGAAGAAAAAAATATATTTGTTAGTAAAGAATGACACTGTGGGATATGTACTACCGACAGTCGGGACGAATAATATTACTGTTAACTGGGCTATTGGTTATACAATACAACAATTGAGACACTAAGGTTACACAACTTTAAATCTACCAAATAATGACCATCCCTTTATAGGGCAAGTGACTATTTTTGGTAATTTCCGCACACTTTAGATATGGTCTCCCTGCTGCACATCAGTAAGGTAAAGAAGAATGTAGTCTGAAAAAGACTGGCTAAATCCATGGTACATTTCTTTACATAACTTGAAAACTGACCATGGTACGTTGATGAAACACATTTTCTTGGTGAATAATGTGTTGGTTTTGGAGAACGTAGTGAAATAAGTGAAATTAAAGCCGCAAGCGGCATCGAGAGGCCCTCGCGGGGGTTCGTTGGCCGGTTGACCCCGGTTCCCGCACGCCGCCGCAATAACCGGGAGGCGCTGCCGCGCCCTACGTGGTTATAATGTCGCTGCCACCCTAGGTCGAGATTATAAAAGAGCAAAGGCGAGAAATGGCGCCTTCGGCGCTGATTACTCGATTTTTCCCGAAATGGCCGACCTCCTGTTGGTCGCCTAGCAACCATGTAATGGAGGCCTCCCTCAGTGCCTCCATTGCCGCGCCGTAACTCTACCGAGGGCGCCAACGTGGCCACACTACATTTTATTGCCCTGATGTGCCATTAATCTTTGAGTAAACATCAAAACGAGATTTTTCGTGTCTCCATGTGCATGATGGCTCCAACCTGCAGAGGGCGCTAGCGTGCCCCAAATCTTTTTTATTTCACAAGCAGCATCGGACGGCCCTGACGGGCCGTACTTCAATGACTACTGTCCACACGCTCCTGACAGAGGGCGCTAACGCGCTGTAATTGTGTATAATGTGTGATATGCGGGTCAGTCCCATTGGAATAACATGGTGGGCCTCGGTCGTCTCCATGGCAACACCGTACAAAATACGGTATGGGTCTCATTGGCTTTTTGGATCGGGATGCCATCAGCTAATATTGTGCCGAATTTTATTCATTTCCGAGAAACTAATTTTTTTTCCATAATGCATTTTTTGTTCTCGGCCTAGAGGGGGCGCTATCGCGCCAAATCTCACTTTTTCACATTTGTTGTGTCCGGGGGTGAAAGGTCAATAAAATGTATATTTCCGATTTTTAATCGGAGTTCGTTTGTGCAAATGGGAGCATTTTGTTGTTTTCGGTAAGTCGCAAAATTCTTCGTAAAGATTGCGGCTTCGCCGCAAACAAACCGTAAAACTTAGCCAAAAAATTTGGATAACTTTTGATGCCCCACATCTCGGGATGAGCTGGAGCGATTTTGGGCTCATTTGGTGAAACGCCCTAGGAGGAGTTCGTTAAAATGCGATGTCAGCGAAAACGCTGACTCAGCATTTTCCGGACTTCCTGTCAAAATGGCGGACTTCCGGTTTGTCAGGGGGCGTGGCCACAATAATGTTTTTTGGTTGTCGTCACATGACGAATGTCTGTACCGAATCTCGTCGCTCTACGACAAAGTTTATGTTGGCCCCCTCCCCATAGGCGCAATGTATTTTCACTTTTGTAGGTGGCGCTGTCGCGCCATTTTTTATTTCCCCAAAACGAAACACACATTTTAATTAATTTTTCGCCGGATCTGAATTTTGGGCAAAGTTTGGTGAGTTTTTGATTATGTTCAGGGGTGCAAATTCCTGCTCAAAGAGCAGAAGAAAGAAAGAAGAAGAAGAAGAAATTAAAGCCGCAAGCGGCATCGAGAGGCCCTCGCGGGGGTTCGTTGGCCGGTTGACGCCGGTTCCCGCACGCCGCCGCAATAACCGGGAGGCGCTGCCGCGCCCTACGTGGTTATAATGTCGCTGCCACCCTAGGTCGAGATTATAAAAGAGCAAAGGCGAGAAATGGCGCCTTCGGCGTTGATTACTCTATTTTTCCCAAAATGGCCGACCACCTGTTGGTCGCCTAGCAACCATGTAATGGAGGCCTCCCTCAGTGCCTCCATTGCCGCGCCATAACCCTACCGAGGGCGCCAACGTGGCCACATTACATTTTATTGCCCTGATGTGCCATTAATCCTTGTGAGTAAACATCAAAACGAGATTTTTAGCGTCTCCATGTGAATGATGGCTCCAACCTGCAGAGGGCGCTAGAGCGCCCCAAATCTGTTTCATTTCACAAGCAGCATCGGACGTCCTTAACGGGCCGTACTTCAATGACTACTGTCCACAAGCTCCTTACAGGGGGCGCTAACGCGCTGTAATTGTGTATAATGTGTGATATGCGGGTCAGTCCTATTGGATTAACATGGGGAGCCTCGGTCGTCTCCATGGCAACACCGTAGAAAATACGGTATGGGTCTCATTGGCTTTTTGGATCGGGATGCCATCAGCTATTATTGTGCCGAATTTTATCAATTTCCGAGAAACTAATTTTTTTCCCATAATGCATATTTTCTTCTCAGCCTAGAGGGGGCGCTATCGCGCCAAATCTCACTTTTTCACATTTGTTGTGTCCGGGGGTGAAAGGTCAATAAAATGTATATTTCCGATTTTTAATCGGAGTTCGTTTGTGCAAATGGGAGCATTTTGTTGTTTTCGGAAAGTCGCAAAAATCTTCGTAAAGATTGCGGCTTCGCCGCAAACAAACCGTAAAACTTAGCCAAAAAATTTGGATAACTTTTGATGCCCCACATCTCGAGATGAAGTGGAGCGATTTTGGGCTCATTTGGTGAAACGCCCTAGGAGGAGTTCGTTAAAATGCGACGTCAGCGAAAACGCTGACTCAGCATTTTCCCGACTTCCTGTCAAAATGGCGGACTTCCGGTTTGTCTGGGGGCGTGGCCACAATAATATATTTTGTTTGTCCTCACAGGACGAATGTCTGTACCGAATCTCGTCGCTCTATGACAACGTTTATGTTGGCCCCCTCCCCATAGGCGCAATGTATTTTCACTTTTGTAGGTGGCGCTGTCGCGCCATTTTTTATTTCCCCAAAACGAAACACACATTTTAATTAATTTTTCACCGGACCTGAATTTTGGGCAAAGTTTGGTGAGTTTTCGACTATGTTCAGGGGGTCAAAATCCTGCTCAAAGAGCAGAAGAAAGAAAGAAGAAGAAGAAATTAAAGCCGCAAGCGGCATCGAGAGGCCCTCGCGGGACGCGGTGGCCGGTTGACGCCGGTTGCCGCACGCCGCCGCAATAACCGGGAGGCGCTGCCGCGCCCTACGTGGTTATAATGTCGCTGCCACCCTAGGTCGAGATTATAAAAGAGGCAAAGGCGAGAAATGGCGCCTTCGGCGCTGATTACTCGATTTTTCCCAAAATGGCCGACCACCTGTTGGTCGCCTAGCAACCATGTAATGGAGGCTCCCTTAGTGCCTCCATTGCCGCGCCATAACCCACCGAGTGCGCCAACGTGGCCACACTACATTTTATTGCCCTGAAGATCCATTAATCTTTGTGAGTAAACGTCAAAATGAGATTTTTAGCGTCTCCATGTGAATGATGGCTCCAACCTGCAGAGGGCGCTAGCGCGCCCCAAATCTTTTTTATTTCACAAGCAGCATCGGACGGCCTTGACGGGCCGTACTTCAATTACTACTGTCCACAAGCTCCTGACAGAGGGCGCTAGCGCGCTGTAATTGTGTATAATGTGATATTTGTGTGTCAGTCCTATTGGATTAACATGGGGAGCCTTGATCGTCTCCATGGCAACACCGTACAAAATACGGTATGGGTCTTATTGGCTTTTTGGATCGGGATGCCATCAGCTATTATTGTGCCGAATTTTATCAATTTCCGAGAAACTAATTTTTTTCCCATAATGCATTTTTTGTTCTCGGCCTAGAGGGGGCGCTATCGCGCCAAATCTCACTTTTTCACATTTGTTGTGTCCGGGGGTGAAAGGTCAATAAAATGTATATTTCCGATTTTTAATCGAAGTTCATTTGTGCAAATGGGAGCATTTTGTTGTTTTCGGTAAGTCACAAAATTCTTCGTAAAGATTGCGGCTTCGCCGCAAACAAACCGTAAAACGTAGCCAAAAAATTTGGATAACTTTTGATGCCCCACATCTCGGGATGAGCTGGAGCGATTTTGGGCTCATTTGGTGAAACGCCCTAGGAGGAGTTCGTTAAAATGCGACGTCAGCGAAAACGCTGACTCACCATTTTCCAGACTTCCTGTCAAAATGGCGGACTTCCGGTTTGTCAGGGGGCGTGGCCACAATAATGTTTTTTGGTTGTCGTCACATGACGAATGTCTGTACCGAATCCCGTCGCTCTATGACAAAGTTTATGTTGGCCCCCTCCCCATAGGCGCAATGTATTTTCACTTTTGTAGGTGGCGCTGTCGCGCCATTTTTTATTTCCCCAAAACGAAACACACATTTTAATTAATTTTTCACCGGACCTGAATTTTGGGCAAAGTTTGGTGAGTTTTTGACTATGTTCAGGGGGTCAAATTCCTGCTCAAAGAGCAGAAGAAAGAAAGAAGAATAAAGAAGAATAATAATATTTCTTGCAAAAACAATATAGTCGCTTTCGCGACTACAACATATTATGCATTTTTTTAAAGCTTTCGACTTCCCCCACACACCCGTGGGGCTCGGAGGTGGATGACGAGCGCTTCGCGCTCGTCATCCACCTCCGTATGACAGTTGGCCATATTCCCCCATTCATTTTGCTGCAATTATAAGTATAAGGGCCCACACCAGAGGTGTGGGCAGTCACTGTTTTACACGGTGAGTTTACGTTTGACATGGGGACAGCGCTTCGCGCTGTTTTCGTGCGCTCCGCGCACCTAGGTACAGTGCGCTGCGCGCACTGCGTTGCGATTACAATAGGCCCTTGCTACGGCAGGCCGCTCGGGCCTAATTAAAGCCGCAAGCGGCATCGAGAGGCCCTCGCGGGACGCGGTGGCCGGTTGACGCCGGTTGCCGCACGCCGCCGCAATAACCGGGAGGCGCTGCCGCGCCCTACGTGGTTATAATGTCGCTGCCACCCTAGGTCGAGATTATAAAAGAGGCAAAGGCGAGAAATGGCGCCTTCGGCGCTGATTACTCGATTTTTCCCAAAATGGCCGACCACCTGTTGGTCGCCTAGCAACCATGTAATGGAGGCTCCCTTAGTGCCTCCATTGCCGCGCCATAACCCACCGAGTGCGCCAACGTGGCCACACTACATTTTATTGCCCTGATGAGCCATTAATCTTTGTGAGTAAACGTCAAAATGAGATTTTTAGCGTCTCCATGTGAATGATGGCTCCAACCTGCAGAGGGCGCTAGCGCGCCCCAAATCTTTTTTATTTCACAAGCAGCATCGGACGGCCTTGACGGGCCGTACTTCAATTACTACTGTCCACAAGCTCCTGACAGAGGGCGCTAGCGCGCTGTAATTGTGTATAATGTGATATTTGTGTGTCAGTCCTATTGGATTAACATGGGGAGCCTTGATCGTCTCCATGGCAACACCGTACAAAATACGGTATGGGTCTTATTGGCTTTTTGGATCGGGATGCCATCAGCTATTATTGTGCCGAATTTTATCAATTTCCGAGAAACTAATTTTTTTCCCATAATGCATTTTTTGTTCTCGGCCTAGAGGGGGCGCTATCGCGCCAAATCTCACTTTTTCACATTTGTTGTGTCCGGGGGTGAAAGGTCAATAAAATGTATATTTCCGATTTTTAATCGAAGTTCATTTGTGCAAATGGGAGCATTTTGTTGTTTTCGGTAAGTCACAAAATTCTTCGTAAAGATTGCGGCTTCGCCGCAAACAAACCGTAAAACGTAGCCAAAAAATTTGGATAACTTTTGATGCCCCACATCTCGGGATGAGCTGGAGCGATTTTGGGCTCATTTGGTGAAACGCCCTAGGAGGAGTTCGTTAAAATGCGACGTCAGCGAAAACGCTGACTCACCATTTTCCAGACTTCCTGTCAAAATGGCGGACTTCCGGTTTGTCAGGGGGCGTGGCCACAATAATGTTTTTTGGTTGTCGTCACATGACGAATGTCTGTACCGAATCCCGTCGCTCTATGACAAAGTTTATGTTGGCCCCCTCCCCATAGGCGCAATGTATTTTCACTTTTGTAGGTGGCGCTGTCGCGCCATTTTTTATTTCCCCAAAACGAAACACACATTTTAATTAATTTTTCACCGGACCTGAATTTTGGGCAAAGTTTGGTGAGTTTTTGACTATGTTCAGGGGGTCAAATTCCTGCTCAAAGAGCAGAAGAAAGAAAGAAGAATAAAGAAGAATAATAATATTTCTTGCAAAAACAATATAGTCGCTTTCGCGACTACAACATATTATGCATTTTTTTAAAGCTTTCGACTTCCCCCACACACCCGTGGGGCTCGGAGGTGGATGACGAGCGCTTCGCGCTCGTCATCCACCTCCATATGACAGTTGGCCATATTCCCCCATTCATTTTGCTGCAATTATAAGTATAAGGGCCCACACCAGAGGTGTGGGCAGTCACTGTTTTACACGGTGAGTTTACGTTTGACATGGGGACAGCGCTTCGCGCTGTTTTCGTGCGCTCCGCGCACCTAGGTACAGTGCGCTGCGCGCACTGCGTTGCGATTACAATAGGCCCTTGCTACGGCAGGCCGCTCGGGCCTAAAAAAATTAAAGCCGCAAGCGGCATCGAGAGGCCCTCGCGGGTCTCGTTGGCCGGTTGACGCCGGTTGACGCACGCCGCCGCAATAACCGGGAGGCGCTGCCGCGCCCTACGTGGTTATAATGTGGCTGCCACCCTAGGTCGAGTTTATAAAAGAGCAAAGGCGAGAAATGGCGCCTTCGGCGCCGATTACTCGATTTTTCCCAAAATGGCCGACCACCTGTTGGTCGCCTAGCAACCATGTAATGGAGGCCTCCCTTAGTGCCTCCATTGCCGTGCCATAACCCTACCGAGGGCGCCAACGTGGCCACACTACATTTTATTTCCCTGATGTGCCATTAATCTTTGTGAGTAAACATCAAAACGAGGTTTTTAGCGTCTCCATGTGAATGATGGCTCCAACCTGCAGAGGGCGCTAGCGCGCCCCAAATCTTTTTTATTTCACAAGCAGCATCGGACGGCCCTGACGGGCCGTACTTCAATGACTACTGTTCACAAGCTCCTCACAGAGGGCGCTAACGAGCTGTAATTGTGTATAATGTGTGATATGCGGGTCAGTCCCATTGGAATAACATGGAGGGCCTCGGTCGTCTCCATGGCAACACCGTACAAAATACGGTATGGGTCTCATTGGCTTTTTGGATTGGGATGCCATCAGCTATTTTTGTGCCGAATTTTATCCATTTCCGAGAAAGTAATTTTTTTTCCATAATGCATTTTTTGTTCTCGGCCTAGAGGGGGCGCTATCGCGCCAAATCTCACTTTTTCACATGCGTTGTGTCCGGGGGTGAAAGGTCAATAAAATGTATATTTCCGATTTTTAATCGGAGTTCGTTTGTGCAAATGGGAGCATTTTGTTGTTTTCGGTAAGTCGCAAAATTCTTCATAAAGATTGCGGCTTCGCCGCGAACAAACCGTAAAACTTAGCCAAAAAATTTGGATAACTTTTGATGCCCCACATCTCGAGATGAAGTGGAGCGATTTTGGGCTCATTTGGTGAAACGCCCTAGGAGGAGTTCGTTAAAATGCGACGTCAGCGAAAACGCTGACTCACCATTTTCCAGACTTCCTGTCAAAATGGCGGACTTCCGGTTTGTCAGGGGGCGTGGCCACAATAATGTTTTTTGGTTGTCGTCACATGACGAATGTCTGTACCGAATCCCGTCGCTCTATGACAAAGTTTATGTTGGCCCCCTCCCCATAGGCGCAATGTATTTTCACTTTTGTAGGTGGCGCTGTCGCGCCATTTTTTATTTCCCCAAAACGAAACACACATTTTAATTAATTTTTCACCGGACCTGAATTTTGGGCAAAGTTTGGTGAGTTTTTGACTATGTTCAGGGGGTCAAATTCCTGCTCAAAGAGCAGAAGAAAGAAAGAAGAATAAAGAAGAATAATAATATTTCTTGCAAAAACAATATAGTCGCTTTCGCGACTACAACATATTATGCATTTTTTTAAAGCTTTCGACTTCCCCCACACACCCGTGGGGCTCGGAGGTGGATGACGAGCGCTTCGCGCTCGTCATCCACCTCCGTATGACAGTTGGCCATATTCCCCCATTCATTTTGCTGCAATTATAAGTATAAGGGCCCACACCAGAGGTGTGGGCAGTCACTGTTTTACACGGTGAGTTTACGTTTGACATGGGGACAGCGCTTCGCGCTGTTTTCGTGCGCTCCGCGCACCTAGGTACAGTGCGCTGCGCGCACTGCGTTGCGATTACAATAGGCCCTTGCTACGGCAGGCCGCTCGGGCCTAATTAAAGCCGCAAGCGGCATCGAGAGGCCCTCGCGGGTCTCGTTGGCTGGTTACTGAACGCTATCGCACGCCGCCGCAATAACTGGGAGGCGCTACAGCGCCCTACGTGGTTATAATGTCGCTGCCACCCTAGGTCGAGATTATAAAGGAGCAAAGGCGAGAAATGGCGCCTTCGGCGCTGATTACTCGATTTTTCCCAAAATGGCCGACCACCTATTGGTTGCCTAGCAACCATGTAATGGAGGCGTCCCTTAGTGCCTCCATTGCCGCGCCATAACCCACCGAGGGCGCCAACGTGGCCACACTACATTTTATTGCCCTGATGTGCCATTAATCTTTGTGAGTTAACATCAAAACGAGATTTTTAGCGTCTCCATGTGAATGATGGCTCCAACCTGCAGAGGGCGCTAGCGCGCCCCAAATCTTTTTTATTTCACAAGCAGCATCGGACGGCCCTGACGGGCCGTACTTCAATCACTACTGTCCACAAGCTCCTGACAGAGGGCGCTAACGAGCTGTAATTGTGTATAATGTGTGATATGCGGGTCAGTCCCATTGGAATAACATGGTGGGCCTCGGTCGTCTCCATGGCAACACCGTACAAAATACGGTATGGGTCTCATTGGCTTTTTGGATCGGGATGCCATCAGCTATTATTGTGCCGAATTTTATTCATTTCCGAGAAACTAATTTTTTTCCCATAATGCATTTTTTGTTCTCGGCCTAGAGGGGGCGCTATCGCGCCAAATGTCACTTTTTCACATTTGTTGTGTCCGGGGGTGAAAGGTCAATAAAATGTATATTTCCGATTTTTAATCGGAGTTCGTTTGTGCAAATGGGAGCATTTTGTTGTTTTCGGTAAGTCGCAAAATTCTTCATAAAGACTGCGGCTTCGCCGCAAACAAACCGTAAAACTTAGCCAAAAAATGTGGATAACTTTTGATGCCCCACATCTGGAGATGAGCTGGAGCGATTTTGGGCTCATTTGGTGAAACGCCCTAGGAGGAGTTCGTTAAAATGTGACGTCAGCGAAAACGCTGACTCACCATTTTCCCGACTTCCTGTCAAAATGGCGGACTTCCGGTTTGTCAGGGGGCGTGGCCACAATAATGTTTTTTGGTTGTCGTCACATGACGAATGTCTGTACCGAATCTCGTCGCTCTGCGACAAAGTTTATGTTGGCCCCCTCCCCATAGGCGCAATGTATTTTCACTTTTGTAGGTGGCGCTGTCGCGCCATTTTTTATTTCCCCAAAACGAAACACACATTTTAATTAATTTTTCACCGGATCTGAATTTTGGGCAAAGTTTGGTGAGTTTTTGACTACGTTCAGGGGGTCAAATTCCTGCTCAAAGAGCAGAAGAAGAAAGAAGAAGAAGAAGAAGAATAAAGAAGAATTAAAGCCGCAAGCGGCATCGAGAGGCCCTCGCGGGACGCGGTGGCCGGTTGACGCCGGTTGCCGCACGCCGCCGCAATAACCGGGAGGCGCTGCCGCGCCCTACGTGGTTTATAATGTCGCTGCCACCCTAGGTCGAGTTTATAAAAGAGCAAAGGCGAGAAATGGCGCCTTCGGCGCTGATTACTCTATTTTTCCCGAAATGGCCGACCTCCTGTTGGTCGCCTAGCAACCATGTAATGGAGGCCTCCCTTAGTGCCTCCATTGCCGCGCCATAACCCACCGAGTGCGCCAACGTGGCCACACTACATTTTTTTGCCCTGATGTGCCATTAATCTTTGTGAGTAAACATCAAAACGAGATTTTTCGTGTCTCCATGTGAATGATGGCTCCAACCTGCAGAGGGCGCTAGCGCGCCCCAAATCTTTTTTATTTCACAAGCAGCATCGGACGGCCTTGACGGGCCGTACTTCAATTACTACTGTCCACAAGCTCCTGACAGAGGGCGCTAGCGCGCTGTAATTGTGTATAATGTGATATTTGTGTGTCAGTCCTATTGGATTAACATGGGGAGCCTTGATCGTCTCCATGGCAACACCGTACAAAATACGGTATGGGTCTTATTGGCTTTTTGGATCGGGATGCCATCAGCTATTATTGTGCCGAATTTTATCAATTTCCGAGAAACTAATTTTTTTCCCATAATGCATTTTTTGTTCTCGGCCTAGAGGGGGCGCTATCGCGCCAAATCTCACTTTTTCACATTTGTTGTGTCCGGGGGTGAAAGGTCAATAAAATGTATATTTCCGATTTTTAATCGAAGTTCATTTGTGCAAATGGGAGCATTTTGTTGTTTTCGGTAAGTCACAAAATTCTTCGTAAAGATTGCGGCTTCGCCGCAAACAAACCGTAAAACGTAGCCAAAAAATTTGGATAACTTTTGATGCCCCACATCTCGGGATGAGCTGGAGCGATTTTGGGCTCATTTGGTGAAACGCCCTAGGAGGAGTTCGTTAAAATGCGACGTCAGCGAAAACGCTGACTCACCATTTTCCAGACTTCCTGTCAAAATGGCGGACTTCCGGTTTGTCAGGGGGCGTGGCCACAATAATGTTTTTTGGTTGTCGTCACATGACGAATGTCTGTACCGAATCCCGTCGCTCTATGACAAAGTTTATGTTGGCCCCCTCCCCATAGGCGCAATGTATTTTCACTTTTGTAGGTGGCGCTGTCGCGCCATTTTTTATTTCCCCAAAACGAAACACACATTTTAATTAATTTTTCACCGGACCTGAATTTTGGGCAAAGTTTGGTGAGTTTTTGACTATGTTCAGGGGGTCAAATTCCTGCTCAAAGAGCAGAAGAAAGAAAGAAGAATAAAGAAGAATTAAAGCCGCAAGCGGCATTGGGAGGCCCTCGCGGGCCGTGGTGGCCGATTGACGCCGGTTCGCGCACGCCGCCGCAATAACCGGGAGGCGCTGCCGCGCCCTACCTGCGTATAATGTCGCTGCCACCCTCGATGGAGTTTATAAAAGAGCAAAGGCAAGAAATGGCGCCTTCGGCGCCGATTGTCCCAAAATGGCCGACCTCCTGTCGGTCACCTAGCAACCATGTAATGTACAATAACCGGGAGGCGCTGCCGCGCCCTACCTGCTTATAATGTCGCTGCCACCCTCGGTGGAGTTTATAAAAGAGCAGGCAAAAGAAATAGCGCCTTCGGCGCTGATTTTCCCAAAATGGCCGACCTCCTGTTGGTCGCCTAGCAACCATGTAATGTACTTTTTTGTTCGGACAGTCATGACGCACGTGTGTACCAATTTTGGTTTGGCTAGGACAAAGTTGACATTGGGTCGTTGCCATGGCAACACGGTGGAAAAAGGGGCGGGGCATCAATATATTTTTTGTTCGGGATCACGTGACGGATGTCTGTACCAAATTTCATGCATCTACGACAAAGTTTAATTTTTGGCTCCATTCATTTTTATTTTGTGCTCTGCAGGGGGCGCTATTGCGGCAATTTTCAAAATTCCTATATCAAAACATCCGGGGTCGACGACTCGACCAACGATTCAATTTTTTTTCAAATCGGCCAAAGTATGTGTGAGTTACGGCTGTTTGAACACGGCGGCGAGCAGCGAAAACGGACGCCAAATTCATGGCGTTGCCACGGCAACACCGTTAAACCTATTAAAAAGTTTTTAATAACTTTTAATCTCCCACATGTGGAGATGATCTGGAGCGAACGGGGAGTCGCTGCGTTCAACGGCCTAGGACGAGTTCGTTCAAATGCGTGGGCATGAAATGGCGCCTTCGGCGCCAATTCCCTCTTCGGGCCAATATGGCCGCCATACTGTTGGTTGCCTAGCAACCGCGTAATGTGTTTTTTTGTTGGGCTTCACGTGACCAATAACTGTGCCGAATTTTTTTCGTCTACGACGAAGTACGTTTTTCGGGTCTCGCCATACGTGCAATGTAATCTAGTTTTCCAGGGGGCGCTGACGCGCCATTTTTTTGAAATGTAAAATTTCGAAATTGCACGATTCGAGCGGTTAACATTTTAGAATTATGTGCCAAAATTCAGGACTTTTCATCACAAGATAAAGGAGTTAAGGTGGGGAGAGGAAAAATAATAATAATAATAATTAAAGCCGCAAGCGGCATTGGGAGGCCCTCGCGGGCCGCGGTGGCCGATTGACGCCGGTTCCCGCACGCCGCCGCAATAACCGGGAGGCGCTGCCGCGCCCTACCTGCTTATAATTTCGCTGCCACCCTCGGTGGAGTTTATAAAAGAGCAAAGGCAAGAAATGGCGCCTTCGGCGCTTATTTTTCCCAAAATGGCCGACCTCCTGTTGGTCGCCTAGCAACCATGTAATGTACTTTTTTGTTCGGACAGTCATGACGCACGCGTGTACCGATTTTGGTTAGGCTGCGGCAAAGTTGACATTGGGTCGTTGCCATGGCAACACGGTGGGGAAAGGGGCGGGGCATCAATATATTTTTTGTTCGGGATCACGTGACGGATGTCTGTACCAAATTTCATGCATCTACGACAAAGTGTAATTTTTGGCTCCATTCATTTTTATTTTGTGCTCTGCAGGGGGCGCTATTGCGGCAATGTTCAAAATTCCTATATCAAAACATCCGGGGTCAACGACTCGACCAACGATTAAATTTTTTTTCAAATCGGCCAAAGTATGTGTGAGTTACGGCTGTTTGAACACGGCGGCGAGCGGCGAAAACGGACGCCAAATTCATGGCGTTGCCACGGCAACACCGTTAAACCTATTAAAAAGTTTTTAATAACTTTTAATCTCCCACATGTGGAGATGATCTGGAGCGAACGGGGAGTCGCTGCGTTCAACGGCCTAGGACGAGTTCGTTCAAATGCGTGGGCATGAAATGGCGCCTTCGGCGCCAATTCCCTCTTCGGGCCAATATGGCCGCCATACTGTTGGTTGCCTAGCAACCGCGTAATGTGTTTTTTTGTTGGGCTTCACGTGACCAATCACTGTGCCGAATTTTTTTCGTCTACGACGAACTAAAATTTGCGGGTTTTTCGGGTCTTGTCATAGGGCGCAATGTAAACGTGATTTTCCAGGGGGCGCTGACGCGCCATATTTGAGATTTTTTATATTTTCTAAATGTGAAGAATGTTTTTTTCACGTGCTTGAATTTTGTGCAAAAATTCAGGACTTTTCGTCGGTGGGAAAGTGGACTTTTTTCGGAGAATAAAAATAATAATAATAATAATAATAATTAAAGCCGCAAGCGGCATTGGGAGGCCCTCGCGGGCCGCGGTGGCCGATTGACGCCGGTTCCCGCACGCCGCCGCAATAACCGGGAGGCGCTGCCGCGCCCTACCTGCTTATAATGTCGCTGCCACCCTCGGTGGAGTTTATAAAAGAGCTGGCAAAAGAAATGGCGCCTTCGGCGCTGATTTTTCCCAAAATGGCCGACCTCCTGTTGGTCACCTAGCAACCATGTAATGTACTTTTTTGTTCGGACAGTCATGACGCACGCGTGTACCAATTTTGGTTTGGCTGCGGCAAAGTTGACATTGGGTCGTTGCCATGGCAACACGGTGGGAAAAGGGGCGGGGCATCAATATATTTTTTATTCGGGATCACGTGACGGATGTCTGTACCAAATTTCATGCATCTACGACAAAGTTTAATTTTTGGCTCCATTCATTTTTATTTTGTGCTCTGCAGGGGGCGCTATTGCGGCAATTTTCAAAATTCCTATATCAAAACATCCGGGGTCGACGACTCGACCAACGATTCAAGTTTTGTTCAAATCGGCCAAAGTATGTGTGAGTTACGGCTGTTTGAACACGGCGGCGAGCGGCGAAAACGGACGCCAAATTCATGGCGTTGCCACGGCAAAACCAAAAATGCTATTAAAAAGTTTTTAATAACTTTTAATCTCCCACATGTGGAGATGATCTGGAGCGAACGGGGAGTCGCTGCGTTAAAAGCCCTAGGACGAGTTCGTTCAAATGCGTGGGCATGAAATGGCGCCTTCGGCGCCAAGTCCCTCTTCGGGCCAATATGGCCGCCATACTGTTGGTTGCCTAGCAACCGCGTAATGTGTTTTTTTGTTGGGCTTCACGTGACCAATCACTGTGCCGAATTTTTTTCGTCTACGACGAACTAAAATTTGCGGGTTTTTCGGGTCTTGTCATAGGGCGCAATGTAAACGTGATTTTCCAGGGGGCGCTGACGCGCCATATTTGAGATTTTTTATATTTTCTAAATGTGAAGAATGTTTTTTTCACGTGCTTGAATTTTGTGCAAAAATTCAGGACTTTTCGTCGGTGGGAAAGTGGACTTTTTTCGGAGAATAAAAATAATAATAATAATTAAAGCCGCAAGCGGCATCGAGAGGCCCTCGCGGGACGCGGTGGCCGGTTGACGCCGGTTGCCGCACGCCGCCGCAATAACCGGGAGGCGCTGCCGCGCCCTACGTTCATATAATGTCGCTGCCACCCTAGGTCGAGATTATAAAAGAGCAAAGGCGAGAAATGGCGCCTTCGGCGCTGATTACTCGATTTTTCCCAAAATGGCCGACCACCTGTTGGTCGCCTAGCAACCATGTAATGGAGGCCTCCCTTAGTGACTCCATTGCCGTGCCATAACCCTACCGGGGGCGCCAACGTGGCCACACTACATTGTATTGCC
This sequence comes from Proterorhinus semilunaris, assembly GCA_021464625.1. Classification (NCBI taxonomy): domain Eukaryota; kingdom Metazoa; phylum Chordata; class Actinopteri; order Gobiiformes; family Gobiidae; genus Proterorhinus; species Proterorhinus semilunaris. Next base: position 10,860,501 of record CM038349.1, read on the forward strand.
CTGATGAGCCATTAATCTTTGAGTAAACATCAAAACGACATTTTTAGCGTCTTCATGTGAATGATGGCTCCAGCCTGCAGAGGGCGCTAGCGCGCCCCAAATCTTTTTTATTTCACAAGCAGCATCGGACGGGCCGTACTTCCATGACCACTGTCCACAAGCTCCTCACAGAGGGCGCTAACGCGCTGTAATGTGTATAATGTGTGATATGCGGGTCAGTCCCATTGGAATAACATGGCGAGCCTCGGTCGTCTCCATGGCAACACCGTACAAAATACGGTATGGGTCTCATTGGCTTTTTGGATCGGGATGCCATCAGCTAATATTGTGCCAAATTTTATTCATTTCCGAGAAACTAATTTTTTTCCCATAATGCATTTTTTGTTCTCGGCCTAGAGGGGGCGCTATCGCGCCAAATCTCACTTTTTCACATTTGTTGTGTCCGGGGGTGAAAGGTCAATAAAATGTATATTTCCGATTTTTAATCGGAGTTCGTTTGTGCAAATGGGAGCATTTTGTTGTTTTCGGTAAGTCGCAAAATTCTTCGTAAAGATTGCGGCTTCGCCGCAAACAAACCGTAAAACTTAGCCAAAAAATTTGGATAACTTTTGATGCCCCATATCTCGAGATGAGCTGGAGCGATTTGGAGCTCATTTGGTGAAACGCCCTAGGAGGAGTTCGTTAAAATGCGACGTCAGCGAAAACGCTGACTCACCATTTTCCCGACTTCCTGTCAAAATGGCGGACTTCCGGTTTGTCTGGGGGCGTGGCCACAATAATATATTTTGTTTGTCCTCACAGGACGAAGGTCTGTACCGAATCCCGTCGCTCTGCGACAAAGTTTATGTTGGCCCCCTCCCCATAGGCGCAATGTATTTTCACTTTTGTAGGTGGCGCTGTCGCGCCATTTTTTATTTCCCCAAAACGAAACACACATTTTAATAAATTTTTCGCCGGATCTGAATTTTGGGCAAAGTTTGGTGAGTTTTCAACTACGTTCAGGGGGTCAAATTCCTGCTCAAAGAGCAGAAGAAGAAAGAAGAAGAAGAAGAAGAATAAAGAAGAATAATAATATTTCTTGCAAAAACAATATAGTCGCTTTCGCGACTACAACATATTATGCATTTTTTTAAAGCTTTCGACTTCCCCGACGCACCGGTGGGGCTCGGAGGTGAATGACGAGCGCTTCGCGCTCGTCATCCACCTCCGTATGACAGTTGGCCATATACCCCCATTCATTTTGCTGCAATTATAAGTATAAGGGCCCACACCAGAGGTGTGGGCAGTCACTGTTTTACACGGTGAGTTTACGTTTGACATGGGGACAGCGCTTCGCGCTGTTTTCGTGCGCTCCGCGCACCTCAGTACAGTGCGCTGCGCGCACTGCGTTGCGATTACAATAGGCCCTTGCTACGGCAGGCCGCTCGGGCCTAATTAAAGCCGCAAGCGGCATCGAGAGGCCCTCGCGGGTCTCGTTGGCCGGTTGACGCCGGTTGACGCACGCCGCCGCAATAACCGGGAGGCGCTGCCGCGCCCTACGTGGTTATAATGTGGCTGCCACCCTAGGTCGAGTTTATAAAAGAGCAAAGGCGAGAAATGGCTCCTTCGGCGCCGATTACTCGATTTTTCCCAAAATGGCCGACCACCTGTTGGTCGCCTAGCAACCATGTAATGGAGGCCTCCCTTAGTGCCTCCATTGCCGTGCCATAACCCTACCGAGGGCGCCAACGTGGCCACACTACATTTTATTTCCCTGATGTGCCATTAATCTTTGTGAGTAAACATCAAAACGAGGTTTTTAGCGTCTCCATGTGAATGATGGCTCCAACCTGCAGAGGGCGCTAGCGCGCCCCAAATCTTTTTTATTTCACAAGCAGCATCGGACGGCCCTGACGGGCCGTACTTCAATGACTACTGTTCACAAGCTCCTCACAGAGGGCGCTAACGAGCTGTAATTGTGTATAATGTGTGATATGCGGGTCAGTCCCATTGGAATAACATGGAGGGCCTCGGTCGTCTCCATGGCAACACCGTACAAAATACGGTATGGGTCTCATTGGCTTTTTGGATTGGGATGCCATCAGCTATTTTTGTGCCGAATTTTATCCATTTCCGAGAAAGTAATTTTTTTTCCATAATGCATTTTTTGTTCTCGGCCTAGAGGGGGCGCTATCGCGCCAAATCTCACTTTTTCACATGCGTTGTGTCCGGGGGTGAAAGGTCAATAAAATGTATATTTCCGATTTTTAATCGGAGTTCGTTTGTGCAAATGGGAGCATTTTGTTGTTTTCGGTAAGTCGCAAAATTCTTCATAAAGATTGCGGCTTCGCCGCGAACAAACCGTAAAACTTAGCCAAAAAATTTGGATAACTTTTGATGCCCCACATCTCGAGATGAAGTGGAGCGATTTTGGGCTCATTTGGTGAAACGCCCTAGGAGGAGTTCGTTAAAATGCGACGTCAGCGAAAACGCTGACTCACCATTTTCCAGACTTCCTGTCAAAATGGCGGACTTCCGGTTTGTCAGGGGGCGTGGCCACAATAATGTTTTTTGGTTGTCGTCACATGACGAATGTCTGTACCGAATCCCGTCGCTCTATGACAAAGTTTATGTTGGCCCCCTCCCCATAGGCGCAATGTATTTTCACTTTTGTAGGTGGCGCTGTCGCGCCATTTTTTATTTCCCCAAAACGAAACACACATTTTAATTAATTTTTCACCGGACCTGAATTTTGGGCAAAGTTTGGTGAGTTTTTGACTATGTTCAGGGGGTCAAATTCCTGCTCAAAGAGCAGAAGAAAGAAAGAAGAATAAAGAAGAATAATAATATTTCTTGCAAAAACAATATAGTCGCTTTCGCGACTACAACATATTATGCATTTTTTTAAAGCTTTCGACTTCCCCCACACACCCGTGGGGCTCGGAGGTGGATGACGAGCGCTTCGCGCTCGTCATCCACCTCCGTATGACAGTTGGCCATATTCCCCCATTCATTTTGCTGCAATTATAAGTATAAGGGCCCACACCAGAGGTGTGGGCAGTCACTGTTTTACACGGTGAGTTTACGTTTGACATGGGGACAGCGCTTCGCGCTGTTTTCGTGCGCTCCGCGCACCTCGGTTCAGTGCGCTGCGCGCACTGCGTTGCGATTACAATAGGCCCTTGCTACGGCAGGCCGCTCGGGCCTAATTAAAGCCGCAAGCGGCATCGAGAGGCCCTCGCGGGGGTTCGTTGGCCGGTTGACGCCGGTTCCCGCACGCCGCCGCAATAACCGGGAGGCGCTGCCGCGCCCTACGTGGTTATAATGTCGCTGCCACCCTAGGTCGAGATTATAAAAGAGCAAAGGCGAGAAATGGCGCCTTCGGCGCTGATTGCTCGATTTTTCCCAAAATGGCCGACCTCCTGTCGGTCGCCTGGCAACCATGTAATGGAGGCCTCCCTTAGTGCCTCCATTGCCGCGCCATAACCCTACCGAGGGCGCCAACGTGGCCACACTACATTTTATTGCCCTGATGAGCCATTAATCTTTGTGAGTAAACATCAAAACGAGATTTTTAGCGTCTCCATGTGAATGATGGCTCCAACCTGCAGAGGGCGCTAGCGCGCCCCAAATCTTTTTTATTTCACAAGCAGCATCGGACGGCCCTGACGGGCCGTACTTCAATCACTACTGTCCACAAGCTCCTCACAGAGGGCGCTAACGAGCTGTAATTGTGTATAATGTGTGATATGCGGGTCAGTCCCATTGGAATAACATGGCGAGCCTCGGTCGTCTCCATGGCAACACCGTACAAAATACGGTATGGGTCTCTTTGGCTTTTTGGATCGGGATGCCATCAGTTATTATTGTGCCGAATTTTATCCATTTCCGAGAAACTAATTTTTTTCCCATAATGCATTTTTTCTTCTCAGCCTGGAGGGGGCGCTATCGCGCCAAATCTCACTTTTTCACATTTGTTGTGTCCGGGGGTGAAAGGTCAATAAAATGTATATTTCCGATTTTTTATCGGAGTTCGTTTGTGCAAATGGGAGCATTTTGTTGTTTTCGGAAAGTCGCAAAAATCTTCGTAAAGATTGCGGCTTCGCCGCAAACAAACCGTAAAACTTAGCCAAAAAATTTGGATAACTTTTGATGCCCCACATCTCGAGATGAAGTGGAGCGATTTTGGGCTCATTTGGTGAAACGCCCTAGGAGGAGTTCGTTAAAATGCGACGTCAGCGAAAACGCTGACTCACCATTTTCCCGACTTCCTGTCAAAATGGCGGACTTCCGGTTTGTCTGGGGGCGTGGCCACAATAATATATTTTGTTTGTCCTCACAGGACGAAGGTCTGTACCGAATCCCGTCGCTCTGCGACAAAGTTTATGTTGGCCCCCTCCCCATAGGCGCAATGTATTTTCACTTTTGTAGGTGGCGCTGTCGCGCCATTTTTTATTTCCCCAAAACGAAACACACATTTTAATAAATTTTTCGCCGGATCTGAATTTTGGGCAAAGTTTGGTGAGTTTTTGACTACGTTCAGGGGGTCAAATTCCTGCTCAAAGAGCAGAAGAAGAAAGAAGAAGAAGAAGAAGAATAAAGAAGAATAATAATATTTCTTGCAAAAACAATATAGTCGCTTTCGCGACTACAACATATTATGCATTTTTTTAAAGCTTTCGACTTCCCCCACACACCCGTGGGGCTCGGAGGTGGATGACGAGCGCTTCGCGCTCGTCATCCACCTCCGTATGACAGTTGGCCATATTCCCCCATTCATTTTGCTGCAATTATAAGTATAAGGGCCCACACCAGAGGTGTGGGCAGTCACTGTTTTACACGGTGAGTTTACGTTTGACATGGGGACAGCGCTTCGCGCTGTTTTCGTGCGCTCCGCGCACCTCGGTACAGTGCGCTGCGCGCACTGCGTTGCGATTACAATAGGCCCTTGCTACGGCAGGCCGCTCGGGCCTAATAATAATATTTCTTGCAAAAACAATATAGTCGCTTTCGCGACTACAACATATTATGCATTTTTTTAAAGCTTTCGACTTCCCCGACGCACCGGTGGGGCTCGGAGGTGAATGACGAGCGCTTCGCGCTCGTCATCCACCTCCGTATGACAGTTGGCCATATACCCCCATTCATTTTGCTGCAATTATAAGTATAAGGGCCCACACCAGAGGTGTGGGCAGTCACTGTTTTACACGGTGAGTTTACGTTTGACATGGGGACAGCGCTTCGCGCTGTTTTCGTGCGCTCCGCGCACCTCAGTACAGTGCGCTGCGCGCACTGCGTTGCGATTACAATAGGCCCTTGCTACGGCAGGCCGCTCGGGCCTAATTAAAGCCGCAAGCGGCATCGAGAGGCCCTCGCGGGGGTTCGTTGGCCGGTTGCCGCACGCCGCCGCAATAACCGGGAGGCGCTGCCGCGCCCTACGTGGTTATAATGTCGCTGCCACCCTAGGTCGAGTTAATAAAAGAGCAAAGGCGAGAAATGGCGCCTTCGGCGCTGATTACTCTATTTTTCCCAAAATGGCCGACCTCCTGTTGGTCGCCTAGCAACCATGTAATGGAGGCCTCCCTCAGTGCCTCCATTGCCGCGCCATAACCCTACCGAGGGCGCCAACGTGGCCACACTACATTTTATTGCCCTGATGGGCCATTAATCTTTGTGAGTAAACGTCAAAACGAGATTTTTCGCGTCTCCATGTGAATGATGGCTCCAACCTGCAGAGGGCGCTAGCGCGCCCCAAATCTTTTTTAGTTTACAAGCAGCATCAGACGGCCTTGACGGGCCGTACTTCAATGGCTACTGTCCACAAGCTCCTCACAGAGGGCGCTAACGAGCTGTAATTGTGTATAATGTGTGATATGCGGGTCAGTCCCATTGGAATAACATGGCGAGCCTCGGTCGTCTCCATGGCAACACCGTACAAAATACGGTATGGGTCTCATTGGCTTTTTGGATCGGGATGCCATCAGCTATTATTGTGCCGAATTTTATCTATTTCCGATAAACTAATTTTTTTCCCATAATGCATTTTTTCTATTCAGCCTGGAGGGGGCGCTATCGCACCAAATTTCACTTTTTCACATTGGTTGTGTCCGGGGGCGAACGATCAATAAAATGTATATTTCCGATTTTTAATCGGAGTTCGTTTGTGCGAATTAGAGCATTTTGTTGTTTTCGATAAGTCGCAAAATTGTTCGTAAAGATTGCGGCTTCGCCGCAATCAAACCGTAAAACTTAGCCAAAAAATTTGGATAACTTTTGATGCCCCACATCTTGAGATGAACTGGAGCGATTTTGGGCTCATTTGGTGAAACGCCCTAGGAGGAGTTCGTTAAAATGCGACGTCAGCGAAAACGCTGACTCAGCATTTTCCGGACTTCCTGTCAAAATGGCGGACTTCCGGTTTGTCAGGGGGCGTGGCCACAATAATGTTTTTTGGTTGTCGTCACGTGACGAATGTCTGTACCGAATCTCGTCGCTCTACGACAAAGTTTATGTTGGCCCCCTCCCCATAGGCGCAATGTATTTTCACTTTTGTAGGTGGCGCTGTCGCGCCATTTTTTATTTCCCCAAAACGAAACACACATTTTAATTAATTTTTCACCGGATCTGAATTTTGGGCAAAGTTTGGTGAGTTTTCAAATATGTTCAGGGGGTCAAATTCCTGCTCAAAGAGCAGAAGAAGAAGAAGAAGAAGAAGAAGAAGAAAGAAAGAATAATAATATTTCCTGCAAAAACAATATAGTCGCTTTCGCGACAACATCATATTATACATTTTTGGAAAGCTTTCGACTTCCCCCACGCAGCCGTGGGGCTCGGAGGTGGATGACGAGCGCTTCGCGCTCGTCATCCACCTCCGTATGACAGTTGGCCATATACCCCCATTCATTTTGCTGCAATTATAAGTATAAGGGCCCACACCAGAGGTGTGGGCAGTCACTGTTTTACACGGTAAGTTTACGTTTGACATGGGGACAGCGCTTCGCGCTGTTTTCGTGCGCTCCGCGCACCTCGGTACAGTGCGCTGCGCGCACTGCGTTGCGATTACAATAGGCCCTTGCTACGGCAGGCCGCTCAGGCCTAATTAAAGCCGCAAGCGGCATCGAGAGGCCCTCGCGGGTCTCGTGGGCCGGTTGACGCACGCCGCCGCAATAACCGGGAGTTATACGTGGTTATAATGTCGCTGCCACCCTAGGTCGAGATTATAAAAGAGCAAAGGCGAGAAATGGCGCCTTCGGCGCTGATTACTCGATTTTTCCAAAAATGGCCGACTACCTGTTGGTCGCCTAGCAACCATGTAATGGAGGCCTCCCTTAGTGCCTCCATTGCCGCGCCATAACCATACCGGGGGCGCCAACGTGGCCACACTACATTTTATTGCCCTGATGTGCCATTAATCTTTGTGAGTAAACATCAAAACGAGATTTTTCGCGTCTTCATGTGAATGATGGCTCCAACCTGCAGAGGGCGCTAGCGCGCCCCAAATCTGTTTTATTTGACAAGCAGCATCAGACGTCCTTAACGGGCCATACTTCAATGACTACTGTCCACAAGCTCCTCACAGAGGGCGCTAATGAGCTGTAATTGTGTATAATGTGTGATATGCGGGTCAGTCCCATTGGAATAACATGGTGGGCCTCGGTCGTCTCCATGGCAACACCGTACAAAATACGGTATGGGTCTCATTGGCTTTTTGGATCGAGATGCCATCAGCTATTATTGTGCCGAATTTTATCCATTTCCGAGAAACTAATTTTTTTTCCATAATGCATTTTTTCTTCTCAGCCTAGAGGGGGCGCTATCGCGCCAAATGTCACTTTTTCAAATTGGTTGTGTCCGGGGGCGAAAGGTCAATAAAATGTATATTTCCGATTTTTAATCGGAGTTCGTTTGTGCAAATGGGAGCATTTTGTTGTTTTCGGAAAGTCGCAAAAATCTTCGTAAAGATTGCGGCTTCGCCGCAAACAAACCGTAAAACTTAGCCAAAAAATTTGGATAACTTTTGATGCCCCACATCTCGAGATGAAGTGGAGCGATTTTGGGCTCATTTGGTGAAACGCCCTAGGAGGAGTTCGTTAAAATGCGACGTCAGCGAAAACGCTGACTCAGCATTTTCCCGACTTCCTGTCAAAATGGCGGACTTCCGGTTTGTCTGGGGGCGTGGCCTCAATAATATTATTTATTTGGCATCACATGACGAATGTTTGTACCGAATCTCGTCGCTCTACGACAAAGTTGATGTTGGCCCCCTCCCCATAGGCGCAATGTATTTTCACTTTTGTAGGTGGCGCTGTCGCGCCATTTTTTATTTCCCCAAAACGAAACACACATTTTAATAAATTTTTCACCAGATCTGAATTTTGGGCAAAGTTTGGTGAGTTTTCAACTATGTTCAGGGGGTCAAATTCCTGCTCAAAGAGCAGAAGAAGAAGAAAGAATTAAAGCCGCAAGCGGCATCGAGAGGCCCTCGCGGGACGCGGTGGCCGGTTGACGCCGGTTGCCGCACGCCGCCGCAATAACCGGGAGGCGCTGCCGCGCCCTACGTGGTTATAATGTCGCTGCCGCCCTAGGTCGAGATTATAAAAGAGCAAAGGCGAGAAATGGCGCCTTCGGCGCTGATTACTCGATTTTTCCCAAAATGGCCGACCACCTGTTGGTCGCCTAGCGACCATGTAATGGAGGCCTCCCTTAGTGCATCCATTGCCGCGCCATAACCCTACCGAGGGCGCCAACGTGGCCACACTACATTTTATTGCCCTGATGTGCCATTAATCTTTGTGAGTAAACATCAAAACGAGATTTTTAGCGTCTTCATGTGAATGATGGCTCCAACCTGCAGAGGGCGCTAGCGCGCCCCAAATCTTTTTTATTTCACAAGCAGCATCGGACGGCCCTGACGGGTCGTACTTCAATGACTACTGTCTACAAGCTCCTGACAGAGGGCGCTAACACGCTGTAATTGTGTATAATGTGTGATATGCGGGTCAGTCCCATTGGAATAACATGGTGGGCCTTGGTCGTCTCCATGGCAACACCGTACAAAATACGGTATGGGTCTTATTGGCTTTTTGGATCGGGATGCCATCAGCTATTATTGTGCCGAATTTTATTCATTTCCGAGAAACTAATTTTTTTTCCATAATGCATTTTTTGTTCTCGGCCTAGAGGGGGCGCTATCGCGCCAAATCTCACTTTTTCACATTTGTTGTGTCCGGGGGTGAAAGGTCAATAAAATGTATATTTCCGATTTTTTATCGGACTTCGTTTGTGCGAATGGGAGCATTTTGTTGTTTTTGATAAGTCGCAAAATTGTTCGTAAAGATTGCGGCTTCGCCGCAAACAAACCGTAAAACTTAGCCAAAAAATTTGGATAACTTTTGATGCCCCATATCTCGAGATGAGCTGGAGCGATTTGGAGCTCATTTGGTGAAACGCCCTAGGAGGAGTTCGTTAAAATGCGACGTCAGCGAAAACGCTGACTCACCATTTTCCCGACTTCCTGTCAAAATGGCGGACTTCCGGTTTGTCTGGGGGCGTGGCCACAATAATATATTTTGTTTGTCCTCACAGGACGAAGGTCTGTACCGAATCCCGTCGCTCTGCGACAAAGTTTATGTTGGCCCCCTCCCCATAGGCGCAATGTATTTTCACTTTTGTAGGTGGCGCTGTCGCGCCATTTTTTATTTCCCCAAAACGAAACACACATTTTAATAAATTTTTCGCCGGATCTGAATTTTGGGCAAAGTTTGGTGAGTTTTTGACTACGTTCAGGGGGTCAAATTCCTGCTCAAAGAGCAGAAGAAGAAAGAAGAAGAAGAAGAAGAATAAAGAAGAATAATAATATTTCTTGCAAAAACAATATAGTCGCTTTCGCGACTACAACATATTATGCATTTTTTTAAAGCTTTCGACTTCCCCGACGCACCGGTGGGGCTCGGAGGTGAATGACGAGCGCTTCGCGCTCGTCATCCACCTCCGTATGACAGTTGGCCATATACCCCCATTCATTTTGCTGCAATTATAAGTATAAGGGCCCACACCAGAGGTGTGGGCAGTCACTGTTTTACACGGTGAGTTTACGTTTGACATGGGGACAGCGCTTCGCGCTGTTTTCGTGCGCTCCGCGCACCTCAGTACAGTGCGCTGCGCGCACTGCGTTGCGATTACAATAGGCCCTTGCTACGGCAGGCCGCTCGGGCCTAATAAATAAATAAAGAATAATAATAATATTTTTTGCAAAAACAATATAGTCGCTTCGCGACTACAACATATTATACATTTTTGGAAAGCTTTCGACTTCCCCCACACACCCGTGGGGCTCGGAGGTGGATGACGAGCGCTTCGCGCTCGTCATCCACCTCCGTATGACAGTTGGCCATATACCCCCATTCATTTTCATGCAATTATAAGTATAAGGGCCCAATCCAGAGGTGTGGGCAGTCACTGTTTTACACGGTGAGTTTACGGTTGACATGGGGACAGCGCTTCGCGCTGTTTTCGTGCGCTCTGCGCACCTAGGTTCAGTGCGCTGCGCGCACTGCGTTGCGATTACAATAGGCCCTTGCTACGGCAGGCCGCTCGGGCCTAATAATAATATTTCTTGCAAAAACAATATAGTCGCTTTCGCGACTACAACATATTATACATTTTTGGAAAGCTTTCGAAGTCCCCCACGCACCCGTGGGGCTCCGTATGACAGTTGGCCATATACCCCCATTCATTTTGCTGCAATTATAAGTATAAGGGCCCACACCAGAGGTGTGGGCAGTCACTGTTTTACACGGTGAGTTTACGTTTGACATGGGGACAGCGCTTCGCGCTGTTTTCGTGCGCTCCGCGCACCTCGGTTCAGTGCGCTGCGCGCACTGCGTTGCGATTACAATAGGCCCTTGCTACGGCAGGCCGCTCGGGCCTAATTACAGCATGAAAAAGGCAGGCACCATATTGTTCACTTAAACCTAAAGTTAGTTAATGTTGTCCATATTTGAACGTGCCCGTTGCACCTATTATTCATACAGACAGTATTTTCTTGACAAAAGAACCAATAATCCCTAGGACTATGTTTTTATGTTGCCAAAGGTTATTTTTAGTAAAATGTTTAAGCAAACAATATTGGAGGTGACCGACCCCTCCCACTGCTGTAAAGCAAAAGCACATTATAAAAGCTCTTGGCTATGACAGGTGTGATCATTCAAACCTCAATATCACAAAACACAACGTCTCCTGAGTACCAGCACCCCCGAGACCTGAAAGTACTTTTTTTATATTTTATGTATACACGTGTTGTATTTAATTTACCACTTAAAGGGCAATGACGTAAATATGGTAATTTTGTTTACAGTCATTTTTTTTTTACCACATAAAGGGCAATCAACCAAATATGGTAACGTTGCTCACATTGATTTTCTGCATGATATTGAAAAAAAAAAAACAGTACACAATTTGTTTTATGTCCTCAACAACACTACTTTCACTCCTCGTGCTACTATATTTTATTTATATAACTAGGTCCTCTGACTCTGTTGTGGCAGCCCCAAGGGAAAAGAAAGTGACTACTGTCGGCTATGAGGATGCCAACTGTTGCAAACCACAAGCAGGTGGAGGGCCACTACAAAACCTAAAACTCTCGCACTGAATTCAAAATGAGGTACCTGCATGCCACTGAAGGTACTGGGGTTTCTTTTGTGGTGTTCAGGGCCATCCATAATTTGAGATCATTTAATTCATGCTTGAGTAACACATTTAGGTTAAGTCTTTCTCCGTTTTAGAAATCCACACCAGACATAATTTAGCCTAAATTACCTCTTGGTGACGCTGCTGAGTTTGGGTCCTCTGGTGAGCCAAGCTGATCTCTGGCATCATAAAACTCCTCTTCCGAACTGCTGTCCCCGAACCCCGGAGGCGGCTGGAGGATCGGGATTTTCTCCTGTGCAGAATCTCCCTCTGAGCCCCGCCCGCCTCCTCTTTGGGACAGGCTCCGTGCACTGTCCGGGGTGATGTTGGAAACCAGGTTGTAGTAGCAGCGCGCGTCATTTTGCTCAAAGTTGAAGACGTAATCTGCGTGGGACGCCGGGGAGGAGGGGGAGGGGCTTATCGTCTTGTCTTTTGAGCTGCTCTCCCATCGCAGCTGATCCCGTCTCTTCCTCAACTCAGCCTCAACATCCTCGTCTTCATCACTCGCCTCGGGGGGGCTTGGGAGAAAATCCGCAAGCCGGGAGAGTTCGGCAAAAGGCATAGAGCTGTTGTCACTGCATGGGTTTTGATAGCTCGCAGACGGGGACATGGGCGGCGTGAGGATTTGGGGATCGGCTCCATCGCCGGACTTCCTGCACACGGCCTCTTCGGCGTCGGGGAGTAGCAGCGGGTGCGCATGGGCGGGCGGCGGCGCGAGAAGGTGCGGCTCATTTTGCGTGGGGGTGTACGGGTGTAACTGGAGCAGGACGGTTTGCGACAGGTGACGTTGGCCCGAGCAGGAAAGCAGGTCGTCTTCCTCCAAGGCGTCCAGGGAGTCACATGACAAACTGGTCAGGCCGTGGCAAGAATCGGACGCTTCCGATGGGTGCTCCTCCGCCCCGTCATCAATTTCTATCGCCGTTGCTTTGATTTCTTCACGTTTTTCCGGCATAATCTGTGCCGTACCTCCCTCCTTCCTGTCCTCGGAGAGTTTATCTATCTTCTCTTTCGCCTCTCTCCTCCTCCTCTTCACTCTCTCCTTTCTGCGGATCCCGTGCGACTCAGAGGAGGAGCGGCTGCGCGGGGAGGCCACCGAGTTGATGAAGTCGATGTCCGTGGAGCTGTCAGAGTCGCTGCCACACCGCGACACGTAACCTGCAACATAAAAACAACACACTGTCAGCAGAATACATGACATTACTCTCACTAGTCTTCTTCTGAGACCCCCCCACCCCTGCAGCACAGTCTTCACAAGAGGAGCTACAGGAAACAAAAAAGGGACAAACAAGGAGGTATCCGGGCGAGACTCACAGCTAAGCCACACATGCCTTCTATTGTTCTGGCTAATGGACGTTCACTGGAGAATAAAACAGATTAACTAAGCTCCTCCCAGAAGATGGTGAAAGACTGTTGAGGAGGAAGAGGAAGGAGTAGGTGGAGCTGACCAGTGCAGGACCCCACGCTCTGAAACAGGGACAAACCCAGGTGGCGCTGCACCGTTTCAGAGGATCAGAGGAGCACTGAAGGCAGCCAGCCAGGTTTCCTCCGAGGGCTACAGTTTCCTCTACCTCCAAAAACATGCTGGTCAGGTCGGCCCACAGTGGCATCGCGGCTCAGTCGCAGTGGCTCAGGACTAACACTGAACACTATTTCGTTGTACAATGACAAATAAAGTAAGTGCTTACTTACTTAACGACTTACATAGTCGTAAGTATAACATACTTACGACTATGTCATAAAATATAACATAGTCGCGGCTCATAACTCTCATAACTGCCAGTTTATGGGCTTTTTATTGCAATTTGTATGTTGTATGTATAATCATCAATAATAATCATCAAATGAAGGTAGGGTTCCCCTTTTATCCATTATCGCTAATCTTCTTTGTGTATGTGTGGATTTGTGTTGTATTTTGTAGTGATAGTTCTTGTTTTTAGATGTATTAAAGCAGTACTATGTAACTTGTTTACCTTAATAAATCCCTGCCGTAGTCCCTCTGGGGGTAATACAAGTGTTGATGGGAGTATGGCCTCTAGGGGCAAGAGTTACTTAGTACTGCTTTAATTTGTCCTTTGTTTAACCTGGAAAGTCCCACTGAGATTTCATACAGTAAACTCCAGTCCCGGCCCCAGAGCTGAACCTATAGCAGATGTTTTAATGGTTCTGAAACTGATAACCCAAGGGATCAAGCACACGCCACACAGGAAGATCCCATTTATTCTGGAGATCGAACCTGGGACTTTCTTGCTGTGAGACGAGTGCACTAACCGCTGTGCCTTCGCGCCACCAAAGTTACATCGATATTTGAAGACATCCCGTGTCCTTGGACTGTCTAATTGCCCTCTTCTCCATCAGGCTGACTGTGTTTCCCTCCAGACAGTTGAAAATGTGGGAACTAGTCATTTACTGTGTCATTTCTGAGTAACAAACATTGAGTGGAAATCAGTCAGTGTCTGTGTTTTAAAAACCATAACAGTGAAACAAAACTGAAATGTGTGTCCTCTTTGAGCAATTCCCACATAAAGAATTCAAACTATTTCTCATGGATTCCATATTATGCTTTCCCATAAAATAAACATGGGCAAGTTCTACGACTAAAATACAATTACATACATCTTACATACATCTACTGTGTACCTTCTTCTGCAGATATTTTGTGCTTCTTGTTCTCCTCTGTCCAGGGAAAAACATTGACGTTCGGTTCGATAAACACACGGCAGTACCCGGCTATAAGGCAGGACATGTCTTTGGCTGCGGCCGTCTCGAGGAGCAGCGTGATGGGCTATAAACGGGAGGAAACGGATTAGATTGAGAGCAAATGCAACACGGTCTCGGGCCACATGTCGATTTAAAGCTGCCCCTGCCTTGATGTCCTGCACGTATATCTTGACCAGACTGACGCGCTCGGACTCGGGCAGCAGTTCAATGCGGGTGATGCTGTTGAAGTCGGTGAGGGCGGTCATGATGCTGAGCTTTCGGTTCACCACTTGGCTCACGCCGTAACGGGCTCCGACCAGCAGGTTCACGGTCGACTCCCTGTCCTGCAGCTGGGAGGAACGAGAGGGGGTGAATGGCTGGATAATGTGACAAATATGGATTTTCCATTTAATCCTTCCTTTCAGATAAAAATGCCACATAATCGATGCAGAAGTCCTGACCACTGCTCCTGCGAGGTTAAGGAATACTTAACCTCTTAACCCCCACCTGAACCGAGGACATTTTCTTCAGTTCGGCTTTGCTCAAATCTAAAAGCTTCTTGAAAAAATATGAAAACGAGGGTGAAAATACAACAAAATAGTGACAAAAAAATGGCAAAAGAGCGACAAAAACACAACTAAAAGAGTAGTGAAAAAGCAACACAAAAGCCACAAAAGAGTTATTAAAAAGGGACAAAAACATGGCGGAAACAAAACGCTTAAAACCTTAGGAGCACTTCGACGTCCATGCAGTAAAGTGAAGATATTACTGCGCGGACGTCGAAGTGCTCCTAAGGTGTTATTACACCTTACAATATAGTTGGCCTGTTCCTTTAAAGTTTGTCATGTTGAAATGTTCTACAAGGTTGAAAAAAATATGTGTATGCTTGGATCATCGGAGGATTTACGTAGAGTTACAAAAATCACACCTTCATGACTCAAATCTAACATCACCGTCATCTTCTGTTGCTGTTTTCCTCTGTGCTACTTCCTCAAAACCATTCAACAGCGCTGGTCTCATGACTTTGCTTTACGTCTTAATATTATACTTCTTCTTGACCTGTCAGTGTTAGAAATGCACTACAGACTCGTCTCTAGGGTCAGATTTATGGGCCACTATCGGTTGGAAACGAATTATTATTGGAAGCTAATTATTATAGATCAAATATATATGTACAAAAGCATCATTATGGATATTTCCGGCGTAGTCTCACCATGAGTGTTGCGCTGAAGGGTTTTCCTCCGAATGACTTGAGGTCGCAGAGTTCTTCCAGATAATTGATCCGCGCCTGATTGACGGAGGAGGCCTTCAGTTTAGGGTCCTGCAGAGAGAGGCTCTTCTTCAGGTGATAGTTGATGGCCTTTTTCAGATCCTTCTCCTTCATGTTTCTCAATAACGTACTGGACACAAAGCTATCGATTCCCCACGTCTTACTACGGAAGATATAGAAAGACACTGATTACTGATAGGTTACATTAAAAATACTATCATTGAAGATGTTTTGACCTGGTTTATGATTAATATCTCTGTAATTATTAGGTCTATTCACATAAAACATATGTATACAGTATTATCCTACTAATGACGTACTCCTGTGCGTGTTCTTTTTTATTTGTTTTATCTTACTTGATTGTCTTGAGGTTGGTTTTTGGAGAGTGTCCAGAGCTCGCCAGTCTCTCCTGGATGTGCAAAGCCGCCAGTCGTAAAGCCGTGTTACACTTCATCTCTACTGCAAACCGTTCCTGTAGGACATCGTTCACTCCCTAGGGCACAAGTTACAAATCAAAAGCTAAGGTAGATTTGATTACATATCATAAATATGCCAACAGAATCATGGCGTTTCTAATTAAAAGTAGCTGCTCTCATATTTTCTATTGATTGCTTACCAACTTTATTAAGCTCGTAGTTTTCCGACGTAAGCAGAAATTGCGAGGCTAACTAAATCAATAACAGAACTACATAAGGGTGAACATGTGAGGGGAAAAACACCTGCAGTTGAACTGAACTGGTTGCTGCTGCAGTTGGTTCTAAAAAAAATTAGATCAGCTGACTTCATGAACATCCTGAATGACCAGGTTATTCCATCAATGGATTTCTTCTTCCCTGGTATATTCCAAGCATATTGGAATATTTTATATTCCAAGAGGACAATGCCAGGATTCATCGGGCTCACATTGTGAAAGAGTGGTTTCGGGAGCATGAGACATCACTGTCACACATGGATTGACCACCACAGAGTCCACATCTTAACCACATTAAGAATCTTTGGGATGTGCTGGAGAAGGCTTTGCACCTTGGTCGCACTCTTCAATCGCCAATATAAGATCTTGGTGAAAAAATAATGCAACACTGAATCTTTTGACTTTGCAGAAGCTCATTGAAACAATGCCTCAGCGATGGTGTGCTGTAATCAAAGCTAAAGGCGGTCCAACAAAATAATAGCGTGCGTGTTCTTTTTTGTGGCAACGTTTTTTTGTGGTCAGGCAATGTATATCGACTGGTGGCTCGGGACCAATGGGCGAGGAAAGCACTTCTCTTTGGTCCTCATGGCAGGGAGCTGACATTGCTGTAATACCACCCCTGGTGGCCAGGGGCGACTCCAAAAGACACTTGGTAAACAGGGTTCCTGTGTAGCTTTGAACCCCGTTTGCACTGCTTAAAACCCTGGCTCCAAACAGTTTATTTGTTTCTAAAAAATGCTATGACCCATGTGACAACGCTGGGGTAGGTATCATATTTTTGACCACAGTGTTTTTTGTACATCAGCAATAAAAAGTTGGTCTCAGGAGCACTGTGGAGGCTCGTAACCAGTCCGCCCTTTTGGCCTTTTAAGGAACAGGCTTCGTAGGAGGAGACTTTGCAGCCATGTTAATTTCACAGGCCACACGGAATCATAACTATGAATGGGGCTGAATGGATAATCACTGATCTCTTGTATACTGTATCTATGCTCCGGACCCAAAAGTGGGTCTTTGCAAAAACAACAACAAAAGGTTGTTTTTCATAGTCAGCCTTACAACATGATCAATACTTGAATTTACAGAACTGCAGCATCCATGAGGTTGATAATTATGTCAAGATATTTGTCTCATATTAATTACTAAAACAGACGATAAATTACAATCATCTATTTTTATTTGTTTATTCATTCACGCACTTCTGTACTCAGACACTGGAGTCGACTGATTTACTTCAAACACAATGCCTCCCACGTTACCTGCAGAAAGAGGTACTCAAAGGCGGTGGGGTCCTCCTCGAGCAGAACTTGCAGTTCTCTGGGAATGAAACAAGCTCTAAACAGACACCTGTAGTCATGCTGTTCCTTCTTTTGCACCACCTTCACACAAAGCAGACATGAAAGGAGTTTAGAAACTTACACGCACCAGATCAATCTTTATGGTTTGACTGAGGGCGTCGGGACCTGCTGAATCCTCTCGTCCTCGTGGAGCTGCAGTAGTTTGGTGACGCCGGGCTGCTGCTCGAGCACCAGAGAGAAGTGCTCGATCCGGGTCAAAGACAGTTTCTCTTTCAGCGTCATCACGATGTCCTTCGGGAGAGTAAGCAGAATAACATTGGCGTTCAAAGCTTTTGCAACTCTGGGAACGGAGGTCCTGGACATGACGTGATGCTACAAGTACTTTTGACAACACATTTTCTCGAGTACAGAGTTTGGGTATTTCGTCTAGCTCCGGCAGTTTCATTTCATGGCTCAAAAACAGTGTCCGGAGTAAGGAACACTGTACGACAGCAAATGGTCGTCTGGATCTGCTTTGAATCAGTGTGTTTATGGCCCATACCTTCACCGTGGTGCTGGGTTCAAATTTGAAGGCCTTGGTCTGTCCGTTCTCCAGATAAACCTTCAGGACGTTGGGCAGGAAGAGCAGCGAGTTCCCCTGCAACGCCAGAGGTCGAGGGTCAAGGAGGAGAGCATCTTGCAACTGCAACAGTACCATATTTTCTGGACTATAAATCACACTTTTTTCCATAGTTTGGCAGGGCGTCTTATACTCCGGAGCGACTAATATGTGATTTTTTTTCTTTTTTTATTCAAATATATAATTTCACATGCCACTAGAGGGCACTGCAGGCTAATCGAGCAGCAGAAAGAACGTTTGGCGTGAGCGAGAAGCGGCGGTTACTCTTACCTCAATGAAGAAAACAAATCACGGGCTAAAAGCTCGATGGCCACGGCTAAAGGAACGAGTTTGCAAATGAGAGCTTGAAAAAACGTGTTGCCGGGTGTCGAGACGGCCGCGGCCCGAAGTGGGCTTTGGTCATGGCGTTATGAAAATATGAGAAATCATAGAAGTCAATTATAAGTACTTTGTCAAAGTCGTATGTGATAAATAATAATGTGTTTGCAAACTTATATTATGCTAAACCAATGCCATGATTTTATAAAATACTCATAATTTTGTAATATGAGTAAAGGTTCATGACCTTAAATTCCTATTGTTTGAACTTACGACCTTGTGAAAGTGTGTTGCATTGTAAGCCTTTCAAAGTGGGAAGTGGTTTATACCGGTTGAGCAATTAATAAATATGTAAGCACTTCTTCGGAAATTAATGAATATGCAAAGAATTCCTAAGAATGGGAGGGCTTACAGCATATAAACTGTTTGCTCTTTGCATCTTGGTAGAATTTTCTACTAGAGCACACTACTAAGCACTCTGTAAAATTGTCTACCCTCTTTTGTGTACATTTAGCTGACCTTGTGGTGGCTAGTTATAGGAGTACAACCAGTCCTTATTGAGTATACGGACTGAGAGCATATGTTAGCGCTATTGAGACGATTATTTGTCACATGCTAACTTTTATGCCTCTTTTAGTATAGGCTTGTAACCAATGAGGCTGTTGTATACTCACTGTGGAAACAGCCAACCACATTTACTGTTGCTAAGTGCTCATTGTAGAGACTACCTCTCAAATATAGTGTATTTCAAGAACATCTGCCTGAAGACCTTCTCTGTTGGTGAGTAATCCCTCTTTCTGGCACTTTTCGAGTAAGGGAAGTCTCAGCCTTGTGAGGAAAAGATTTAAGGGTCTTAACAGTAGGGAGTCCACTGGGATTATTCCCCTTAGAATAAAAAAATCTGATGGTTTATCTAAGCAATTTCGTCACCGGGAGAGACTCATCAACGGTGCAGTTACGCCTCCGTGTCCAGGTCGTTACCAAGGCGATTGTTCAGAAGTGACACCGAGGATGAAGATTTCAATGTATTTAGTGATTCGGAGTGAGATCGAGAGTTTGGTATGTTCTTTATGCTATAGATATCTGAACTGTTTATGTGACGCTAACATACCAGACACCTGTTTACGTTGTTTATGCTTCATGTAGCGAACCATCATGTGTTACGTTAGCATACCGTACGCCGATTCCGCCTGTTGTTTTTTTCTTCATTAGGCAATTTTTGGCTGGTGCGTCTTATATTGGGTGACCAGATTTTCCAACAGAAAAACTGGGGCAATATTCGGGAATTGGCCGGAGGGGTTCCAAATCTAAACAGTCTTTGCCCACGATGAATGGTAAAACTGTCAACGACTTATGACGTGCACCAATCTGCATCCTGAATTGAGATTTTGAATTGGTTTACACTTGGTAATTGATATTCACAAGGACCAAATACATTAATTTTCAAGCAAAGTATGCGATTTCGGGGACTACATTGGCCAAAACCGGGACAACTGGGACAGATTACGAGTAAAACTGGGACAAATCAATGGTTTTGGAGAAATCTGTTGGGACGTGGGACAAAGGACTCAAAACTGGGACTGTCCCGGGTAAACTGGGACATCTGGTCACCCTAGTCTTATACTCCAGAGCGACGTATAGTCCGGATAATACGGTAAATGAGTGGGCTACATTAAGGGCCTATCGCACCGGTCTGGAGGCTAGATGGAGACTCGAGTTGCTGCTGGTCACAGAGATGTCTTCGAGATGTCCTCTGGAGATAAGGCGAGTCTCCAGGTTGTCTCGGTGAAAACAAACATGTTCTCCACGTGCGCGCGGTCTCAAGCAGTTGTGAGACTCAGAGAGACTCCGTAGGTCTATTTGAGATCTCCTTGATCTCCTTACCACGTAGACCTCTCGGAGACCATGTGGAGAAATTGAACCTGTTTGTTTTCACCGAGACTTCCTGGACACTCGCCTGATCTCTAAAGGACTTCTCGGAGACGTCTCATTGACTAGCGGCAACTTGAGTCTCCAACCAGTCTCCAACGGTGGCCATCTAAACAATTCAATGCCTTTTAAGTACTTCCTCGCGCTGTGCATATTTGGAGTGCCTGGGTTTGCTGTTTTTTTGCAAGTTGGATCCTTTTCCCATGAGCACCTATACACAATTTGGAATACATTGGGACACCGGGAGCGGTCAGTCATATTGTTGTTTCTACAGTCTCCAACTAGTCTCCAGGCCGGTGGGACAGGCCCTTTGCACGCAATCAATACGACAGTGGCAGTCTCCGCATCGTCTCTGCAACTCTCCTCCAGTGAGACAGGCCCTTAAGAATTATTTCTAAAACAAGGACTGATTCCAGATGAGACCAGGACCCAAATATTAAAGGTGCAGGTGGCCACGGTTTTATTTATTACTTGCGGGGCCAGCAAACTAATGCTAAATCACATCATATTTTTAAACTTCAAATGTGTTTCTTTGCCTGGTCAACCCCCATTTAAGCCTCGCTCCCGCCTGTCCCACGCCCATCCTCTCTGTGACTGATATGGCGGCATCGTGCAGTAATCGCCGGCATTAGGAGACAAGTGGGAAGGCGCGTATTGATCCGTGTTTTCTCAGTGATTAGTAATGGGCACTCTGATCGCCGTGGTTTTCCCCCATCCTGCTAATTTCACATCCGCCGACAGGAAGCGGCCCATAACCAACTGTGGTTGTATTTAAAACGTGTTCACACAAGACAGTTCCCCTGCAAAGTATAATCATAAATTATTCCTTGAGGCAACTAAGACGTGATGTGATGGAGATATGTTTTCAAATGGCTCATATTTTTTACCACAATTTATAAATACTAGATTACTTTTTGGCAACTAAGACACATTAAAGAACAGAACTCTGCCAAACCTATGTCCCCCTATCCTAGCAATGATAAAATATTGTGGTCAGGCCTTGACTTCAGTCCAAATTTCCTAGTGCTATGGTACAAGTGGTTTCCTTTTTTAATATTCAGGCAAAGCAAAAAACTATTTAACTGAACAAATGCATGCAAATTCCACAACTAAAGAGCTCTAACGCATCACTTTTATAGTAGATAAGTAGATCTCTTAGTCTCTTAGCAACCAGAATCCCAAGTTTAATACAGGTTTGGGAAACTTGCATCAAGTCGAAGTGGAAACTAGGACACTGGCGGTGAAGCAGGTACCGGTAATGCTTTTCCACTTTAAAAAAATCTTCCACAGAATCCTGGTCCATAGTATTGGAAATTATGCTAATAAAAGTAAGAGAAAGTTACATACATTCTTTACACATAATATAGGCAGGAGCGCCAATGCAAATCCACATCCTTGAAGTAAACCTGACCGCTGCCTTATGCCAGCTGCACAAGATCTTATTCCACAGTTAGCAAACATCTCACTCGCACTGCTGTGCCTCGGTACTTTCAATAGCATTCTCAACGAGTACTTTAACATTTCAAGATGGACCGTTTATGACCTGGTTGAGGTGAGGCACTGTATTCAAATGTTGTGGTTGTTTGTTTTGTGCCGAAAGGACAACATTTAGTTAATAAGTTCTGTGTTTGTGTTGCAATGGAAAAAATATATACTTTTAGACGAGTCTGTCAAGGACAAAACAAGAGTCGTAATATGTGCCACTCATCCAAACAGAGGACGTCATTCTGCTGTGACCTTTTACTCCTTGACTATAGTCTATAAAACCATTGTAAAGATGGCAGACTTTTTCTTACCTGACAAGTTACTTTTACTTTTAACAAAAAACGTTAGAGGACTACTTTTGCTTCAAAGACACTTAAAGGAACAGGCCACCGTTTTTCCATACTGAGATTATGTTTTACCCGAGTTTAGACGAGTTGATGCGCACCTGTCTGGTCTTTACGCGTGCGTGTGTTATTACGCCTTACAATGTAGTCCCCCTTTTTATCCGCTTAGAAAATCGACATGTTTAATTTTGTGTAACTAGACTTGGATCGTGTAACTCTTCACGTAACTGTATTTAAATGGATAAACATGGAAGAGCTTTGTCGCTTCTAACTTCACTCTCGTTTGGCCCCATAGAGGAGACAAGGAGAAGCTAAATGCTAACAACATCTTTGGTCTTTTTTACAGACTGAGCGCACACGTAAAGACCAGACAGGTACGCTTCAACTCGTCTAAGCTCAGGTAAGAATGTATTACAGTATGGAAAAACGGTGGCCTATTCCTTTTTGTACTTTACTTTACTACATTGTGTTGAGCATCTTCAGAAAGAAAATGCAAGCACTGATTCAGCCTGACTTACCTGAGACTGCCCATTGACCTCCACCTCCTCGGCAAAGCGCACTTTCACGGGGTGACACTTGAGCTTGGCCTTTTTCTCCGGAGTGATGAAGGACGACTTCGGGCCCTGAGAACCAAACAGTAATGAGTTCATTGCATCTTTTCAGAGGGTGATCAACTGAAGCAAAGCAAAATGTCGCATACGCAGTAAAACACTATAAAGGAAACATGGTTCATTAACACATTTACGTAAAGACAAGTTTCCGGCGGTAATTATGTCTCAAATTTTGAACATTTTCTGTGTCGCCTTTGACAGCAGGAACGTAGGAATTCAGATAAAAATAGCTGTGACCCAGAAAATGAGTAAAGTGTAAAATGTTATATAATCTCTGACACAGACGCTCTGTTTCCCAATTGATGTCGCGGGCAATGAACGCTTCTCTTTGCAAGCGCCATAAAGGCTTTAAATTACACACTAAAAAAAGGTCCAAACCAGGACAACCAGGCCTAAACAAAGGCTGGGAGATTACAGTAAAACTCGATACAGCAAGTCAGCCATTGTGTGTGAGCCGTGTCTGCAATGACTGACGATCGCTTACAGCACACGGCCTAAACCTTTTCATTACAAGTCTAGCGGGGTTGAATATTTCCTAATAACATTTTTCCTAATCCGCACATGGACGTATTGGCGGTGCAGAAAGTGGCCATGAATCACTGGTTAAATGTGCCCCCGTCAGCAGAGCGTCTAATGAGAAGCGCTGATGTACCGATCCACTTCACCTGCACTCACACCTTCCATCACGGTAACAGTGTCCTCACATCACTCAGACAACAGTGGGGAGGGATGTCATCAGGTCAACTTCTGCCAAATGGTAGGATGTTTTTCTTGTTAAGTTTGTCAGAACAGGAGCAGCAAACGTTCATTATGTCTTCTTGTGCAAATCTTATACAACTTTAGCAGTTTTGTTTGCTTGTCTTAGATAAAAATATCTAACACTTCCGGATTCTACCTATTAAAAACGGTTTTAAAAAGTCTAGGAAATACAGATCGGAGGGCTTTCTGTTAAAGAAGAAATGACGAAATGAAAAGCAGGATTACTCTAAGTACTACGGCTGCAGGTACATTGTGGATGAGGAAACAAACTCATGACAACAGCTCAAAAAGTTGATTTTGCATGATTATCCCCCTTATCCCTTTAAGTGCATGTGACAGGGTTTTAAAGCTTTTGACGAATGACATCTGTTTAAAGTAATAATAATTTTTATTTCAGTGAGGCAGCAATTTGAAGGAAGATGTGTTGGAAAGAAAAGTTATTTTTATGACGTTTTAAGCTACTGACAGGAAGTGACATAGATAGAGGTAAAGTTCCATCGCAGTTCGACTCATTCTTAACGTGGTTGCACGGCAACAGTTTAAAATGGTTTACCTCCGGCTATGTCATTTCCGGTCAGGAAGTGAAACAACACACACACTAAAAAAAGTTAGGTAATTGTTTTCATCAAAATCTTAAAAATAATTGTGTTAACTATGTTTTCGTAATAATTGTGTCTAATGTGTCATTATACATTTTAACGGTGTTTACTTTGAAGGGTTATTTTAAAAAAAAAACTGTCAATAATGGTCGGGATCAAATTTTATAAATAGAACATTATGGCCAACAAACAAACTGTAAATACTTTTGTCACACTGTCGCATCAGAGCACTTCAATATGAAAATATTATTGTCAGAAAATATCATGACCTTTCTTTCAATTAGTGTTAATAATCAGACATAAGACATAAGCCTCTGTGACTGAATGGTATTGACCAGTATTTGCGCCGCTGTTTTATTAATGTAGGAATGCGGCCGTATTCAAAGAGAATGAGGTGGAACAGGAGCAATAGAAACACGTGCCAACGCAGCCATCGATCAGGGCAGACTTTACGCACAGGCATTGGGCAAGTCTCTCCGTTCATTCATCAAGCAAAACGGAAAACAATCATCAGCAAATATAAGGCTAAATGCCCTAACAGAAAGTTAGCGGCCTGCAGTGTCTCTGGAGCGGAGAGCGGGGAGAGAGGAAGAAGAAAAGGCGCTGAGAGAGAGAGGGAGATTCTGCGTCTTTGGGTTAAAAATAAGTTCCAACACAACAGATCAAGGATCACCAACTCGATTCTGTCCCGGTCGGGGACACACGTAGTTTTTGGAGCAGAGAGCACGAGCACTCTGCACAGGCAGCGTGAGTCTCCGGGAGACTCCGCCCACCCTCTCCCCTGCTCGTGCTGCGTGAGCTGACACCGCGGCGCTCATTCAGTCGAATTGTAACGGGCCACTTTGTTGACCCAGTAACGATAACGCCGTTGTAACGACGGGACGAGTAATGAATTAGATTACTCCGTTACTGAAAAAATAACGTCGTTACCTTATTCTTAACACTGCTGAGCACTATGTCTGCCTTAACGTAGAGAAATGGATTCCTTTCACAATTAGCTGAATGTCTCACGTCCATGTTGTCTGATAAAGCTTACGAGCAAAAAAACCTTGACACAAAAAGTGATTTACTGAAAGGTTTCGTTCTGGGAGTAAAGACATCTGACATTGTCGCCTCTAAATGTTCTATCTCGTGTAATCTGTGAACTTATCATGATTTATTGGAAACTATCAATCCTCCTAATGTACCTACTACTTAGTTAACGTGATGGACGGTTTACCTGGGACTAAGCCAGTTTGTACTGGGACTTTCCGAGGCAATACATCGTCATCTGTAAGAGTGATCGAACGGTGGGACGTTGGAGACGGGGAACGTGTGGGCCGTGGTGCTTGACCCCTCGGCCTAATTGACTTGTTGATGAATGGTTGTGTCGACGCCAGCATTTTTATGTCCCGCGGCGGAATAAACAGGAGCCATGTTGTTGTTACATAAACAAGATGCCGTGTGCCCTGTATCGACTCACCAGCATTGTCCGCAGCACCGTCATCGACAACGTATCGTGACACTCCCTGAAAATGAAAACATGAACCGTTATAGACTTGATTTGAGTAAGTGAGTCAATGGTTTTCCAGGTGTTTATATAGGGCTGGGTACCGTTAAAAATATTTGAGATACCAGTACGATACTTGGTTTTCAATACCGATACCTGAACAATACTTTTTCCGATACTTTTCCAATACCTATACTATAATATTTGTCATCTAGAACCAGAAAACAGACCCATAATGTAAATTTACAATATCAGGTTCATCTCCAATGTCAAGAAATGTGTGAAAAATGGGGAATAATTTTGGAAGAAATGGGAGAAAATTGGGAGAAATAGTGGCAAAAATAGGGAAAACTTGGGCAAAAAATAGGGGGGAAAAAATGAAAAAATTGTGGAAAGATTGGGGAAAAATTTAGGGGAAATAGGGAAAATGTTAGTAATAAAAAATATGAAGTTAGGGGAAAATTGGGGCAGAAATACGTTTTTGTAAAAAAATTAACAACAATTGATCAAATTAGGCAACAATAGTTTTTTGATTTTGTTTTTTTTAGCTGAAACAACCAAGTCATTTCCTTTCATGGTGTTCCTGGCCCAACATCATCACAACTTAAGATAAAAAAAAAATGTCGATACTATACTGGTATCCAATAACGGTACCCAGCCTTAGGTATACAGTATACTGTAGTAAACAAGGACCATACGAATGCTACTCTCAATAGTAATAGAATGTCAAATAAGTCACAACTTGCACTCGATTCATCAATGTTCATGTCCAGGTAAGTAAAGGTTAATTGTTGTACCTTATTGAACGCAACACAAGCTTATGTTGTGAAAATAAACCTCGGATGAAATTTGCCTATTTCCAAAGGATCCGCTTTTTGTGTGCATGCACTTTCTTACATTGGCGTGGTTAGTCAAATGTTTTATACATTATTTCCCCCCAGGTTTGAGTAGCTCAGTGACATACAAAGCAGCCAAACAGTAGCAAAGTGTTGTATCATTGTAGACACAAACAGAAAAGCAAAAGAATTACGTTACAAAAGTGCAAGACAGTATAAAACTGAAAACCTTTAACATTTTAAACCTTAAAAAGCATTAAGGGGTGACTTACAGAATACATTATCTTACATTAGGATTGGAAAGTGACATCATTTAAATACAACCACCTCCTTGTCCAATACCCTGACCCTACCGTATGAGAGTGTATTGGGAACCAGCACGGACCTGATTATTTCTGCAGCCTGCGCGGGGGTCAGGTCGTCCGCACAGACGTTATTGATCTTCACTAGTCGGTCTCCTGGGACGAGCCGGCCATCTGCGGGGCCACCTGCACACAGCATGCCCTTGTGCTGTCAGGCCAACGACACATATTCACATCACATCTGGGCACAGGAGCGACAGTCCTTTCATCACGCATGCATGCATAATCCCGACATGTACTGTGTTGTATTCAAACCCTGGTGGTGTTTCTCAAATACAGCGAGAGTGGTAAAGCGTTTGCTACAATTGGCAGTTCGATCCCAGCTCAGGCATTGCTCCCCTTGCCCTGTCACAGATTGGTAATTTTCTATAACAGCGTTAGAGGCTTGGATGCATCAGCTGTTATCACCAAAACATCCGGCGAAAAGGGCGGACGTAAACAACAACCGCGATCGCTCGTATTGCTCGAGGTTACGCCAAGTGGCATTGAATGATGGGTAAAATGCTGTTGACTGTACTGTGGTTGAGAAATGAGGAGAGTGAGTGTTGTCCTAATGATTCCTAGAGCTGTAAAGAGAGGCAGGACGCTCATTAGCAAGAGAAGAATATTTACTATCAGTATGGGACCCAGAGACATAAACTCTCAACACATGGTGGTAAAGGTCATTCCAGGCCAGCCATGTGTTCACAAAAGAACGTATGAACAGTCCTAAGAGTGACGTCACACAGAGAGCCAAGAATACCAGTGAGGCTTCTACGAGTGACTTGGCAAAGGTATATTGATAAGTGCATAGTGTGAGGCTGTTATGCCAAGGGAAACTGATAACTGTTAGTGAAGGACAAATGCAACCCTACGATAATAGCAAACAATGAGCAAAATGAGAGATGTCCTTGATAAGAGCAAGCAAAGGCTGGGAAATGATCTCTTTGTCCAAACCACTTCACCCACATGGGTGTGATGTACGAGTGATCCGTGGTTACAGAGCTGTGCTGTCACAATGTTCATTTATTTTCAACTCATACGTGAAGACAATTGACTTAAATATGGATAAAACATCAAGTACTAGTAGCTCTTTTGAGTTGGAATGAAATGGAAGCTTATTTCGATAGCACTTTTCACAAGTCGCCCAAAGCGATTCACACAGTTTTTTTTAGAGGATTTGTTCTTCTCTTGCTCAACACTCGATGGTGGTCAGCTACGTATGAAGCTACAGTTTCCCCAGGGATAGACTGCAAACTTCTGCACCTATGGCCCCTTTAACCACATGTCACCATCATTCATCCTGGTCAACTATACATGTTTTTAGTGGTTGGAGAAACCGGAGTACCCGGAGGAAACCTACACAGACCTGGGGAGAACATGCTCCACACAGAAATGCCCCACCCAGGGATTGAACCCAGACCACGAGTGCTAACCACTGTACCACTGTGTCACCATGCCGCTCAAACTTACAGAGACTGTGGGCCTTAGGCGGGGTATACACAAGACACTTAATTCATTCTTTATTCTTCACTAGGATCCCCTAGTGTTGCTCGTCTTCCTGGGGTCCTGACGTAATAAAAAATCACATGAGTGACAAAAAGATAACAGATATTATTTCCCAAATGTATTAATTATTATAATTATTAAGCTCACCTCTTCATTTCGAGTGGCAGAATGCTAGGAGGACTCTTAGTGTGCCTGACTCCGCTGCCAGATTGCAGGCAGTCACTTTCTTCTTTCAACTTTATTACCTACAGTAGCTAAATTGAGATGGATGATCAAGAATCTTTTACCAACTTTGTTTTGTGCTTTGCCCTTGTGTTGTGTGCCGCCCTCAGCATAAAAAAAGCCTCTTTTGAATCTCTATTAAAGACAAAGTTTGTGTGTGGCAGGAACAGATGGCGCTGCAGAGGATTGGATCTCCCCTTAGACCTCGGGGGGATACAGGCATTCAACAGCAGCAACTGGCAAGTGGAACAGAACACCGCCATTCACTACAGCGGGGCTTTCAGCTGCCTCATACTGTTTGTCTATGTTAAGTAAGTAATGAAGGCATTAATTGGGCAAACAACAACGCAATGCTAACAGATAGAAACAGGTAGAATGAAAACATCTCAGACAGTTGTTCTGGATTTGAAAGAACTATTGATAAAAGAAAGCCAAGCCATATCAAGATACAGTCTTTTCTTATGCCATAAAAAGACTCAAGTTCTGATGGTTGTGGTTTACATACAGATTAACTAATCGGGGAAGCGCATGGTCCATCTGTATCAAGACAAACATGGTGGCTCACATGTGTAAAACAGAACGAATACAAGTCACACAGAGTATAGAGGAAACGCCACAGACTTCTGCAACAATTAAACAGATGACGCACTAAACAAGGTCATTAGAAAAAAGTTAAAAATGAAACATATTTATACTAAATACACAAAGGGGTAAAAATCCAATGGGTTTTTTGTAGTAGCTCAGAAATAATCGCAGACTCTCAACAACTCAGCATGTTTTGATGTGTCTATTTTGGGAGTCCAACCGTGCAACGGTTCAGCTTCAGCGTTTGATGTGACAACCACAAACTCGATGCACTTCCCTTTTAGTGAAACTAAAGTTGAACAGATTTCTCACACTCTACAGCGTATTAATCACAGCGTTTGTACACAAGTTAACCAATGACACACACCTCTATGTAGAAACGAATCAGGAATATGCCAACAACAACAACAACAAGCCATGAATTGTGCCCGCCCCTTTTCTCCTGTCAGTTAACATGGGACTGGAGAAGTGCAAATGAACATTGGACATTTTACACAAATCAATCTACTAAACATCAGATTTCTTCGCACTCGACCAGAAGTGTCAGGACAACGGAAGTGCCGAGACAAAGTTAAAAGAGGCAAAAGTGGGCGGGGCGGAATAAGGTGAATAGGAGTTTTTCTCAGGCCAATGTCCGATATCACAGGACCTAGTGTATAATAATAATAATAATAATTCCTTACACTATTATTGCGCTTTACAAGTCTGTATTACCAAGTTTTTCTCAAAGCGCCACATTGTCATCATTAATCATTCACTCCATACTCGGTGGCTGTAAGCTACTGTTGTAGCCACAGCTGCCCTGGGGTAGACTGACGGAAGCGAGGCAGCCAATCTGTGCCATCGGCCCCTCCGACCACCACCAACGACTCACTCACTCACATCGTTCATCCCAGCCTATTGTACATGTTTTTAGTGGTAGGGGAAACCGGAGTACCCGGAGGAAACCTACACAGACACGGGGAGAACATGCAAACTCCACACAGAAAGGCCCCGTCCAGGTGGGAATCGAACCCGGGACCTTCTAGCTGTGAAGCCAAAGCACTAACCGCTGTGCTACCGTGCCGCCCTATAGCGTGGTGCCTTTACTTTCCATCACAGTGGCTTCTATGATGCTCCAGGATCAATTGTTTTTAGAGTTTCTGGTAGGTTTTCACTGCCAATGCAGTCTGAAAACCTACAAAATAATCGATCCTGGAGCGTTGGTGGCGCAGATGGTAAAGCGGGTCGTCTCATGATCAGAAGGTCGGGGGTTCGAATCCCGCCTCCTGAAGGTGCATGCTGTCATTGTGTCCAAATAAAGACATTTAAGAAAAAAAGAAAAGAAAAAAGTCCAAATGATCCTTCACATTTCCTTTTAGCCTTATTTTATCTCCACAGCTGTTTCATAAAGCTACAGTATGCAAATTAGCCATGCGGCTTAAGTTTCTACTAAATGAAAACAAAAGCACAAACTCCCTTGATTTAAGCCATTTACTGAGGCAGCTCTTTAAAACACTGACATGCAATTAAATAGGAAATAAGCACAGAAAAAGCGTTTTTGGGGGGAAAACCTGTCCCTCAGCACCCCCTAACAAAAATAAGTTCCCACGGCTCTGCTGACATGTGACGGTGCTGTAATGACTCTAACATGTATTTAGTCACTTTTATAAAGTTTGGCTTGTCCAGAATCTTTATATATATTTTTTCAGTAATTGTGCTCCTGTCAATCAACAGTGGTTGCGCATGAAGAATCACTCCAGGGTCGGGACGAGGGGGGCGGACATGCGGCGCGGTGGCTTATGGGATGGCACATGGCTCCAGTAAGGTAGCATCAGAGATCCCTATGCTAAAGTGGCTATGATAGTTAGCATTGAGGCTCCTTTTCCTAACTCCTTCCTAACTGACAGCCCAATTCGGACGTTTCTTGTCATGGCTGCGCCGCTATGTTGTAGTTCACTCTACAGTGACACGTGCAGAAGTTATTAGCCAAAATGAACCATGGATGAAGTAGTCGAGGAGTTTATATTCAGTTCCTATTTTGCGACTACAGCTGTCGTCGCGTCCGCTAATTGCTGATTGGTTTATTTCACTGACAATCTGTGCGCGATAGGCCCCGCCCCTTCAAACTGCTCCAACTGCTCCGTTACCAGACTAACGTTCCTGTGTGGAATGGACAGGGAATAGAGCCAGGCAAGTGTTTAGAAACACAAGATCGGGCCCTGTGTCTTTCAAAAACTGCATAAAGCAAACATGGCGGCAAGTTTGAGCCGGAGCTGTCAAAATGTGACGTCTGGACAACTGGGTCAGAGCATCTTCGAGGCAGCCGCTCTTCTGGAGTGTTCCTGGGCTGCAGCGGTCAATATTCAATCAGTTCAAATGACAGAGGATGTAAAGTTTGTGCATCATACCCCATATTCAGAACCTTACGAAAGAGTCCGCCCAACTTCCTTTCACATTTATCCTGTACTGCAAATCCCTCTGTAATGCTGATTTATCGTGCTCGGTTGCAGTGGCTGTCTCCTCAGAGCTTTCTAACATTTCGTCTTGTACTCGGGCCAGTGGTCCGCAGTACACTGGCACCGATCCACTGCTTCACTTGCTGAGGAGACACAGAAAATGAAGCAGGCTCTAACAAGGGGACTCAGAGGGGGATAACTATGGAGGGAATTAATAGCTACGTCTTTGCAGGTAGTCTCAAGTCACAAACTGCGCTACGAAAATAAAAGCACACTGCTCCGTAATAGGGGGTTGTTTGAAGCCAATTCATACACTTGCGAGTGTGGGAGAGGTGGTGGCTGGAAGTAACAGTGGCACAGATTAAAAATGCTTCTTACCAGGGCTGGGTACCGGTAAACAATACCAGTATGGTATCGGAAAAAAAATCTTATATCTTTAGATCCAAGTTTTGATGCTGTTGTTCCACGGAAAGCATTTATTGATGTATTTATTTATTCTTTATTTTACATTGAGAACCAATTCTCATTTACCATGACGACCTGGCCAAGGCGCATTAGAAAAGGAAGATTAAAGTAAGTGACTTGTTTCAGCTCACATATTTTTTCCCCCCAATGTTTGACTCATTTCCCCAACTTTTTACACATTTTTTTTCTTACTTTTCTTACTTTTTGCTCATTACTAATATTTTCCTTTTTCACTCAATTCTTTTCTAATTTTTACCAATAATTAGTCCACACTTTTCACATATTTTTTTGACATTGGAGATGACCCTGATATAATAAATTAGCAGATTTTCCACACATTATTGTTCTGTTTTCTAGTTCTAGAAAAAAAATATTTTCATTTCGTTTCAATAGGTATCGAAAAAAGTTAATGGTCACATTTATATAGTGCCTTTCTACCTGCTTTAAGCACTCACTCTCTTATTCTCTCATTCACACACACCAGTGTACACAGACACTGGAGGGAATGTGGGTGAAGGGTCTTGCCCAAGGACACAATGACAGTGTGCACCTGTGGGATTTGAACCACCGATCCTCTGATCACAAGACGACCCGCTCTACTGTCTGCGCCACCGTCGTCCCGAAGGTATTGTTAAAGTACTGTTATGGAAATGTAACGGTACCCAGCCCTACTTCTTACACTGTTTACACTCTAGTTATGCATTTTGTTTGTAATATATGATATGGAACCGCCACCTTAACGTGGTGGAGGGGTTTGAGCGCCCGAATGATCCTGGGAGCTCTGCTGTCGGGGGCTTCGTGCCCCTGGTAGGGTCTCCCATGGCAAACAGGTCCTAGGTGACGGGTCAGACAAAGAGCGGTTCAGAAGCCCCTTATGAGAGACCACCAGGCCCGGTTAGAACCATGAGGCCGTCCTTCTGTGGACCCACCACCTGCAAGAGGAGCCATAGGGGCTGGTGCAATGGGATTTGGGCAGCTCCAACAGCTGCCCCCATGACCCGGCAACGGACAAGTGGAAGAAAATGGATGGATGGATGGATATATGACATGTATTTCTACAATCCAGCTAGGCCATGTCCACGCGTATCCTGATATCTCCACAAACGCAGACTTTTCAACAGCTGAATGCAAAACTATCTCTGTCCATAGATGGTTTGCAGAACGGATGACGCAACGTTATATCTCCATGGGCTCATTTATTGGTCAAACTAATAACGTTGCCATGGATACGCGCAGCTTGGAGGAATAAGTCCAATGCCCATCTCGACTGCGCATGCGCGGGTCAATCCGGCTCCCAAACAAACCACTCCGCCATTGAAACGTGTGAGCGAGTTCAGGTAGCGGAGCGTGAACACTGAAGTACATTGAGCCATAACCGAGAACTGTAAGGCTCACGGGCACTGGTTTACAGATGATAAGTCTCAAGTGACATTTCTTGCAAATATTTATGTTGTCAATATCTTGAAAGCGAGGGAAAAGTCAGGACGGCGGCTCCGGACAGGGGAACGACAGGACCTGGGATCAGCCCGACACAGACACCGTCACTTTTTAAGTCATTTAAATTTGTCTTGGAATCACACGGAAAAGTTTCAAAACGATGTCGATGTTAAATATAGTCGGTAAATTTCCGTCTGTCAAATTAGCGATCGATTAGCTATGTTGTGCACCATCAGATCACTCGTAAAAAAATACTACTAAAGTAAATGTAGACGTCATAGCCTATGTGTGTATGTGGAGCTCTCTGGTCACTGGGAATGTTTTCTCACATAGTTATTCCAACTATGTGAACAAGGACTGGTCGTCACTTCTGACAGCATCTCTACATCAGTGTTAATTTCGTCGACTAAAATATTTAGTCTTAATTTTAGTCAAAGTGATATTTCTGACGACTAAAATTGGACTAAAACTAAATTTAAAGTTTTTCATGAGACTAAAACTATGACTAAAATGTCCAGATATTTTAGTCGACTAAAATGAGACTAAATAAAAATGGAAAGGAGAGACTAAAATCATCCAAACTTCTATTGACAGTCTGAAAGAGCCTCATATCATGTAAATTCACTGCCAAAGGAACCGCTCTGAGCTTTGTTCATGAGGGAGCAGCTCCATGAAGCAGGACCTCGATTAAATATGATTATAATGAATATTAATAATACAAAGTCGACTAAATGTGTCTTAAATTTAGTCGACTAAATTGACTTGCAATTTTAGTCGACTAAATCTCGACTAAAATGTAAGATATTTTTTTTACTAAATCTCGACTAAAATTCAATTACATTTTCGTCAAAAGACTAAGACTAAAACTAAATTAAAATATCTTGTCAAAATTAACACTGCTCTACATATGAACGGCAGTGTCTGTCGTGTAGCAGCCCTGGTTGTAAAAATAGACTTTAAGCTAATATTGTAACAAGCTCCACGACGACGACAAAAACGCTTTAAATCATCAACTTTCCAGCGGTTAAAACCAAATCAGAGCTTTCTTCGCTGCTTTACGCTAACTATCAATATTGTTTGGTAGCCAAAAGAAAGTCCATTACCCATAATGCAACGGGCGACCCGAGATGGGCATTCGGCTTATAAATATCCAGATATTCTGTCCACACCTCTCTGTTTCTACAGCGTTTACAAAAGTCTCCACTTTGCAGAGCGCCTGCAAAAGTATCCAAAGTAACGACGTCATTTATGTGGGTGCGCGTGGCCAGAAGGACCCAAACCCAGACCAATACCCGAGTTTATAAAAGTATCTATGTGGACGGGGCCACGGTTACATTTCGTCAGCCTCCGAGCAACGGATTTTTTTGGCAAAA
The DNA here is from genome assembly GCA_021464625.1 of Proterorhinus semilunaris. Lineage (NCBI taxonomy): Eukaryota > Metazoa > Chordata > Actinopteri > Gobiiformes > Gobiidae > Proterorhinus > Proterorhinus semilunaris. The sequence goes on from CM038349.1 coordinate 10,895,480, forward strand.
TTGAGATTTGTTGTCTCCAAACACTGCAGCATTTTCAGGTATCACCGTCTTAAGCCTATTATCACGGCTCGTACCCCCGCATAAAAATCTCCGAAGCGTTTTTCAGTTTCCCCAAGCACCTTAAAACATGACGTACACAACTGCTGGGAGACCAACAAATACATCACCGCGAACTAGTTGAGCGAGTTTAAGAACCGCAGCAGCTTTCCGGGATGATTCAAACCATAGCGGCGCGGACGACTGTATTGCAAATGTCCGTTAAATCGTGATGTATTGCCCGGGCCGTCCCACGTGCCAAGGGCTCCTATACAGACTGTGACTGTCTTTGATATGAAGTAACAGCTTAGCCGACCAAAACGCCGCATCACCTTGGCAGCGTATTCTTGCACCTGGCACAAGCAACAACAAGAATAGAGTAAGTCACCCGCAGAGAGGAAGACAGCGGACTAAAATATATATATATATAAAAAAATCTTCCTCGCCTGAACTGCTGTGTCAGCTCTGAAACAATACCCCAGTGAAGCACTTTATACCTGCTAGTCAGGGAGATGTGCTCCTATACGCACTCGCTAACATGATAATGCGGCCTTAAAAGCGTGAGGACATTTTATATGGCTTTATGGATGGCATTATTGCAGGGGGGGGGGGGGGGGGGGTCTCCAGTTACCTGGGGTGATGTCCTGCACCACGATGGGGGCGTGGGAGGAGAGAGTGAGGCCGTGGGAGCAGAACCCCGGATCTCTCTGCAGCTGGACAGTGAAACGAAAGGCGTAACTCCTCTGGTCCGAGACACTGGACTGGGACGTCTTCCCCTCCGACGTGCTCCTGTCTCTGTGAATGGAGAACGGGTTTACGAGAGTGGCGTGTGCGGAACAGTGTGAAGGAATTAAGCAAATTATTGTTTGTAAAAGTTGAACAAAGTGCAACGCTGTAATTGGCTGGAGCCTAAGCCGGGACCAAATTATGACGAGTGCAACTTTAGATACAACAACACCGGAAAAATGACCATCTTGAATGAGATAAATGACTCCCTTGAATAAAGGTTCTTTATGTTGAATTGATGTCGGTTTGAGCGAATTTAAGATGAGATAAAAATGCTAATGCAAATGGAACAAGCGTGAATCCCACTTGAAATCAGATAAATTCACTTTTATATATATATATATATATAAAAAAGATTTTTCACTTGATATTATCCAAAATAATCCGAATTAAGAAAAAAATAGCTTTTGGAGGTTTTATCTGATCTAAGACCAGACCAGATCTACTCAAACTTTAGATGTAATCTCTTAATTCAAGTCATTTTTTGTCATTTCATCCTTAAAGGCTACTTGATTTTTTGATTGCGAACAATGGAAGCTACTAAATTAAAATGTTAGTTGTCCAAAGTCATTCGTAACTTTCCTAATATACGTATTTGTAGCATCCAAAGTCTTTACAGGGACACGTTTATTGGCACATTTCACTTTCCAGGTTCACTTTCACAAAAATGCTAGAAAAATAGCCTAGAAGTTCATAACATTAATACAAATGTTTTATCATTTGATGCACACTGTTTTGAGTTTACAGTATACCAGAGGAGGACAAAATACATTTCATTCCATTTCTAGAAGTAAAATCAGGTATAGCTCCTTTAAGATGGTTATTATTTTTTCGGTGAATTTGAAACCTTTGCAGAACAAACGCACATCATACTGTATAAGAAAACAGTTTAAGTTTTATTTAAGTTTTTAAATATATATATAAAAAAATAATAATTTCAATGATTTTGGCCAGTAATCAGGTATCCACAAATACCTCTAAAAATGTTTATATTGTCAAGTATAAACCTGGAAAATGTGGAGTATGTATGGCCCGTATTAAAATACCAGAGCCATTTCATTCTAAAACATGGATCTTCAAGTGGTTGTTTTTTTAATTAACTCGATTAAAATTCTTAATCGAGTTAATTATGGCTGTTGTAGTTAATTAATCACATTTAAGCATAATTTATATCGGGTTAGAGGTACATTTCAGATGCTTGTTTTGAATGGAGGTGTGAGGCCTGTGTGATCATTTCAAACACTTCAAAGGGAACAGGTCTTGCAGGAAAAAGGAAACTGAAAAGTGTCTGTAAAGTAAAGTGTGACTAATTTCGATGAATATTTTTAATCGCATTAAACCTTTTGTAATTAATTAATCAGAATGAATCTAAAATGTATATATCACTTTGGTTAGTGGAGCGGGCATTACATTACATTCTCAGTTCACTTTCAGCCAAATTAAATGGATTTAAAATTCCTTGCAGACTTCAGTGAAATGAATGCAACATCTCAAGTTTGTTGAGTGAATGAATGTTGTAACTCTCACCTGCCCGCCGAGTGAGACCTGCTCCCGAGGTCCCTGGAGCGCCTGAGCCATCGTCCCACCACCTGCTCCACTCGACTGGTGCGGCGGGACGGGGAGCGGCTCCTGTCCTGCGCATCCATTTACCTACACGCCACCAAAAAAAAAACAAAAAAACAAAAACAAATAAAGAATACCGCATTAAGTGTGTACACAGAGCTAAAAGTCTAGTTGAGGGGACTGCAAAGACTTGAGTGAGGTACTTGGGGGTTTTCTGTCACAAACATGAGGTCATTTGTGGCCACATTGCTGCTAATGGGCTCTTAGCCAAAGTGATGCACCAATGTTTGTAGACTGGATTGATCAAGGGTCAATACCAGTGGCTCATAAATATCAAGAACGTGATGTCACTCTGTGTGTGTTTTGGTCTGCGGATGTGTGGCCTGTCTCTAATGGACAACAGGGAATATTAAAGTGATGTGGAAAATTATAGCACATCATTTGCCGGTGAAAAAGCGCCACGAACTACGAAACATACTGTTCATAATATCATTCAGGGAAGACGCCTCACTACACGGGTTCAACATGTTTTAGAAGCGATTTTATCTCCAATGTTCAAGTCCAGGACCATCAGCATCTAAAATATGAGCTGCTAAACTACACTACTACTTTTAGAACATTAACTGAACTGAATGATTGCAGTAAGGGACAACCGAGGAGGTATACGGGCAAGACTCACAGCTAAGCCACACAAATCTTCCATCCCTACCATTGTTCTGGCTAATGTTCGACAAAACGCTTATAATTTCAGAAACTTTTTCTGTAAACGCAGAGCCAGCTCAGCCGGGTTTTTTTTCCGTGTCACCTGTGCTCGCGGTGGGGCCGAGGTAGCGGAGGATTATTATATGGTCAGTAGATTATGGATAACAGACACAACACTGTGATATCATTGTTTTAGTAAAAGTTGCGGAGACGCTGTAATGACGCCGTTTTCAGATCTTTCCTCTCTGGGACCTGGTTTGGAAAATGTTTGTTTACAGACTTCCAAAACGCCAGTTAATGTGGATGATAAACTGGATTGATAAAATATTTTGGCATTTAGTCCTGAGCTTGACTTCGTGTGGACAGGGCCCAGAACACTGTGAAAAGACTGCGGTGGGGCGGAGGGAGCTGCGCAGGAGGAAGAGGGAGGAGGAGGTGACCAGTGCGGGACACCATGCTCTGAAACAGGAACACGTCAAGGTCCCGGGATCGATGCCCATCTGGACGGGGCCTCTCTGTGTGGAGTTTGCATGTTCTCCCCGTGTCTGCGTAGGTTTCCTCAACCACTAAAAACATGTACCATAGGTTCACCTCTGGGGCCAGGACTCCCCTGAAAAAGGGATTTGAAATCTCAGTGGGCCTTTCCTGGTTAAATAAAGGGCAAATTGCTGGGTTGCAGGTGACATCACAGCGTTCTAAAGGCCAATACTGTAATATGGAAAAAAAAATATTTTGTTTTTTAGGAAATGTTTGGTCTTGTACAGAAAGATCATGGACCCAGTGACTGATATTAATGATCATTTTTGTAATACATACATTATTTTGAGCTACGACTTGTGAAAGTGTAATGCTGGCTCCTCCCCCCCCGCTGGGACCGGTGACATCATCACATTCTAGTACCTGCAACCCAGCAATAACAAACCCAGGCGGCGGTGCACCGTTTCAGAGGAGCCCTGAAAACCTGAACACGATTTCTTTGCGCAATTGTACAATGACAAATAAAGCACTTACTTAACTGAACTTACTTATTAAGTAGCGATGAAGATTTTTTTTTTTTATTCCATTGCAAAAAAAATGGCGCGGTCCTGATCACAGAATAAGACGGGCAAAGACAATAAAAGCAGCACAATTCAACGTATTTGTTGCTATCCACCAATAACGCTAACACGCATTTACAGGTCCCTTGTTCCACCCAGAGATGCACTGAATGAACAACAATAAGCCCCATGTGAAATGTCCCCGGGCAGCCTGTTGTAATGTGAGAGTGAATGATGTCAGCGCTGTCCCAAAGAGGGCAGCTGCAGGAAGGGATCTCCCATCAGTGGGACACGAGCATTAGCATCATCCATTATACAGGAAATGAGCCTGGCCCAGACAAGAGCAGGGACGTCCCAACCACGGAGACGGGACTCATCTGGATATTTATAGGTAGGGCTTGACTCGAACTTTTCTGCTCTGGCTCCTGTGGCTCGGCTCTTTCAAATGTAGAAAACCTTTACTATAGTACATTGAGTTTAACATGTATTGCTACTTTTTACACCTAAATATATGAGTAAAAACATCATATTGTTTTGAATGTAGTGAATTCTTAATTGGGACCAAAGTGGCTCGTGAGATTAAAAGACTATACTAGCCACGGTATAAATCTATACGGATGTTTCGCGCCATTTTATTTCTCAATCTCGCTTTCAGAAAACACAATGAAACGTCAAAGGCTGTCAACGAAACCAGAGCGATAACAGTGATTGTCCGGAGGTAACCTGAGAGGCGTAAGTGCCAAGTGTCCCCCGTGACGGATGCACTGAGTGACAGAGCTGGGTCTCTCGGGGAGTCTCCGATCGTATGAGCGCATAATCCATCCGTCTACAGCGCTGTGCTCTTCCTCCACTTTTTTTTCTCTCTCTCTCGCTGTTTGGATCATCCGGTCTTCCTCCAGCTCCTCCATATCGTACGGCTCAAGTTACACGCCTGGAGGGAGCACACACTGTACAGCACATGAATGTAGGAGTCGGGGTTTAAAGGCTTTGTCCTGCTCATTGGAGTGAAGGGAAGACAAAGGAACAGAGCAATATTTACAAAAGTCAGACTCCTTGCTGTCGCGCTGAGAAGTCTGGGAGCTTGTTTCTTTTGGGGGCTGGGCAAAAAGATGTATAATCCAACGGCACCAGCCATAAAGACATATAGCGATGCATGCTAACAGAAAATGCAGAGTTAGGCAATCACTATGGATAACATTTGTTGTAGGTAATAATTATATGTTCTTCCAGTGAAGCAGCAATTTTGAGGAAGAAATGTTGGTATTTGAATCTTTAAGCTTCAGACAGGAAGTGACGTAGATAGAGGTCACGTTCCAAACATAGATAGAATATAATTCAGACGAGTGGGTCCCGTTCAGCCCCATTCACGATAAAGGTCCCGAGTCCTCTGTGGAATTTACATGGCCGCCTAATCTTCTCCTACGCAGCCTGTTCCTTAAAAGAAAAAAAAAGGCGGGAAGCCCTGCCCGCCCAATCCTCCACGGAGCTACAGAACTTGATTGACAGGCTCTGGAGCCTGTCAATCGAGTTCTGGCTGATATACAAAAACCAGCGTGGTTAAAAATATTTCACCTACCCCAGTGTTGTCACGTGGGTCATAGCGACATTTACAGAAAAACAAAACTCTTTGGGGCCAGGCTTTTAAGCCGTTCTTGGGAGGTCTGAAGTCCCATTAGAATCCTGTCTCCCAAGTGTCTCTTGGAGTCGCCCCTGGCCACAGGGGGGCGGTATTACAGCTACGTCAGCTCCCTGCCATGAGGACCATAGAGAAGCACGTTCCTCGCCCATTGGTTCCAAAGCAGTTTGAGTCATTCCTGTGAAACCTAACACTTCAAAAAAACGGTCAAACTAAAGAAAGTGGGGTCACTTGTTTTGCAAAATCTTAAACATAATTGTGTTAACTATGTATTAGCAAACATCGTGTCTAATGTGTCATATGCACTTTAAGGTCTGACTGAGATTTACAACTGTCTTTGCAAACACAGGCTAAAACCAAACCGTGAAAGTTTTACTAGCCATTATTGAGTTTTTTTAGCCTTGTTGTAATCCTGATAAAGTTTCTTCTTTTCATGCAAAAATATTGTTATCGCGATATTCAAGACAGTTATGGAATATTGCACTTGTAGTAGGGAGCCCGGAGCGTGGGAAAATTGCACCACTTATATGAGCCAGGTGTCGGCAATGGTTACGCCTCACACCGCGGGATTGGGACTATGACACGCGATAATCCCTGCTAATCTCGTAAACAGCCCCTCCCTCTGCTTGGCCACAGTGATGAGCGATGGCGGGGTCGCTTCCCCTCGCAGCTGAAAACACGAGCTATTCTGCGATTTCCCCCTTTTGCCGCGGCAGCATTCGAGATAAGGGCGCACAGGACATGTCGGCAGATTTTTTTCTCTTTCTGCCACGGGGTAACTTTAGACGCGGCGGGTCATTTTAGACGTCGCTGTTGAACTGATCACGAGTTCACATTACTCCGCGCACGCATCTTCCTCCCTCACTTGTTGCTACTTCGCCCCAATGGTACTTAAAGTTTGAACTGCATTAGTGTCCATTTGTATGAGGGCAATTGAAGACGTTTGTAGTTCTCTTGTGTGTGTTTGTGTGTCGAGCTTCTCCTCTTTATCGCTTTTATTAGATTACCGTCAGTGGGAGTAATCGAATTTTCAGTACGCACTTAAGAAAGCAGAATGTGAATGAGCGACTCGAGGCAAAAAAGTTTGGGAATCACTGACATACAAGTCTTCCTATGGATCGTTTCAATCAGGTCTATTTTGACTCCTGCTCGTGTGAGTCATAATAGGCCTACTGTAAATGTGAAGAGGGCCGCCTTAGCTTGGTTGCTTGATATTATAAGGTGTAAAAATCACACAATGTGCTAATGCAGTGATGTGTTTCTCCTCTTTGCTCAGTTCAACACACCGGGCCCGTTTCCCAATTATTAATTTTTTTTAACAATTAAAAAGTGTATAGGAGCGCAGGGGCAGCAGTTCCTCTTTCTGTTCATCTGTTCTGTAGTCTACTGGGAGGGAGAGAGAGAGCACACGCAGCCTCTCGTCCGACGGGATCCATGGTCAGGTCCAAGGTTCGGGTCCGGACGGGTCGGCGTACGGGTCCGAATCCCACCGCCATTTAGTGACCTCTGATGTAGATAAGTCAGTCCATCTCAATTCTCGATAGAGTTTTAAAAATATGGTCCATGAACATAGACCAGAGAGACCTTTGAAATAAACCTAATCTTAAAACCAAAAAAGATGAACACTTTCCTCTTCCACTGGCAGGTTTGATTCGCCGAAGTACGGGTGCAATTAGCCTAGCTCAGTTAGCAATTAGCAAGACACTGCTTCCACATCAGTTACTCCTGTCACAGTGTGCGACATGTTGTGAAATCAGGGGTATTCTTCCAGACTGGCTGATGATTTGCTGCGCGGTATAACCTCATAACGGAGAATGTGTCCATAAGATGGGGGGGGAAAGCGCAAAGGGCAGGCTTAAATGTGTGAACGTGGGACTCCAAGCGTCCCATTAGCTGTGACCTGAAGGCTATTAACATTGCAGGCCAGGCCCCCATACATCTAATGAAATGCCAACAAGATGCTGTGAGCCAACAACATACCTATATCCTCTGTGTACATCTTAATTCTGCGTCTGGGGCTGAAACACTGCAAATGAAGCCAAGCAATTCCCCCGTGCTGAGTCTGCAGCAGAGAGTATAGATTCCTCGTTGCCTGCGCGTTCTGCCAAAGGCTGCATTCATTTATTTCTCCGTTTTTCCCACATTGTATCAAACTGCCTGAATCAACAATGAATCAATTGTACTGCGAGTGCACGGAAATAATGATTAACCTGTATGGTGATGTCTATAAACAATGTGAGCAAACTGTGTAAATGATGATGAGGAGACAGTCTTTATAGGTCTGTGGATCAGTGGATTGGGAACTAACAGAGTGTATTGAGCCACAGCAGCGGTAGATATTAGCGGCAAGGTTCAGATGCTAAATGGCATAGCATAGCGAAAGACATACTGTTTAACATTTCACCCAATCAATAGAATAAAGTAAAGCATTCATTTCACTAGGGAGAAAAAAAGCTCTTGTCTCGGGACATCGCCTGTCTCCTCTGCTTTGTTTTGGGAGCCACATATGATTTAGGTTTAATCACTGGGTCTTCTCTAAAAGGCAAAATAGCCTTGTCAGTGTTTAGCTGATCTTTAGAAGCATATTTGAAATCACCGACACATTTGTTTCACATATTTTCACCTTATTTTCTATTTTAAAAATGACTGAACTCAAATCCTTTTCAATTACAACCAGAGTTTAAAATACTATCTTTTCAGTTTCTGTTTGGTATTTATTGTTGTGACATGTCCTAGTACATCCTGCAAGTTTGAGCTTCAAGAACTGACGTATGTATAAATATGTCTGACCTTTTCAACACATTTGTCCCCTCAGCAAAATCCACAGCCTCTTAACGGCCTGACCATCCACAGTGTTTTGCACTCTTTGGGAATACTAAGAGAATATATGTTTTTGATTTAGGGCAAAGAAACAACTCAGCCAAATATTTTGCCCACATATCAACACTGCTATAAAAACAGTTTCTGTTTGGTGTGGCGACTCCTGTCTGAATTCTACTTAATTATTGTTTATGGAATTACTCCTTGCGCTTTTAATTGCCTTCTGGGAAAACAGAAAGCAGAAGCTGCTTCATGTGAAGGCAGCGCAACGGGATCGGAGGGAGCTGCGCAGGAGGAAGAGGAAGGAGGAGGTGGAGGAGCTGACCAGTGCAGGACACCACGCTCTGAAACAGGGACAAACTCAGGAGGTGCACCTTTTTATAGTCTTCTTCTTCTTCTTCTTCTTCTTCTTCTTCTTCTTCTTCTTCTTCTTCTTCTTCTTCTCAGGACTAACCTTAACATCTGATCTACGCAATTTTGTTGCACTATTGTACAATGACCAATAAAGCACTTTTTTCAGATTTTTGTGTTTTGTTTCCAGTTTTTTAGGTTTGTTTGATCTTTCTGTGTATATTATGCAATGTACTAATGTATGTTTTAAAGTTATTTGAGTTACTTATTTGCAAAGCACACAGCACTAATAATACACACAGTTACACACAGGCAGGAGGCTCTGGTAACGACCCTGTGAAAACGTCGTCTTATGATGGAAAGGTCGGGGGTTCGAATCCCACCTCCTGTCGGTGCACACTGTCGTTGTGTCCTTGGGCAAGACACTTCACCCACCTGGCCTCCAGTGTCTCCGTACATTGGTGTGTGAATGGATGAGAGGTTCCTTGCTGTAAAGCGCTTTGAGTGCCTAATGTAGGTGGAAAAGCGCTATATGAGTTGAGACCATTTAGTTTCTAATGCAAACCAGATGGAATGCGCTATAAAATCACTAATTTCTCTACAAATGAACCTGCCTTTTTTTTTTTATTATTATTATTGCTGATTTTTACTGGGTTTGAGATTACACTATATGTTTGTATCTTATCTTATCTTATCTTATGGCTGGATCACCTTTCTGCCAAATCATCATCATCATCTTCTTCTCAAGCAGCTCACGTACACACTATATCACCACAATCTTGTGAGTATATGAAATAGTCGAATTGCCAAATAGTTTGACTCAGCACTTCTCAGCCGGTGGACCCTGAAGGGGTTGCAATCTTTGCCAAAAATGATTCTTCATAATTTGATTGTTTTTGCCATTCAACCTCGAGATTGACGCTTGGAATGAACAAAACATGCATCAAACTGCATTTTTGATTGCTAGTTTAAAATGTTGTTATGATCCACAGCTTGCCCTGAACGCTCAAAGACGGGTCCTAAAGTCAGACAAGCTAATGTGCTCCTCATCAAACCAGAAAATTAGGCTTTGACCATTTCGCCCTAAGATTATGGAAACGCCATTCAGTTCCTCCAAAGTGTTTAGCTGCGAATGCACCTGAACACACAGACGCAGAGACTAAATGGGATTAGCGAGAGTGTCTGGAGGCTGAGAGGGGACAGTGTGCGTCACTGCCTGAGCCAGATTAGGGCTTCACCATAACCTACCAAGAAATACTCTCTCACACACTGCTTGATTCACAACGTTTAGATGGGGGCAGGAGGCCGTATTCTGGGAACGACTGGCCGTAATCATGTGACATCAGACATTCTTAAAGGAACAGGCCACCGTTTTTCCACACTGAGAAGTGTTCTTACCTGAGCTTAGACGAGTTCATGCGTGCCTGTCTGGTCTTTACGCGTGCGCTCAGTCACGCAAAAAGACCAAAGATGTTCTTAGCATTTAGCTTCTCCTCCTCTCGTCTATGGGGCCAAACGGGGGTGAAGTTAGAAGCGACCAAGCTCTTCCGCGTGAAGTGAAAATGTTACTGCGCGGACATTGAAGTGCTCATACGGTGTTATTATAATATCCCTTTTAATCCGCTTAGAAAATCGACTCGTTTAATTGTGTGAAACTATACTCGTGTAACTACTCATGTAACCGTATTTAAATAGGGGAAAACGTGAAAGAGCGTGGTCGCTTCTAACGTCACCCCCGTTTGGCCCCATAGAGGAGAGGAGGAGAGGCTAAATAACATCTTTGGTCTTTTTGCGTGACTGAGCGCACGCGTACAATCCTGTAGCATGTTTCCTGACCTAATCTTTACTAGTGACAAGGTCCAATATCTCGGCGAGACATATGGCTCTCACCTGCCTTAAGCCCCAAGCGTCAGGGCTTCATGAAGGCGAGGTTTCTGTCCGGCTGCACTCCCCCTCCATCCATCATCCCGCTGAAGCCAATCGAAGAGCGCAGTCTTCATCTGAAAAGCAACAAAGGGTTTACACGATTGTAGCCGAGAGAAAAATGAGCGCCAGGTGGGAGATAGACAAGGTTCTTCTTCAGAGTCAAATGAGTAATGTTGAACATTTATACAGTACAGCACTTTACTCCACTGGACACTCAAAGCACATTAAGAACAGAGACTGTGACAGCGTGGACTGGTCAGAGCTGGGATAAAACCACAACCTAAACATTTAAGTAGTTATAAAAAAAATCAATAAAGTTAAATATTTTCCATACATTATTTCAAAAGCTTCACCCCGTTTGTCTGTAATTTTCTCACCCATCATGTGTCTGATTTATACAGTGAGTGTGGTACATTTTCACAACATAGACATTTTCTTTCTCATTACCAACAGCACAAACAGCAATGGTTTGATCTGGGTAATGTCAAACTGGAGAAAATGTGTTTGGTTCAGGTGGGGGTTAAGAGATTTATTGTAACAAGGGGTACAAAGGGCAACAAAGGTGTACAACGTGTAGTTGTAGGTGCTGTAGCCGTCATACAGCTAGCTACACCGTACTTAATGCGTAACTACCTGTCAGTGTGGGCTGTAATCTAGACACTACACCTTCTGGATCTACATCTTGTACGCCTTTGCTACACCTTTGTTATACTTTGTACACCTTTATTAAAGGCACAGGCCACAGTTTTTCCATACTGAGATATCTTCAATGAAGGTACTTGATTCATCTTCTGTACTCAGTAGTTGAAGTCTTCGAACGTTTCACCTCTCATCCAAAAGGCTTCGTCAGCGACAAAAGTCCCACTCTGGCCGCAGCTGAATATATAGACCAACGGGGAGGAGTTAGAGTAGGCCCGGCTCCTCCTCTCTAATCCCAGCTACTCTGACCTGTGGGTAAACACCTTTGAAGTAGAGCGTCTCTAACGATCTGCTCACCTCAGTATCGGTCAGTCCTGTCCTATTCATGGCTGATCACTACCCAGTATCTGTCCTATTCATGGCTGATCACTGCTAATTACCTGCCTATTGTTCCTTTGTTAGCTGAGGTGCCGTCTCCTTGGACTGGCCGTGCCCTGTCGGTTTTCCCCGAAGGAGATTGGAGTAAAGCGACGGGAGATTAAATCTGAGCCCACCATTCCGGAGGGATTTTCCCTCCTTGACAAAAATAGCTTCTTTAACTCCTCTTTCAAACCAACGTTCTTCTTTAGCTAAAATGTTGACCTCCCCGTCCTCAAAGGAGTGGTTGGAGGCTTTGAGGGGAAGGTGCACAGCCGACTGGGGGCCACTTGTGCTTTCTCTTTGGTGTTGATAAAGTCTCTTCTGTAAAACTTGTTTAGTTTCTCCAATATAATGTTGTTTGCATTCTTCTTCTTTGCATTGATTAGAATAAACCACATTGCTTTGTTTGTGGCTCGGAGTTTTGTCTTTGGGATGAACACATTTTTGTCTCAGTGTGTTCACCGGTTTGTGGTTCACTGGAATCCTGTGCTGCCTAAAGATTCTCTGAAGTTGCTCTGAGACCCCGGCTACATACGGCACTACGACTCCCTTTCATACTGAAAACATATTATGTTCTTTCTTGAGCTTAGACGAGTTGACCTGTCTGGTCTTTGTGCCCGTAGAAGAGCGTGGTAGCTTCCAACTTCACCCCCGTTTGGAGCTATAGGAATGTGCTGGGAGAGCCCAAATGCTAACAACATCTCTGGTCTTTTTGCAGACAGAACACACGCACAGAGACCAGACAGGTAGGCATCTACTCGTCTAAGCTCAGGTAAGAACATATCTCAGTATGGAAAAACGGTGGCCTGTTCCTTTAAACCTTGTACTTACATGTGTAATTAGTTTCTTGTTACCTGTACCTACACATGGAATATAATCTAAAGTGTTACCTCACCTCAAAAAATAAATACAATTTGGGGAGATAGGCAAGATAGGCAAGTCAGAATTTTAGGACATCACATATGAATATTTTTTTTCTTCTCTTCTCGTGGAGCAGTAAAGTGCAGTGAGCATTAATAATGTATCCCCATAATGTAGCTCTGTCACTCTGGTGCAGGGGGAAGCCACGTCGACAAGAAGGAGTCGGAGAGAGAGGGAAAACATGAGCTCGCACAGAGATGAAAGATGAGAAAGACTAAGTGAGAGGTACGAGGAGGGAGATTTGGATAGTGTGTGTGCGTGAGGGAGTGCGGGGCAGAGGCAGAAAGTAGTCCATCCATGTGCCCCATTGTTAGTGTTGCAGCGGCCTGACTGTGCTGCGCAGCTCTCCCCTAATGAGCCGTGTGGATCAGAGAGAGAACGGCCGGTAAAGTTGGCTTCCAGTCAGAAAGTGCATTTAGGAATGAGCTCACGTCAATAAACTAAATCTGTCTTTATGGCAAATATGAAAATAGCAGAGAAGGTGCCGGCGTCCGTGCTGCAGCGGCCTGATGCAGGGGTCATGCGGTGGAGACGGGACGCTGTTTAAAGGCGATGTGACCCAAAAGAATCCTGTTGGTTCCCCCCAAACCGATTGATCTCAATTGTTTAGATGAAAAAGAAATAATGGTTCATGAGATGATTTGAGAACAAAAAATAGATTCCATTTAATTTCACTAATTGTACGCACAGCCTTAGATGCTGTGGAGTTAACAATACCTGATTTACTATTGCTGGTGCTGATCCAATAACTGGGTCAATAAGATGATGCATGTCAGCTATCAACTAAATAAAGACATGCAACCACTCCATCACGTAACAAAATAATGAATCAAAGCTTATATCTAAAGTGCAAGTACATTTAAAAATCTGTTGTAGAAGAGCTCATTCAGCTTCTTTTACCTTGTACATTTGAACCAGAGTGTATTTGTTCATGTCACTCATCTCTACACGTGAGAAGCTTTTTACGTGACTATAATCATTGCCCTCAGAGAATACACTGTTATGGGACAAAACGTCAACGAATAACATGCTATTATACTGAATATAATGATTTGATTCTTATTTTATTAATGGGATTGTACTTTCTTGCCTGTTAGAAACATCAGGCCATCTTTTTATATTACCTGTACATTACATGATGATAATGTTGACAGCAGTTGTGTCAGTTGTGTATTTTTTGTCCAGGATCTTTGTTTAATTGTGTATTTTGTATTTTTCTACTGACCTCAGGAAGAAAAGCATGAAGCTTTTGCTGTGGCTAATGAGGATCCTAATAAATAAACATACACACTGCGGGGTTGAAGAGCTACTTTCCCTCAATCCGCACCACGTCACATTTTATCCAATAAATAGAATAAAATATAGGCATTTTTTTTTTTTTACAGATATTTTTACCATTGAAAAGTGAACAAACAAACATGTGCCTTTGCGGTGAGCGGCATTGTAACTTTACTGGGACGTCTCCAGCTCGTCTCCACGGAGATGCCGACTATAGGCAGCCAAATATGAGATTTAAATAGTTTAGATCAGGGGTGCCCAAAGTGGGGCCCGCGGGCCGAACATGGCCCGCCGAAACAATTCTGTTGGCCCGCCAAAGAGTGACCTACTTTTGCGCTGTATGGTTAATACTACTCTCCCATTCATTTTCAATGGTATATATGGATGCAGTACACTTTTTGGCAACCAGTGTCAAATTGGGGTCGCTGTTTCACTCCTTTCGCAAAGTTAAGGAAACACTGTTGTGGTGTCTTGATGTTATCACAGAGCGTTGTACATCACCTTTCCCAGTTGTCCAACTTTTATTGCAAAGTTTGTTGACATAGGTCATGTTAAAAATGGACTCATAAAATAATTGATGCTGAACTGACACTTTCAAAATGATCTAATGTGGCATTTTCTTTGAGTTAACAAATGAATGAGGTAAAGTCTAATGTAGATACAGATGTTGTTTTTTACATTTTACATATTGCTACAATTATTGATTTTGTTCGACTAAAACTAGGCTTTTGCCATAGTTAACATTTGTTTTAATATAGCATGTTATTTGCATAGATATAATCAAATGCAAATGTATACCGAAAATAAAATAAAGTAGCTATTATTATTTGCAGTTTTATGTGTTTCACCCTTGACATCGCCGTGTTTGGCCCGCGACCCACAGGCACTTTTTTATTTTGGCCCATGGAGACAAAACGTTTGGGCACCCCTGGTTTAGATCCTCATCCAAATCCATATTTTGTATTTCTGGCAAGATTATAGATACAGACGGCATCTATGGAGTGGAAAACAAAGAGGGGAAAATACTTTCTCCCATTATACTCCACCATTACTTTAACAAAGGCTGAATTATGAATATATTTTTCTACTAAATTAAGACACAAAGACATGGAGAGGAGCAAAGTGGTTCAACAGCCCCTAAATTGCCTACTTAAGAACTGGACAATGCTAACCAGGAAGCTACGTTATAGCTTCTTGCTAACAAGTGCCGTTTTTCGCTTCTACTGAATTTGCTGTGAAAAAAACCTCCATATGGACCCGATTTTAGCTTGACTTAACGTGTGTGATTAATATGTTTATAGTCTGCCAGAAAACGGCTAAAAACTGATCCCCTCGACTAGGCCACGCCCCCTTGTATGACACGTTGCCGTCTGTATCTGTAGTCCAAAATGTTACGCAGTACAACCTATAAGGAACACTTGATGGTCTCTTTAATGTGTCCACTGCTTTCGATCCATCCTTTAAACCAGGGGTAGGTGAGTTTGCGTTTTGCTCCGCCACTCGGACAATCTAAATTCTCCAGAAACCTGCGTCCCCCAGTGTGCGCCAGGCCCAAGATCTGGCCCTAAATGTATTGAAACGAGTCACAAACATACCAGAACAAGTGAATAGTCAATATTTTGCAGTGGACTGGCGGTATTACACTCATATTTTAACAGGTATGTGATCTCTATTTTGCATAATAATGATATTTCTCAAATTCATCTTGGGGGCCAGAGGTTTTGTGCTAGAGGACCGGATTTGGCCCCCGGGTCTGACGTTGCCTACCCCTGCTTTAAACTCTTTGGGGAAACCAGTTGGGAGTAAGGGGGGGGGGGGGGGGGGGGACTCATCTTAGATCCAGGCATCAGAATCACCTGCTGGAAGTTTACTTGTTGTGCATGCTGCTCTTGTCTGACTGAGGGAAACTCTTAACGCAGAACTGAGTAACTCATTCACCCTAGAGGCCATAAGCGCAACTGCAGGTGTCGTAGCATGTTTTTTACTCATTAATTGTCCGTGAGAGTAAATACTACACTGACAGACAAGGCAAAGGGAGAGAGGGATATTGTACATCCAATTACACAATGGAAATATTTTTTTCCCTCAAACTTGGCTGTAAATACTGTTTAAGTGGCGCTAGCCCGCTCTTAGCTTTGCCCGTTAGCCTGTTTTCTTCTTCTTCGTGAGTCCATTAGTGTGTATTGGTGGCTCCTACCCGGTGGCAGGAAAGTTGCAATTGTGGTTTTGAGGCCAGAGACACCAGGGGGAGATGAAAGACCCCCCCAGTCATCCCATTAACACTTGCATTACCCCCAGAGGGACTACGGGAAGGATTTATTAAGGTAAACAAGTTACTTAGTACTGCTTTAAACCAACACCACTCATACGATCATCCTCACACATTCACATACATAAACTGGGTGAAGTGTTAGTACAGATAGAAAGTATGCCGTCTGGTTATAATCTGACCCCTCTACCTTTTTTAGCCACCGCTGGCCTTTATACAGCATTTACATTTACACGACTAAACTAAGGACCAGACCAATGTTTGTTTCACCGAATTCGAAGATTCAGCACAAAAAAAAAAGACTTGGCGTGAAAAAGCGGATATAAACAGAGCACCGGCACAAGCTCATTAACTTCCCTTCCCTCCTCCTCGCCCTACTTGCGCCGAGAAGCTGTTCTTTTGAAATTCATGAACATGTGCGGAGTTTCTGATCCGCCACAGACAAAATAAAACTGCATAGAAATGAAACATCAAAACTGTGCGGGTCTAAAAATAACATCATGAATAAGTAACGCCC
The DNA here is from genome assembly GCA_021464625.1 of Proterorhinus semilunaris. Classification (NCBI taxonomy): domain Eukaryota; kingdom Metazoa; phylum Chordata; class Actinopteri; order Gobiiformes; family Gobiidae; genus Proterorhinus; species Proterorhinus semilunaris. The sequence continues at coordinate 10,912,381 of CM038349.1, forward strand.
GCAGGAGCTGGAGCGGCGACGGGCTCATATTCAAGCTTTTGACGCTACAAATTTCCCCGCTCTGTGTCATCGTCTGTTCACGGGAAAATGTTCACTCTTAGGCACCATTAGGTTGACAGCGTTGGACGAGCCCCTTAATGACATTACCGAAGGAGGCCGGATGCAGTGATGCAGCAAAACATGGAGCGCCTCCGACAGCGAGAGCGCGTGTGTACAGTGCGTGTGCTTGAGCATATTTATAAGTGCAAATGTGGAGCATGTTACGGTTTGAAGTAATTGACGAAAATAACCCTGATGAAATACACAGTAGAAGTTGTAGTTACTTATTTAGTTGACGATGGTACCGTAGTGCCGAACAATAATAATAATAATGTAGCTGATTCACAAACTTAAACATCTTTTATGCAAACCTCTAGTAATGGGAGTTACGGCTCTTTACTGGGAGCCGTGTCTTTGGGATCTGTTCATTTCACATTTGAACAAGGCCAGCCAGAAAACAATATGTAAGACGTGATCGTGATATAAATCATCGAAAATTACTATGGCACTGATATTTACACTTTGAAAAACGTGTTTGTGAATAAAATCTTGCACCATAACTAATTAAAAAAAAGGCTGCGACTGTCTCATCAAATCCTTTTTAGTGCCTTCGGCTTTCCCTGTATAGGCGCTGCATTTATGAAAAAAAAAAAACACCTAACCCCCAAAAAATTGCTACAAAAGGTTTTTCAATGGTTTCCTGTAGTATCAGGTGTGCTTATTAACATACTAAAAGTCTACCAAAATCTGACCACTGGACAGGTGTAATTTCCAAGATGGCGTCCAAGATGGTCGCCAAATCCTTAAAATGCCCATTACTCCTTTATTATTCATCCTAGACAAGTCATGTTGGTGTCTAACCCCATGTTTTGGGTATCTAGGAATCCAATAGGCTTGTTCAAATTGTAGTGACATGATTGCATAGTTGTTAAATAGAAATGGTGGACAAATACTCTATGCATTAATATTAGCGAGGTTGTCACGGCAACGGCACACATTTTCCCAGAGGCTTAGAGGGACATGGATGGGCTCGTTTTAAAGCCCCGACCCTGTTCTTCCCAACGCAATAAAGAATAAGTCTGTACGACATTTACTCCCAGAGATATACGCTAAATACCCTGACATGGTAGACCTGGAAGGGTTTTAACCTCTCTCTTATCTCAGCATATTATCAATTATCATATTTACATTATATGGGCATGGTGCTATGTGACTTGGGCAGCTCCAACAGCTGCCCCCACGACCCGGCAACGGACAAGTGGGAGAAAATGGATGGATGGATGGATGGATGGATATTTACATTATAGTGAAATGATTGCAATTAGAAAGTGATTAAAATCTCTTATTTATTTTTGAAAAGAATACCTTTGATCTGCACTAGATTTACAAATAGTAATTGTCACACTCTTCCTCCCATAAAGGTTGATTATGTGGATTGTCACAATTTTCCACTTGACATGGTCCACAAGCAGGCGTGCATGGAGGTCCATATCCTCTGCAACTACACCGTGGTGTTCGGCAGTTGTGCTATTACAGTGGAACATCTGCAGGAGACTTGTCAGGGCAGCAGTTTTATCGGTCAGAACTGGCACGAACTAGCCTGGCCTTAGCCATGCGTAAAGTCGAGTCAATTATAATTTCCAAACATGTCCGTCTGGGTCTGATCTCAGTGACCGCGTTACATCGGTTGAATTTCAACCTAGTGATCGGGTAAAAACGCTAGCGATTGGGTAAAATCAGATCCAATCGTTTAAAAGTTTAAAAGAAGTTCACCCCTCCCACCTGAAAACGGAGCTCAATTGTGAAGATCCACAAGATGAAGACCCTTTGTATGAAATGAGTACGAGGGTCTGGTGAGACCAGGCAAGACACGAACCAATTGTCCTCAAGTTTCCATCCCCAATCCACCACATTCATGTCCACACCATAATCTGGTAATACACTCTGAGCAAATGACATTTATGATATTCTTTGTTTGATACGTCATTATGGTAAAGCAACCGTAGTTTGTGATGGCAACAGTGAAGGTCCTTCAATGCAAAAACTGAGTTTGTGGAAAAAGAAGATTTCCTTTCCACACCTTCTAACAAACAAAGACTCATTGGTCTTGTGACTGAGGAACTGCAGAAGGAAGACTGTAATTTTATCAGTGCATCAGGAGATGCAGACGTGGACATTGTGAAGGCTGCAATCAAGGCGTCACAACATCAGCCCACGACCTTCATAGGTGAAGATACAGACTTACTCATTCTTCTTCTCTACTCTGCTGAGATGAACAATTAGGGCTCTATTTTCGTTCGGACAAATCCACAGTTCCTGAGATATACAACATCAGCGAGATGAAACAAGTCCTGGGGAGTGACTTGTGTTCTCAGTTGCTGTTGTTTTCACAGGTTGTGACACAACTTCCCAGATTTATAGTATTCCAGAAGAATGAGAGATAGAATTTTCTAAAAAAAATTTAATTACTTATTTACAAAACCAAAGGTTTACATAGATTTCATTCATATTTGGTAGAATTGCCTTTAAACTGTGACTTTGACTTGGGTCAAACGTTTTGGATTTCCTTCCACAAGCTTCTCACAGTAGTTGGATGAGTTTTGGTCCATTCCTCCAAACAGAACTGGTGTAACTGAGAAACATTTGTAGGCCGCCTTGCGTGCCTATGCCTTTTCAGCTCTGCCCATACATTTTCAACTGGACTGAGATCAGGACTTTGTGATGACCACTTGAAAACATTGACTGTGTTTATCCTTAATCCACTTTGTAACCAGTTTGGCAGCTTGGCTTCGGGTCATTGTCTATTTGAAAGACCCGTCTGTCCAGGCTTTAACTTCCTGGCTCTTGAGATGTTCGTACAATTTTTCCACATAGTTTTTATATTATTTACAAAACGTGACAATTTATATCATTCAGTTTTGTTGATATTGAGGTTCGTTTTGCAAAAAGGGAATCCCAAGAAGTGCAACGCTTGTGGACATTCCATGCATTCAGGGGCCAGACCAACATGTGACTCATCAGTCATATGGATTTTTAAGCGTAACGTAGCAATACAGTTTGCTTAAAAAGCTTTCTAAACACGTAACATTAATGTGATTCCTTTCTTCATGATGTCATCTATTTTGTGAGGTGCACCAGTTCCTCCCGCAGCAAAACAACCCCAAAACAAGCCTGATACTGACACCCCCGTATTTCACAGTTGGGATGATGTTGTCAGGCTGCAAGATTCACCCTTTTTCCTCCAAACGTGACCATGGTCATTATGGCCAAAATGTACTTTATTTTTTTTCCGTCAGACCACAGGATATGTCTCCAAAAATGTTTATCTTTATCCTTTTTTTATTTGCAAACTCCAAACTGGCTTTTTGTGTTTCTTTTGGAGTCAGAGCTTCTTCCTGGCAGAGTTCCCTCTCAGCCCATAATGACAAACTCTTACCAGGTTCAGCATCTTCACCAGGTCTTTTGCATTTGTTCTTGGGTTGATATTTACATTTCAGACACAGCACGTTCATCTCTGGGACACAGAACCCGCCTTCTTTCTGATCTGTATGATGACTGGACATTTCCATCATTGTTTGAACCAATGAACCTGAACCTTCAAGTGTCTGTAAATTACACCCAAGAATGAACCAGACTTGAGCTTCCAAGGTCATGACATCGTCATCTGGGTTTTAAACTGTTTAAAGGTATAATAATCTTAGTGTATATAAACGTCTGACTGTAAAAAGTTATTAAAAAAAAATTCTCTCATTCCTCTGGAGTTTGATGAATAGAAATGATAAATAATTTGGACCTAAGTGTATGTAAACATATGGTTCTCAATCTGTGTTTGGTGGCAACAGTACTGATTCACTAGCCTCTCTGTGCTGTAACCTTTTTAGCAAGAAAATCATTTCGGCCAAATCATTTGTTACCCCACAACGTATCCCTCATACCGAGTCCTCAACTTAATATCATTTGCTCAGAGTGTATTACCAGATTATGTGGATTGGAAAGGGGAGTGACATGAATGCGGTGGATTGGGGGAAACTGGAGGACAATCGGTTCGTGCCAGTTCTGACCGATAAAACTGCTGCCCTGACAAGTCTCCTGCAGATGCTCCACTGTAATAGCACAACTGGCTGCCGAACACCACGGTGTAGTTGCAGAGGATATGGACCTCCATGCACACCTGCTTGTGGACCATGTCAAGTGGAAAATTGTGACAATCCACATAATCAACCTTTATGGGAGGAAGAGTGTGACAATTACTATTTGTAAATCTAGTGCAGATCAAAGGCATTCTTTTCAAAAATAAATACGAGATTTGTAATCATTTTCTAATTGCAATCATTTCACTATAATGTAAATATGATAATTGATAATATGCTGAGATAAGAGAGAGGTTAAAACCCTTCCAGGTCTACCATGTCAGGGCCGACATGGTCGCTCACCTCGCAGGCTTTAGCGTATATCTCTGGGAGTAAATGTCGTAGAGACTTATTCTTTATAGCGTTGAGAAGAACAGGGTCGGGGCTTTAAAACGAGCCCATCCATGTCCCTCTAAGCCTCTGGGAAAATGTGTGCCGTTGCCGTGACAACCTCGCTAATATTAATGCATAGAGTATTTGTCCACCATTTCTATTTAACAATTATGCAATGAACAAGCCTATTGGATTCCTAGACACCCAAAACATGGGGTTAGACACCAACATGACTTGTCTAGGATGAATAATAAAGGTGTAATGGGCATTTTAAGGATTTGGCGACCCTCTTGGACGCCATCTTGGAAATTACACCTTTCCAGTGGTCAGATTTTGGTAGACTTTTAGTATGTTAATAAGCACACCTGATACTACAGGAAACCATTGAAAACCATTTTGTAGCAATTTTTTGCTATAGGCGCTGTTTATGCCAAAAGTAATGGCCGCAGACCTGACGATTATAAAGACCCATGACGATTATTGAGATTGACTCAGGAGGAGTGTCTGAAAACCTACGAGATGAAAACGTACACTTACGACATAATAAACAAGCACAAAAGGCTTAAACTGACCATCAATACAGCTGGAAGCCCTGGAGATCGTTCCCCTGGCACCGCTGATAGATTCTCCCCGTGGCACTGAAGGATGATTCAAAACGCAGTGACATTAAAGTGTAGCTTACCACCACGCCGGCTAATACTATCACAGAAACTAGCCACAGCTATTGCCACTTGGCACTACTTCATGTCCTACTCTTTTGCTTTGCACACGTTTCACAACTGGATGATGTTTGAGTAGCTGGCAGAGGATATGTGTGCCCAGATTTGGGACCTTTGGACGGGGGCAGGTTGTCTGTAGCCGAATGGAAAACTGCTCTTCTGCTTTAAATGCTCTATTATGCCCATGAGTCTGATGCAATTTCAAGTTATTTTGGGATTCATTTTCTTTTGGCGTTACTTAGTACAAACAGTTGAGACTGACTCGAAACACAACCAGGGATTCGGGCCCAAGTCTGTTCATCTTAAATACGAGTAGACCACATTATCCTCAAATATCGTTGATGCCTTTCAAATCCCCGTTTTAGATTTGGACTCTTTCCAAGCTTTTGCCTTTATAAGTGACCTACTGTCTTTATAAGTGACCTACTGTCTTTATAAGTGACCTACTGTCTTTATAAGTGACCTAGTGCTGAAGTTACACCTACAGTGATTAAACTATAGGCCTTGATGCCTGAAACACAAACTCAAAGGTAGGATACAAAACCCCTAATGACATTGTTTACAAATGATACTGTCGGACATTTGGACGATACCAGTATGGTATAATAAAAAAAAAGTTCAGGTATTACTGGAATCAAAAAAATTAAAGTTGAAAGCCGGTACCGAACAAAAATAAATATTCAGAGACCAAGTTTTGATTCCTGTTGGTCCAGGCGCAGCATTAAACGAAGTGACGTGGTTGTTTCAGCTCGAATACGTTATACACATATAAAATAAATAGTCTTTTATGGAATACATGAACATCATTGCTCTGTTTTCTAGTTCTAGATGGCAAATATTTTAGTATCAAAAAGTATCGTTCAGGTATCGGTATCGTAAATCAAGTATCGTAAAAGTGCCGGTCTCGGAATTTTTTTTTTTACGGTAACCTGCCCTATCGAAAACTGTGGCATATGGTGGTGTGTGGACTCATGACCTCCTGCCGCTCTATTTGTCTTCTTTTTGTCCCAATTTTGACACGTTTTTCAAGAAGCATTTAGATTTGGCAAAAGCGGAACTGGAGACAATGTGATCGGTTCAGGTGGGGGTTAAGAGGTTAAACACACATTAACCCACGTAGTCACACACTCCCAGACAACATTGACGGAGGCAAATCCATCAGCTCATCGTTACTTTAAAGAAAAATGGGATAATAAAGCGTGATGAAATCAGGTGGGCCGCTGTAACTACATTATTTTGCACAACCACCACTGGCTGGATATGGCACATACATTTTCAAGCGTGAAACCAATTAAGCAGGACGTGTCTATTTTTGGCCCGTCTCCCTGTTACGCGGCTTATCTACTGTAGTTCAGCGCGAAGGGACGAGGTGCGAGGTCTTTACTTACCACGCAGCGGGTCCAGCGCTAATCCCCCTCAGGAGCGCAGGGCGACGTCCGAGAGACCAACACTGACCGGCCGATACGAGGAACAACTTCTTGCCACACCTCCCTCAAAACACACACACACACACAAAGTCTCTAGTCCATTTGGTAGGCTTTAAAAACAAAGATTGTCGTCGCGATTCCGCTGTCAGTACGAACGAGGCAGGTCCCGGAGCAGGTGCGAGCGCGCGGAGGAGCGAGGGCTTATTAAACCCGATGTAATCCTCTCCTCCTCCCTGTCAGTCTCCGTCTCCCTCTTTCGGACACACACGTCCGCTCAGCGTGGCGTGGCGGAGTTTGGTAGTAGAGGCGCAGTGCACGGGAGAAAAACAAACAACCCGTAGGACGTGCATGTTTACGCACCTGCGCCGACCCCCGCCTCCACTGCCCTCGTTATTTGCAAAGCCATGTTCACTGACTTTGATCACGAGCCGCTGACAAGGTGAAGTCCGCCTGGAAAAAAAAGTCTCAATGAATGAAGAGAGAGGAGACGGGACATGGATGAGTAGGTATGGTCCAACACAATGTTAGTGTTTTTTCCCCTCTGTCGCCCCCCAGTGGTGGATTTGGAGAAGCACAAAAACGTCCACTGCATTATGGGAAAGCAAATTCCCAGGTGAGGCGCAGTTTGCAGAGTTCGCAGTTTTTTGCTGTTGTTTGTATCTGACCAAGTGTACGATTGCGGGCCGAGCTATTTGAAGACAGACGAGCAAATGAAGAGGAGTGGGGTCAGTTGAACCACCCTTATATTTTGAAAATAAAACATTTTTAATTTGATGTGAGATTACAGATTTGATCTTTACATGATTTGAACTTGCCAGAGCAAAAAAATAAAAAAAGGCTTCTTTATAAAAAGAACCCAACTTTATATGAAAAAAAGTGTTTTTCACGACTCTAAGTGAATTTTTGGTCTGATCACAAAAACGATCGTCACAAAATGCATCTTGGTCTATTATATATATATATATATATATATATATATATATATATATATATATATATATATATATATATATATAATAGATCTATTAGTGTCAATTTCACCTTTAAATCTGGTGGTTCAATTTACCCCAAGACCTGGTTCAACGTCTCCCACTAGATAACACCCCAACATATGTGAATATTAAAATGTATCTATTTTATACTGTTTTTACACTACAACCACCAAAGCAAAAAGTGGCTCACCTTAGCCCACTCTCCCCTATGTAGCGAGCACACTTACTGTTTTCAAATGGCTCTGCAAAAATACAAGCGAGCCTATACCTGCTGGGTTTATTTGCGACTGTTTTTATCCATCAGCAGTGCTGTTTTTTCTTTCTTTCTGTAATCCTTGTTATTTGTGTGCCCCGGTGAAGCACTGTGTGATTTTATCTGTGAATGGTGCTATGTAAATAAAGTTGCAACAATATATTATTTTTTTCAGTAACTAAGGAATATACGGTATTAGTCATCACAATTCAAGTAACTCCTGTTCCAAGTGAATTTAAATGTATAAACTAAAAAATGCCAAACTCCCCCACACACAACAACATGCAGCACCAAATCAAGTTGGACTTTGGTATATATATATATATATATATATATATATATATATATATATATATATATACAGGTGATTCTGTAATTCAACTAATACATGATATAGACTCATTACATGCAAAGTGAGATCTATAGCCTTTATCTGTTATAATTTTAATAATTATGGCTCAGCTTGGAAAATCCCCAAATAAAAAATCTTGTAAAATTAGAATATTTAAAAAATGTTGACTGTAAGCCATAATCATCAAAATAGTGACACATGAAGGCTTGCCATATGTCACTTTGCATGTAATGAGTCTATATCATATATTAATTTCACATTTCAAGTTGAATAGCAGAAATGAATGCACTTTTGAACAATATTCTAATTTTCCGAGTTTCACCTGTAGAATATATTACAATTTTAAATTAACTTGCCCAACACTGTCCATTAGACATTACAACCTAAAACACGGGGCTCTTCTGAGCAGCCATTTTGAGTGGCTAGAAGAAGCAATTTTTAAAAGAAAACCATAAGAAGTCTCGTTTGCCACATGGAGGCTTCTGGCAAACAGCAAATGGGACATCTTAATAGTTTTCTTTAAAAAAATGCCCCTCTGCCATAAAGGCCATATTAGTGCAGTGTTCGACTAATAGATGTCCTGTGTACAGTGTCCCTCACCTGAGCTGTAACTCTCTGCAGTTCATCCAGGGTCATCATAGGCTGTGGTCAGTGCTGTCCTTGTTCGGTCAGTAAGTTTAGGAGGACTTGGTTCGCAGTGATGCCATACTCTTTCCATTCCTGGATGGTGTATTTAACTTTAGTTTGAGAGATGTTCAAAGCTTTGGAAATCTTTTCATAACCTAACCTAGCAGCATGAATCTAGGTTAGGTTATAACCTAGCTTTATGCTTAACCGAACCACAACTTTATCCCGGGCCTGTCTGGTGTGTTCTTGGACTTCATGATGTCTGACTGCTCCCCAATAGTCTCTTAACAGACCTCTGAGACCATCACAGAGCCGCTGTATTTGAACTGACATTAGATCACACACAGGTAGACTCTATGTAGTCATTGGGTCAACATGTGATCATTCAGAAATCATCAGGCAATTTCTCAAGGCAATTGGTTGCATTAAAAAGAAAGGGGGTAAATACTTTTGCACATCCCACTTCAGTTTTTTATTTATTTAAAAAATTTAAAATCGTGTATACATTTCATTTCACTTCACGATTGTGCGTCTTTCACATAAAATTTCTATTAAATATATTTATGTTTATGGACATACATACGTGGCAACATGTTGAAAAGTTAAAGGAGGGCGGATACTTTTGCAAGCCACTGTAGATATTTTTTTATCCTTTTGGCGAGGCGTTTGAAAACATTTACATATTATTTACATCTTCACACAGTATTTTAGCAAGTAGGCCAGACAGAAACGTACAGCTTTATGTGTCCACGATCCTCTGTTGTGGTGTCCCACATTTATGTTAACAACTTGATACGACTTGCAAACGTACATTTATTATTTTACACCTAAGTTAACTACTTTTATTTTCTTTTTATTCCCCCTTTGGTCCTCCCTCTGCTTGATGTTAAATATACCATAGGCTAATTTGTAATTATTAACAAAGATCTAACAACTCAGACATCAAAACGGCCTCTTTAAGTATTCAACCACACAAAGAAAGTCTCACAGTGTTTTCTTCGTGCATTGCATGCAACAGAATATAACATCAAGGCATCGCTGTAATGAATAATACATCAGAGCGCCAAGTTTTAGAAATTTGAAATATATATATTTACTGGAGTTAAATTTGAAATAGGTCAACTTGAAAGTGAGTTTTCATTTGTTTCCTAGAACCACAGTTGATGTATGATTATACGTCATTATTTCGAGAGAAAAAATTATAATTACGTCCCTTCATTACTGTTTTATCAGTTGGAGGAACATCACAGTAACGAAATAAATAAATGTAGCCCTATTATGCTACATTTCTTCTCTTTCATAGGATAGAGTCAGCTAGTACTCAGTTACATTTACTCAAGTACTTGAGTAACTTTTTAAAGAATCCATCCATCCATCCATTTTCTTCCGCTTTATCCGGGGCCGGGTCGCGGGGGCAGCAGTCTCAGCAGTCTCAGCAGAGATGCCCAGACTTCCCGATCCACGCACACCTCCTCCAGCTGTTCTGGGGGGACCCCGAGGCGACACCAGGCCAGCTCGGAGACATAGTCCCACTAGCGTGTCCTGGGCCTTCCACGAGGCCTCCTCCCAATAGGACATGCCTGGAACACCTCCCGAGGGAGGCGACCAGGAGGCATCCGAAACAGATGCCCTAGCCACCTCAGCTGGCTCCTTTCGACGTGGAGGAGTAGCGGCTCGAATCCGAGCTCCTCCCGGGTAACTGAGCTCCTCACCCGATCTCGAAGGGTGCGCCCAGCCACCCTGCGAAGGAAACTCATTTCGGCCGCTTGTATTCGCGATCTTGTCCTTTCGGTCATTACCCAAATCTCATGACCATAGGTGAGGGTGGGAACGTAGATCGATCGGTAAATCGAGAGCTTTGCCTCAGACTCAGCTCCCTCTTCACCACAACAGTCCAATACAGCGACCGCATCACTGCTGACGCCGCACCGATCCGTCTATCGATCTCACGCTCCATCCGTCCCTCACTCGTGAACACGACCCCGAGATACTTGAACTCCTCCACTTGAGGCACTTTTTAAAGAAAATTTACTTATTTGAGTAGTTACATCATTCAGTACTTTTTACTTCTATTTGAGTAATACTCAAGTAGAAGTATCTTTACTCTTACTTGAGTAAAAAAAAAATACAAAAGATTCGTGTTGGCCTAAAATATATGTTTTTTGCCCCTTTTTCTTCCGAAATACACATTTTTATACATGTGCTCATTTTATTTTCTATATAAATATTAGGATTTTAACAGTACTACAACTTTTGTTTCTCATTGATTTCACAACTGAAACATAAATTCGATTTTTACCCTACTACTGATACTTGAGTAAAATTATTTCAAAGTAACCTTACTCTTAGTTGAGTAAATATTTATTTTATTTGAACAGGGACAGTGTACAATATACATTAGCCTCAGAAAGGAGAGATGCATTGTACCAGGTTATAGCACTTGTGCTAATTTCCACCTGCAGTCCCTTGGCCTATTGTACGTGTTTTTAGTGGTAGGGGAAACCGGAGTACCCGGAGGAAACCTACGCAGACACGGGGAGAACATGCAAACTCCACACAGAAAGGCCCCGTCCAGGTGGGAATCGAACCCGGTCCTTCTAGCTGTGAAGCACGAGCGCTAACCGCTGTACTACCGTGCCTTTTGGCCACTCTACTCACCTGTGAGTAAATGAGTTATGATAAAATGTTTGTAAACAAAGTGATACAATATAGACTTTATTATGAGACGTATAAAGCATTTAACACAAGTTAATGATGATGTAATAACGGACAGACAATGAACTGATTATGAATAAATCTTAGTATGGAAAGAGTTAATGATAATTTATGCTGTGTGCCATTTAGAAACCTTTAGGAACGGATTAAGCCAGGGCATGCTATTACAACTCCATTTACCGAGTTACTAACATCTTTTTTTGGTAGAACTTGCTTTAAAGTCAAGTTCTACCAAAGTTCCTTGTCCTGTCAATGTAATTTAACGTCCCTCTCCTTCCTCAAGATGGCAGTGTTGTACAGCATGACCACTGTTGCCTTTTTCTCTCCAGTTCACTGTGATTAAACTCTTTCACTGACCATTTGTCCAGCTTTTATGCTGCCAGTACCAATAATTCCTCGGCTATGCCTCCGGTTTCCAGTCATTTATCACACATCCACACGCACGTCCACTCTATTTAACACAGATTAGGAAAGGAAGCCAGTTTTGTAGCTTTTGTCAGGATCTTTTGCGCCTTGTGGTTGGTTTGAAGTCCGTCCTTGGTCGTTTGGTGGGTGTGAGGGGGATTTTCTGGCAACTTTACTTCTCTGAGTCATGAGAACAGAGTGTGTTTTACAGTATGTGGAGAGGGGAGCTGACTGAAGTGGGAAAAGAGGCCTAAACTTTAAATAAACACCAAGCGTTCAGTTTGGTTCACGCTGTCAGAGTACAGTGTGTTGGAAATAGTCTATAGTTTTGTCAACGTTTGTGATCTTAAGGCATATATCCTTATTTTTAAACACTGTCCCCAACAAAAAAAAGGTCACACACTAATAGAGATAGAGAAGAACTTTGATGTCATTATACAATTGGACAACCAAATTGTGTAGTTCAGATGTTGGGTTAGTCCTGATCCGCTGCGACTCTGCACGCCGCCACTGTGGGTCAACCTGACCAGCGTGTTTTTGGATCCGATCAACCAACTAACCCAACTAACCACCCAACCAACCAACTAACCATGCAACCAACCAACCGACCAACCAATCACCCACCAAACCAACCAACCAATCACCCACCCACCCAACCAACCAACCAACCAACCACCAAACCAACCAACCGACCAACCAATCACCCACCAAACCAACCAATCACCAAACCAACCAACCAACCAACTAACTAACCAATCAATCACCCACCAAACCAACCAACCAATCACCCACCAAACCAACCAATCAACCAACCAACCAACCACCAAACCAACTAACCAATCAATCACCCACCAAACCAACCAACCAACCACCAAACCAACCAACCAACTAACTAACCAATCAATCACCCACCAAACCAACCAACCAACCACCAAACCAACCAACTAACCAATCAATCACCCACCAAACCAACCGACCAACCAATCACCCACCAAACCAACCAACCAATCACCCACCAAACCAACCAACCAATCACCCACCAAACCAACCAACCAACCAACCAACCACCGAACCAACCAACTAACCAATCAATCACCCACCAAACCAACCGACCAACCAATCACCCACCAAACCAACCAACCAACCACCCACCAAACCAACCAACCACCAAACCAACCAACCAACTAACCAATCAATCATACACTAAACCAACCAACCAATCACCCACCAAACCAACCGACCGACCAATCACCCACCCAACCAACCAACCAACCAACCACCAAACCAACCAACTAACCAACTAACCAACCAATCACTCACAAAACCAACCAATCCACCACCCACCAAACCAACCAAAATATTAGTCTGGAGTCTTGCAAAGGCCCATAGTTGCTGAAATAGACTGTAGACGTCCATGATTCACATGAGGAGAAGTGCAGTATGTGCTGCTTTTGATGAATCCACAGACACTAACATTCCCATGATGCTTTATTACTATATAAACAGTTACTGTTCTTCAATGTGATCCTGTGGAAAGTGTGACTGACTAGAAGTCCACCAAAACTATTGTCTCAAAGCAGAAGTGAGTGAACGCGGAGTGTGGCTGCCTCCCTCTCCTCTCCCTCTGTATATGTAGATGAAAAGGTCTTTCATGTTGTTTCCTCTTGTTGCATTATTTATTGCCGTGCGGCGCTTTATTAACTGGTTTCATCTCAGATTTCGCTGGGTGTTTTTTTTTGGGGGGGGGAAAGCCTTTGAAATGTGCTTCTGACTCCAAACAATCCTGTTCCCGCTCTCTATCTCTCTCCCCTTCTCTCTCACTTGCTCTACAGTCGCCTCCTCTTGTGTGACAAAAAAAAAAAAAAAACAGGACTTTCAAAGCGGATTGAGCTCTCCTCTGAAGCCAAAGCACTCAATACAGTGTCCTAAGGAGGAAGGGAGATGTTGTTCTTGTTTTATGGCGACATGAAACGAAGAACAGAGGATCTTTTTTTTTTTTGGTCATTAGCCTTATTAACTTCATTAGTAGCAGTATGGATAAACATCAGATGATTGGCTCTGAGTTATTTGCGTAACCGGAGTTGCAACATGAAGACTTTTTCATGTTCTGTGTTGGAGATCGTGGCAGTGAGAATGAGTGACACAGATGTAGTTCGACTCTTGAACACTAGATGGCGGCGATGCTCCTGGATAAATGATGTGTCAGTTTAAGAATAAGTAGGATGTTTCAGATTTTTGGAGAATACACAAGCGTTGAATATAGTAAATATTACGGGTTAAATGTAAGTCTCAGTCATCTCCAAGCCGTCATCCGTACTGGGTTGTTGATGATCTTGCTGAGAGTATTTTATTTATTTTTGTTTTATTTAAGGAACAAAGATGGGTGGAACCAATAACAGGTAGATCTATAAATTGCTGCTAAAAGATTGTTAGTTGCCGAAACAAAATTGTGATGTAGAACCTGCTAATGTAAAAAAATAAATGAGGTCCAGAAACCTGTCAATCTTTTCCACCGGCAACAATCATGACCATGTTGTTCAAAATGAGTCTCCATACTTGAAGATAGTATCGTAAATTGTGCTGAGAGAGGACACATTATATACTTTGGACCAGTTTTTGTTTCATTCATGGAACTCTTTCTTGTTATGGACACGACTTTGAGGACATGTGGCTATTTTAAAGATGGAAGTTATTTTTCATGGTAATACTCCTTACTGTACTCCATGTAGGCAAGGTAATCATGGCTCAAGACGTGAAAAATAAAGACATTGTTTTTTACGGACCTTTTCGGGTACACGTATGGCTGGAACTGTTCATGGTTTTGTTGTATTTGGCATTGTGCACTCCTGGTACAACATAATTATACAGATAAGATAGTTAACAGTAATGGACCTATATATTCTGCAATAGATGAAAGGGCTGCAAATGAAGATGTTACCCTACACGTAATTGTATATAAACCCTATAATTAACATACATCTCGGAGTGTACTGAATCATGGAATGGGTTTAAATGTAGAAATCTAATGTAAATTGAACTACTTAAAAGCCTCTCTTGGCTGGTTAAGAGCTTAGAGCACCAGCATGACTCTAAATCAAAGGGCCCATCTCTCAGTGTGAGCCAGATGAAGGGGGAGAGAAAGCAGGGCAGATTTGAGATATCATGGGAGCGGTGGGGGCGAGGGTTGCTTCCTATGTAAACTCAGAAAACTCAACCTTTTATATATGCACATAATGATTTCAAGGGATTTTTACACTGCTGTATGCTGTCTGAAAGACAAACCCAATTGTATTCTACAACTAGAAAGACATTAGGTATAGGGCCTGCATAAACTTTGCTTTAATTCAAAATGCATTCAAAGTCTTGCATTTAAAGTGGGACGTGTCAGGCATATGGAGCCTAAAAATAGACTTAAACACATTATTTTGCGTGCCTTATACTTCAAGATTTATAATTTGAAAATATGTCTCTGTAAGAAATAAATAGTAACAATGCAGTGCAGGCGCAAGCGCTGGTGAAAATCTTGACTGGGGCTCCTCCTGCTGGCGGCTATAGGAATACATTTCTAGAAAAATAACTTCCAGGTTGGACGTATGCCGTAGTTAGCATTTCGCGGTTAAAGGCACCCTAAGCACAGAACAACTCAAAATCGATCATGTTGGATTGTGGGCTTCAAAAAAGTGTGGAGGACAGAATGACAGAATGAGGCACTGATGCCATAGAAGAAGAAACTTTAACAGCTTTGTCCGAGCTGAGGATTACTCAAAACTGCGTGACTGTTGTGGAATTACTGCAGGTATGTCTTTGACGAGGAAACGTTTAAACATGCTTTAAACCTCCAAAAAGTGAGTTTGGCACGATATGTCCACTTTAATTTACACATTGTTGCTGTTTCTTTTCCCTCAAATGTGTCTTGAATTCGTGCAGTCTACAACATAGTGTTGTAGAAGTGGTTTCATCCTGAATGGTTCTGTTTTCTTCTGTGATCCGGCCTCGACATGATTTAGAAAAGGTTTAGTCAATGCGACTGCCGCTTAGGCCCCTTTTGTTCCTTATGTTTACGTGTTCCAAACTGAAGATACTTGACTTCTACCCTCATCCCCTCCTCTCAACCTCTTTATCAGTTTCCCCCGACCACTCACTCTGATGGGGGAAAAGCTTGGTTTGGTTTGAACTTGTCTTCATTCACTCTCAGTACCCACAGCTCATCCACCGTTTCTCTTGGCAGCCCCTAATCTCTCTGCCTGATCAGCTATGGACGTGAGGCTTTGCCATTCTCCAAAGACCGCTGGATAATCGGATATGACTAAGGTTTGCCAAAAAGTGAGAAAGAGTTTGGCTTGGTAAAAATGGGAGTTTAGGCAGATGTAATTGGGATTTCCTCTTATCCTTGAAGAGTCCCATGTATTAGATGGATGAGCATTAAGTAAATTTATAACTTTGTAATTGAAGATACATTGGCAATGTTTTGGCAAAAACAGGAACGGAACTCTTTTACTGACTTCCTCCCACACCAACTGTGTTTGTTGGCTACAACGAAGGACTTGGAGAGTGTACTTCCAATTTTCTTCTTCAGGGGTGTACGTTGAAAAACGTTCCCAACTTTTATTGCCTAACATACCGCTTGAGCCTTTCATCTTCTCTCTCCCTTTGTCAAATGTGCTGCTAATTATGAAGAATGTAAAAAGTAAACGTCTTTATTTATTTATTTATTTATTTATTTTTCTTAAGTCCCTCTCTTTACTGTTCTCAGCAACTAATCGAAATTCCCAGTTCCATCACTTTGACCAATGAGACAGGCTTGAACCGGCCATCAGGTCCAGGCAGGAGGGATGATGGAGGGAGTTTGATCATTTACTTTCCAAATCTTTTTCTCTCGCTCTCTTTCTCTGCATTTTGAAAACTAGGAGTGGCTTTCAGGTCCAATCGGGGAGGAGGAGGTTGGTTTACTTTTGAAATCTGTCTCTGTCTCCTCATTTTGCAATCTTACTGACTATCATTTTAATGCAAGCATTAATGTCATTATGTGTTGTTTCACTGATGAAAACAAACAGACATGCGTCTTCACTCTTTGTGGACTCTCCTCTTTTTAGACCTGTTTCATAACTTTGGTGGGAGCGAGACGTCACCATGGTGTCTCCCCCTCCACCCTGAGACACTGCGCAGATCAGCTGGCTCCCGTCTTCACAGACATTTTCAACACCTCCCTGGAGTCATGCCATGTGCCGTCCTGCTTCAAAACATCCACCATCATTCCTGTCCCTAAGAAACCACGGATCACAGGACTTAATGACTACAGGCCGGTGGCGCTGACGTCATGAAGTCTTTTGAGTGCTTGGTCCTGCCCCACCTCAAGGACATCACCGCCCCCCTCCTGGACCCGCTGCAGTTCGCCTACAGAGCTAACAGGTCTGTGGACGACGCAGTCAATCTGGCCCTCCACTTCACCCTGGAGCATCTGGACTGACCAGGAACCTACGCCAGGATCCTGTTTGTGGACTTCAGCTCTGCCTTCAACACCATCCTCCCTGAACTGCTACGAAGACAAGCTCTACCAGCTCAACGTGCCAGACTCCTTCTGCAGGTGGATCGCCCAGAAGACAGTGGAGATGATCGTGGACTTTAGGAAAGACACAGCCCCACCATCCCCCCTCGCCCTGACAGACTCTCCCACCCCCATCTCCATCGTGGACTCCTTCCGTTTCCTGGGCACCACCATCACCCAGGACCTCACATGGGAGCCAACCATCAGCTGCCTCATCAAGAAGGCCCAGCAGAGGATGTTCTTCCTGCGGCAGCTGAGGAAACTCAAGCTGCCAACCAAGATGCTGGTGCAGTTCTACTCGGCCATCATCGAGTCCATCCTCACCTCCTCCATCATCGTGTGGTTCCCCGGCGCTACAGAACGGGACAAGCACCGACTGCAGCGCATTGTGCGTGCTGCAGAGAAGGTGATTGGCTGTGAGCTCCCATCTCTCCAGGACCTGTTCACCTCCAGGACCCGGAGGCGTGTGGGTCGGATCACAGCTGACCCTTCTCACCCAGGACACGGACTATTCACCCCCCTCCCCTCAGGCAGGAGGCTACGGTCTATCCAGACCCATACCTCCCGCCACTTGAACAGTTTTTTCCCTCCGCCATCAGACTCATGAACAATAACAAGTCTCTGTAGCTCAGTTACAGAGTCATGGATGTTTCTGCTCTGTTGCTCTGTGTGGTGTGTCCACATGTATCTGCTGCTATCACTCATCACTTTATAACACTTAATATCACTTGATACGCCTACACATCTGTAAACACAATCCCGCTGTTGTTCAATGTCAAAATGTCGTTGTCTTACCACACGTCACTTTATTTTATCTTATTTTTTTTTTTTATGCATGCCCTTATAGCCTTATAGTTTAAAGTTCTTAGCTTATTTTTTATCTTAATTCTGTGTTATATGTTTTATGTCGCACGTTTGCACCAAGAAAAATTCCTAGTTTTGTGAACCCTGTTCTGAAACAATGGCAATAAACCTATTCTGATTCTGAAGTTGGTTTGGTTTTAGTTTTTATTTTGAGTCATTATTTAAAGGTGCACTATGCAACTTTTTATGTAAAAAAAAGTCCCTTTACTTTCCATCCCGGTGGCCCCTATGACTATGATGCTTTAGGATACATTTTATTTCCGCTTTTTAAAGGTTTCTGGTGGGTTTTCTGAATGGAATGTATGTGTAACCATGGACATGGTTCCATCAGCAGTGAAAACATACCAGAAACCAACAAACAATTGATCCTTTACAAGTAAAGGGTAATTGAAAGCTCAAATATGCACTAATATCAACTTTTTTTTTTTTTACAACAAAAGTTGCATAGTGCACCTTTAAATAGATTTCCTTTGAAATTTGACTCAGTTCCACATACTATTTAGTAGTTTAGTAGTAGTCGTTCCAAGTGTCCCCCCTGCTAATTACATGAGTACCCCCAGAAGTCCCCGTGGTTGGGAAACAGAAGAATCACTGTAGGAGGAAGAGCCTTTAGCTCCAAGCTCTGGTTCTATGGAATAAACTCCCAGCACTCCCAGTCTTATTTATTGCTCTGTTTTATTGTCTTAATGTTCGGTGCAGCCCTATGAGGCAACTTCTGTTGTGATATTGGGCTATACAAAACCATTGATTGATTGATTGATTGATTGATTGATTGATTGAATTAAATGAATTCTACAATATATTCAGATTTCTATACATGTTGACCAGTCAAACATGTCAGGACTATCTCACCCGGACGTGATGAGGACTAATGAAGCCTCAGACCCCAACTGATCCTTGGGCTTGAGACCACACTTGGGTCCATCTTCAAACGTCCGCAGTTCTTTGATTCTCCGAGGGACTCTCCGCTCTCTTAAGTTTGTGTTGGGAGTCATAATAAACACACATAAACAGCCGTCTCTTTCATGTGCAGAAAAAAAAAGAGTATAAATACGATGGTTCCAGTGGAGTGTTGTGAGAGGAAGCAGCTGCTGGTGGCACTGGCCCTGGTATTGTCTGGCAGCTGTTCCCCGATCAAGGGTCCTGGGACGCAACACGACAAGGACACGAGGCTCACGAGTCACCGCGGTTTGTCGGACAAAATTTGGTACGATGCACTTTCAAAGCAGCACGGCAATATCGAACCCTACCGGATAATACTGCTTTGCCAAAGAATTGTCTAAACATACGCGGAGACGAAACGGCCCTGTGCTGGTCGCCTCCTGGCTGCTAGGTTTCCCAACGCGTGTCTCCACAAAACCAGTCCAATATTGTGCGTATAATTAATGGCCCCTAATGACCAATGACCAATTCCTGTATTTCTGAATGTTACACAACGTAGGATGTCCGCCTGACACAGTAAGAAACAGTTTACCTCTAAACCAGCAGCCCCAGGGTCCTTTTGTAGGGAAATCTAACATCAAACATAAAGTCACCAGCGCCCCCTAATGGCTGGGAGAAACGTACATTTTGGCTCCTACAACATAAATGAAATACTCTTCTGACTCCGGGGGCACTGTTCATTAGTAAGCGAAACCAGAGCCGTACTGATTGATAACTGAGGCTTTAAAGCAGATATTCCCAACACTTTCTCTTTAAAGTGCATATGACACGTCAGACACATTTTGCTTATTTTTTTTTTTTTACACAATTATATTAGCGATTTAGCAAAAACAATTGGGCATTTTTGTGATGTTTATCGTTTCACTTCCCTATTGGACACTGACAGGAAGTGACATAGATAGAGGCAAACAATTTTAAACTGTTGGCGTGCCAACCATGTTATGCCAATGGGAAATGAATGAGCCAAGTCATATTTTCATTAAAACCTGTCATATGCACTTTAAGTTATAAGAAGGTATTTGGCAATTATGACACAACAAAACCATGTGACCTATATTGTCCTTTTCAGTCTGATTCAGCCACATGGTCCATTGCTACAACTGCTCTGTTTTTCCGTTTCGTGCTCCACTACTTTCTTGGGTCATTACGGCCCCTGTCAGCGTCATTACTCTCTTGTGGAACCACACGCTGATCATGTTACACTTGATAATTTCAGCAAAGAGAAAGATCAAGGGCCTTTTCCCGTAGCCAGGACTCCAATATTTACTTTGCACTAACCCACGCTGAAAATGTTGTTCATCCATAACCACTTTTATGAAACTTCCATTAGTGGGTTCAGTTTCTTGCTCGAGTATTGGACAATGTGCTAGTTTGCTGTTTTTCCTGTTTGGTCTGTGTTTCCTGCTAATTCAGCCTCTCCTTCAGATGTGGTTGCTGACATTTACAAAAGTAACTTTTGGAACGAGTGTTGCGGTCCAACAAGAATGAAACAAAAATGAAAGCGTACTGGGAAAAAAAAAAAATAGAGTTGCACCATTAGAATCCGTAATCGTAAACAAATATCTTATGTAGGGCTGGGTACCGTTACAGTATTATTCGGTACCAGTACTTTAAAGATATTTTTTTTCCGATACCTATACTAAAATATTTGAACCAGAAAACCGAACAACGATGTGTGGAAGATCTGCAAATTTACAATATCGGGTTCATCTCCAATGTCAGGAAATGTGTGAAAAATTGGGAATAATTTGGGAAAAGTAGGGGCAAAAATAAGGAAAATGGTGTAAGAAAAATTGGCAAAAATGGGGGAAAATTTGAAATAAATTAGGGAAAGAATATGGGAAATAGGGAAAATATTAGTCATAAAACTGGGCAAAAATGTGGACAGTCACTTCCTTTAATTCTGCCCCTGGAACAACAGCATCAAAACTTCTTTAAATATATGATTTTTTTTTTTTTACCTCCTTTCGATACTTTCATTTTTTCAATACCGGTAGCACCTAAATCTTTTTTTTCTAACGGTACCCAGCCCTAATCTTGTACCTGCTGAGAGTGTAGGTAAGACCCCCCTGTGTGATTCTTGCAATAGTTGATCAGTTCTTGGCACGTTCCAAATGTGGTGACTAGAAATTGCTTCTCATATCGTGTCCTGCATTAAACTTATACGTTTGTTATGAGAGGACGTTTGAAAATGCACATTAAAAGGAGTTGTCTATATTTGTCGATATCAATAACCTTTGCAGCCAATTGGCATAAAAATCGTTGGACGAAGGTAAGATCGAAACAACACTGACATAATATCTCGTGTTAAATCGTAAACTTGAATGCCGGAGGGAGTAAAAGTGCTCATTAAAAACATGGACGCTGATGTTTAACAGACTGAGCTATGACCAGGTACAGTGTCTGTCTAATTAATCACATTTGAGGGAGAAAAGCCTTGTTTGATGTAGCTTCATGTGCTGTTATGTTGTTCTTGGCAAACGCTGAAGAAGTTCTAAAGGGTGAAGATATCTCTGCAGGCACTAAAGGACCGAAAGATGTGGAAATCTTTCAACGTGTTTGCAGCGCCAGGAAAGTTTATGAACAGTTTGGGATCCCGGGGGGAGTTTTACTAAAAAATGCAGTACAAACTTCTCGTGAATCTGGGTGTCATTTCAAGTGGATTGGACGCAAATGAAATCAAACAGGATAAACGCAGACAACAAATCTGAAATGAAAGTAAAAGTAGAACAGCCTCGTGCTGCTTTGGTCTAGCGGCTAGGGGTGTTGCACATAATTCTCGAAGCTGAGTCCTCTGACAATTTGATGAATGTCTCTCCCTGCCGTTCACCCCATTCACCCTGAACTGCTCTGTCTGAGAAGCGGTTCTTGCCTCGCGTAATAATGCATTGGTTTTATATAGCGCTTCTTTGGACACTCAAAGGCGCTTTACATTGCATTATTCATTCACTCCATACTCGGTGGTAGTAAGCTACTATTGTAGCCACAGCTGCCCTGGGGTAGACTGATGGAAGCAAGGCTGACTGTCCCTCTCTTACCTAATCTATGTTGTTTAACAGTACTAATTGTTTCAGAAGAACACACTCCCTCTATGGACCTCTGGTTGGCTTTGAGTTTGCCATGTATGGTAGCAACGGAGAGGCCCCTAATGTCCTAGACATTCTGTCAGTCCCAGGGGAAACTGTGGCTACAAATGTAGCTCACCACCATCAGCATGGAGTGAATGAACCCCCCTCCCTTTCATGTGTGAAGCGCTTTGGGTGTGACTTGTGTCATATGAAAAGCGCTATACAAATAAGATTCCCCTTCCCCTAGACAGCAGCAGTGAAGCTGCTGGAGATAACAGTTGTGGGCACTGGTGGTGGGGGGCGAGCTGGGGGGACCTTGGTTGGTGAAAAAGGCGGAGCTGAGTGAGGGGAGTCATTTTGATCCCTTGTTTTTATCAAGGGTTCAAAATGGTTGGGGAATCCAATAGGTGACTTTGGGGATGGGAATGATTCAGAAAAATCTCTGGAGGGTGTAGATGTAGCAGTCGGGCTCAAGACCTGTGGTGGAGTTGATGAAAGTGGTCCTTCGGCTGAATCATTTACTATAGATGCAGGTGGTGCTGAAGCTGAGCTTTTCCCCAGAGATGCAGGTGGCGCTGCTGCTATGGTTGAAATGTTTTCCAGAGATGCGGATGGTGCTGCTGTGGCTTTTCTACTCAAAGAACCCCCTTTACCTCCAGGGTGCAGGGAGTTATTTAGAAAATGAAATCAACTGAAATCAGATCTGTTAGTATTTAGTCGAGCGTTGTGCTAAAAATAAAGCTTAAACATAATCTATATCAATATAAAAAATATCAAGTACTCACTGCTAATTGCTCGTCTGCTCATCCTTAAAAAATAAATAAAAAAATAACTAACTAAAAACAGAAACTTAAAGTAAGAAAGAAATGTGAATATAAGTTTAACCTCTCAACCCCCACCTGAACCGAGCACGCGTTTGGCTTTACCCAAATCTAAACGTTTCTTGGAAAAAGCATGAAAAAAGGGTTAAAAACGAGATGAAAAAACAAAAAACAAAACAAAAAAAGGGACAAAAAAGCTCTGAAAAAGTGACTAAAATCTGACAACAAAGCAACAAAAACGGCACAAAGGAGCAACAGAAAAGTGACACACAAAAAACAGCGAAGTGAAGTCCAGATGGCTCCTTTTTTGAAAACTTTCCATGGGAGTTTCTTCTTTCCCCAAATGTCTAAGCACGGTGAAGTGTGCGAGTCCATGCGGGGATCCTCTTGTTGCGTTATGTCTCCATCAGTTCACATATTCTTTGTTCGACTTCTGAAATGTTGCCGTGTTCTTTTCATCATGGACATGGTTATCTGATGCAGCTCGTGGGCTTGCAGCCGACTGGTGATGTGGCCCTGGATTAAAAACAGAGTAATCCATAGGTGCAACGCGCCAACACATGCCGGCCTTATGAGGAGCGGCTCTTCTGTTTTCGATCCGTCTTTGGTGGGAGCGACGCGACGATGGGTGAAGCAGATGAGGGAAAAAACGCTGTGAATGTGCGTCTGCTGCACACATGGACACGGGGAGCCACACAAGCAGCGCTGATGCTCCTCCGTGGACAGAAGACCAACACTTCAAAAGGGCTTTACTCTAGGTTTCAAGTTGCCGTCAAAGATCGAGCCAAAATGGATAGACTCGTCGTTCTCATACGAGGTCAGGCGAGTCCAGCAGAGCAGTCACACCCGCTCACATGTAGATCGCATGTTGTCCTTGTGAAAGACCCTCGGAAAAACTTCCCAGTTTCTGCTTCAAATTGTCCATTGAAATTGTCCGTGTCCCTCCTGTGCTTCCAAAATTCAAGCCACTTCTGTTTGTCCAAAAGCCAGTGTGTTTTTTTTAAAGGCAAGGCAAGGCAAGTTTATTTGTAGAGCACAATTCATACACAAGGCAATTCGAAGTGCTTCACAGTTGCAGAAAATTACAAGAAAACAGATTAAATCAATCATGAAATATCAACATAAAGTTAAACAATTACAGTGAAAGGCAAGAGTGCAGATAAAATACTTTCAGTTTTCATATGCTCGGGTACAAAGAGCTGTTTTCAGCCTGGATTTGAACATTGTCAGAGTTGAGGCCTCATCCTCATGAAGACTGTATTTTAGCTGCATGAAACTGAAACGCAGCCTCACCGTGTTTATTATTGACTCTGGGAACGACCAGGAGACCCCTCCCTGAAGTTCTCAGGGCCCGAGATGGTTCATACGGCTCTAACATGTCAGAGATGGACTTTGGTGCTAAACCATGAAACGACTTGTACACAAGCAGAGCTGTTTTAAATTCTATTCTCTGAGTGACAGGAAGCCAGTGCAGAGACCGGAGCACTGGACTAATGTGGTCGTATTTCCTGGTTCTTGTCAGGACTCGAGCAGCAGCGTTCTTAAAGTTCATGTACCTTCAGCAAACTTGCTCTGATCATTGCAATGTTGAAATTACCTGCCCTCCGAGGCGGGTAGTGTTGTTGTAGAAATTATTCAACCTGGATGGACTCGAACAGACAAAAGCTTAGGAAGATTTATTGACATGTATATTAGTTTTGGTGATCAGTGAGCGGTAGATGTCGATGTGTGTATGAAAGTCAGTATGGATGAACAGCTTGGACTTAGGGATGTCTCCCCCCGGAGCCTGGACACTGGAAAGCAGCAGGGAGAAGCCGTGGTCTGAAGAGGTGGAGACGGGGCGGAGGTGGGTCGCAGCACAGCTGGGAAGCGGACGATCCATGATTGCTGGGAGGTTTCAGTCAATCTTTGAGTGGCGCAAGCTTCATGTGACACATAGAATAGATGTATTTTGTGTTCCACATACTTTATTCTTAAAAAATAAAAACTGTATATTGTTCTGGTATTTTCTTTGGAAATACAAGGATTTTTATGTCCTTTCTTGTTTTGTTTCTCATAATTTGTCAGTACTGAATCGTAAATCACACTTTTCACTCAGTTACTCAGGAATCACAGTGCTCAAGTAGTATTTTCCCCAGGTACTTTTTTACTCTTACTTGAGTAAATATTTTAGCCGCAGTAACTGCTCTACCCACCTGTTTCATCACCTGCTTCACTACTAGATTGTTACAAATGGTTTAACTTAATAATAATAATGGTTTACACTTGTATTGCGCCTTACAAGGCTGTGTTACCAAGTTTCTCAAAGCGCTGCACTGTTGTCATTATCCATTCACTCCAGACTCGGTGGTAGTAAGCCACTATTGTAGTTTAGTTTATTTGTTTATTTGAGCAGTACACATTGTGCTCAAAAGGAGTGGACTGAAGCAAAAGCTTATGAGTGCCCACCCCCAAGTGCAATAAAATAAATAAAATAACAATAATAAAAATAAAAAAAGAACATTTCAGAACATTTCAGCAGCTACATTCATACAGACCAACTTACAACTTACAAAAAAAATATATGAACTGTTTATACAATTAATTGAAACAATGCACAACTACAACAACAATCCCGTTTCATGCACGATGTCCAGAACGAAGCAGTCAAAAAAAAAAAAAAATGTAATCCATAATATATTTCTTTCAGATTTTTACCCTTGATAACCGAGAGTTACTTTTATGTTATGAAGGTACATTTATAGATATTATACTCCGAGATCTTGATACTTCCCAGTTGTCATTACCATTCTCAGTATAATTTTAATTTGGGTGTAATTTTCATAATCATTATTATTATATATTTATTTAATTGAGTTATATATGAAGTATGCTGTAGCCCTGCATAGTGTGGTGCATTAAAAAGCCAGAGTGTAGAGCGGGCCAGTTGAAGAGAGCAGTAACTCCCCGTCAACAAACCCCCACACGGCTGCCCTAACAGCTGATTTTGTAGAATATGTTCCTATGCTGAGTGGTGCATTAAAGGACAAGGTTTAGAGCCCGTTGGGAGGATTTCCCTCCACAGATCCATAACCTGCCAACCCTAATTCTCCATTTGTGAATTTGAGCAATAGAATGACAACCGTTCCAAGCAGCAACACTCTTCCTTGAATATAGAGGAAAAAATACACATAATGGATCCTACTGCTCACCCTAGTGGCAACACATTTCTTCTTGTCTGTATATTTCAAAGGTCTTTTGTTTGTATTTAAATTTGAACAGGTTGATGTTTGGACATCGTTTCAATTCCATCTCCAGTTTATTCCACAATTGTACACCATTAACTGTTGGACTAAAACTTTTCAAAGTTGTACTATGTTTCTGAATCCTGAGTTTAATTCATCACGTAATTCATAACGACCAGTACGTTCTTGGAACCTTCTTTGTATTTGGTTTGGTAACAATTTATACCTTGCTTTGAATAACAACTGTACAGTTTGGAACTCAACAATGTCACAAAACTTCATGATCTTTGATTTTAAAAATAATGAGTTTGTGTGGTCCAAAAACCCAGCTTTATGAATTACTCGGATAGCTCTTTTTTGCAACAATACTATTGGTTTAACTGTGTTTTTATAAGTACTACCCCAAACCACAGTACAATAATATAAGTAGGGCAAAATCAGAGAACAGTATAAGGTATGTAGAGCTTTGATGTTTAAAATGTGCTTTGCTTTTGCAATTACTGAAATGCTTCTAGAAATTTTTGTAGATATATATTTAATGTGAGATTTCCAAGTAATTCTGTCATCAATAATCACACCAAGGAATTTGATTTCATGGACTTGCTCGATAACAACACCCTCTATCTGAATTGCTTCCTGAGCATTGGAATTACAGTTGCCAAATATCATCATTTTGCTTTTACTCAGATTTAGAGATAATTTATTTAGTTTGAACCACTTGTTGACACTTTTGAGTTCCCAATCCGACACAGCTGCTGTAAGTCGTCTCCTGATGCAAAAATATTTGTATCATCAGCAAACAAGATAAATTTAAGTACTTCAGATGTTTTACAAATATCGTTAATATACATATTAAACAATTTTGGGCCCAGAATAGAACCTTGAGGTAAACCACAGACAATTTGTCGACAACTCGACTGATAATCACCGATTTTCACACATTGTTTTCTATTTTTTAAGTAACTGGTGACCCACTGTAGAGCTACCCCCCTAATTCCATAATGTTCTAGTTTATTAATTAATATATCATAGTTTATTGTATCAAACGCTTTACTCAGGTCAATAAATAACCCTATTGCACATTTCTTGTTATCTACAGCATTAGTTATTTCTTCAGTTATATCAAAGAGCGCGTGTGAGGTTGAGTGATTGTTCCTAAAACCAAACTGATTGTCCGAGAGTAAATTACACCTTTCGGTAAAGCCGTCAAGTCTAGAGTTAAAAACCTTTTCTAAGATTTTAGAGAATTGCGGTAAAAGGGAAACAGGCCTATAGTTTGTAAAGAGATGTTTATCTCCTGCCTTGAACAGAGGAATCACTTTTGCTACTTTCATACTATCCGGAAATTGTCCAGTTTGCAACGATAAGTTACAGATGTAAGTTAACGGCTTAGAGATACTTTCAATAACAGTTTTTAAAGTTTTCATATCCATGTCATGGTAATCGGTCGAGGTCTTATTTTTACACCCTTTAACAATGTCCAGTATCTCCTTTTCCTCCACAGGATTGAGGAACAGGGACATAGGATTTGCTTCTATCAGATCACAATTATAGTTTTCAACGTTTGCAATTTTTGCAGCAAGGTTCGGTCCAACATCTACAAAGAATTTATTAAATGTTTCGACTACTTCATTCATATTATTTAAAGTGTTATCCTCATCTTTGAAATATTTTGGATAATTAATCGTTCTTGGTATATTTCTAATTATACTATTTAAGATGTTCCATAAACCTTTAATATTATTCTTATTAGTATCTAACAACTTATTATAATAATCCTGTTTACATTTTCTAATGATACCTGTCAGTTTATTTTTATATTTCTTATATTTATCCTCAGCTTCTTTTGTTTTGTTATTTATAAAGTTTTTGTAAAGATAATTTTTTTTCTTGCAAGCATTTAGTAAACCTTTAGACATCCATGGTGTTTCTTTACACTTTCTGTTTTTACAATATTTCTTCATTGGGCAGTTTTTGTCGTATACCTTTTGAAATACTCGCGTAAACTCATCATATGCCATATTCGTGTCATTCTCTCTGTACACAATACTCCAGTCTTGAGCTAAAAGCTCCTTTTTAAATGCATCAATAGTTTTCTCTGTTTTTACCCTTCTAAACCAATACTTGTTTTCCTCTTCCTCTTTTACATATCCATTTTTATACATAACGAAAACTGGAAGGTGATCACTAATGTCATTTATCATTAACCCGCTGACTGTATCACTTTCTATTTCATTTGAGAAAATGTTATCTATCAAGGTGGCACTATGGGTTGTTATTCTACTCGGTTTGGTTATTAGAGGAAACAGACCTATACTGAATAAGGTATTTATAAATTCGTCCGTTTTTTTATGTTTATATGGGTTTAATAGATCGATGTTGAGGTCTCCCCCCACAAACATGACTTTATGATGTAATCCTGAAAAGTGCTCCTCCATCCAATTAGAAAAAACATCTATATCAGAGCCAGGTGTTCTATAAATAGAACTCACAATAATATTTTTCTTTTTTTGCCTTGTAATTTCTACAGTAAGGCATTCAAGTGTATCATCCACCACCATTGTCTTATTTTCCATTACTTTATAACTATAGTTGGAGTCTATAAACATAGCTACGCCCCCTCCATGCTTGTTCTTTCTGTTCATACTTATAAATTCATAACCATCAATAGAAAACTCAAATTCTCTGTCATTATTAATCCATGTTTCTGTGATTAGAATGACACTGAATGGTGTGGAAAACTGTTTTAAGAAGCTTTTGATGTGGTCAAAGTTTGCATAGAGGCTTCGACTATTGAAGTGGATTACAGTGAATGCCTTAATGTTCTTAAGTTTACTATTGTACAGATCCTCTGTGTAGTATTGACAGTCATTGGTATCTCTAGAAAAAAAGTTATTTTCCGGGTCAATGTCGATCTCAGTGTTCTGTAGGTCGTATTGAGAGAATGTAAAATCCTGAGTGTTTGCTTCAGCAATTCTCCTTATTGAAAAGTCCAAGTCGGTGCTTCCTATAGAACTATATGTATTACTAGACATGTGAAATTATGTGCTTTTACATACCAAAATCCATACGTTTTTCCCGGTGTTTATACTGGATGTGGTGTACTGCTGCGTGGACGTATAATGAGTTTGTCATATCGCAAGAAGGCGATCTCCCCCCTTTCTCGTGCAGCTCTCAGCTCCGGCATCAGTTCTTTACGTTTTCTTTTTATTGATTCGGTGTAGTCCTCGTTTATGAAGATTTTTGTTCCTTTAAGTCGTTTAGCGCGCTGCAAGATTTCCTCACGGTCCTTCCACCTCAGTAGTCTGGCGATGATGGGTCTCGGCCAGTCTCTCCCGCCGCCGGGTTTCCCTACGCGGTGAGCCCTCTCCACCTCCACCGCGTGATGTAGCTGGAGCTTCTCCTTCAATATTTCTTTCACTTTTTCCTCGGCGTCGGCCCAGGTCTCCCCGGGCGACTCCAACACTCCCTCAAAGACCAGATTGTTCCTGCGGCTCTGTCCCTCCAGATACTCCAGTTTATCCGTGATAATGTGCAAATTGTCACATACTTTATAAAAATCGGTTTGCAAGGTGTTTGTGCGCTCCGTGAGTTTCAGATTCTGTTCTTTTAAAGAGTCCACCTCACCTTGCGTGAACTGCAGGCTGGTTTTTAGTTCTTGAATGTCCTTTGTCTGTAAATCCAATCGGTTGTTAGTAGATTCCATTATTATTTTTATGAATCCTCTAAAGTTCTCCTGTTGTTGATGGAGCAGATCCTTAAAGATGTCCTTTTGTTTATCCAGTAACTCAGTAATTCGACTGAGGCTTACGTACTCCTCTTCCGTTGTCGCCACATCTCCCTGTAGCTTCGTCTCTGATCTAGTCGGTTTGGGCATTTTTCTTTCCTCTCTCTACAAAAACTTATTTGAATGAAATTTCGGTCGTCAATCACCAAAAGGATGATGATTAGAAAAAAAAAGGTTAACGATTCACCGCACGCTGCCACACTTCTCACACACTACTCACAGCCGCACTTCCGGGTACAGGAAGTGCGGCTGTAGCCACAGCTGCCCTGGGGTAGACCGACAGAAGCGAGGCTACCAGTCTGTGCCATCGGCCCCTCCGCCCACCACCAACCACTCCCCAACACTCTCATTCATTCTGACCTATTGTACATGTTTTTAATGGTAGGGGAAACCGGAGACACGAGGAGAACATGCAAACTCCACACGGGCCGGGCATCATACTCGGGACCTTCGAGCTGGACCACCGTGCCGCCCACACTTAGCACAGTATTTCCAGAAAGAGACTGGAAGTGCCATAGCTGTTGGGTGGGGTGAAGTCACCTACAGTTTCTAACAGGAACAAGCAGAGGATCTAAAAAAAAACAAACAAAAAAACTCTAAACGTATGAATCACTTGATCTTTATAAATTGTCATTGAACGTATAGACATTACATCAACAGGAAGCTGACACAAAGGGTTCTCAAGCTGTGGTCTGGCGACACATGCTGTGACATCACGCCGGGGGCAGGAGGAAGCATGAGTGGCCTGATGTATGACTCAGCGACAAACAGTTTAGCCGCCGTCAGACCAATGCGCTTTTGAAGTCTTGTTTGTGCAGTATTTTTTTTTTTAAAGGGATAAAAGAGTCAGGTGGCTTTGTTGTCCCAGACCAGAGGAATGCCAGAAAAAAAAGCTTCCATTTTGTGTCATTATAGCCTCTTTCATACCGGCTCCCTTTGACTGAAGCACGTACAGTATTTACAGGAAGGGGCTGAGGTCTATTACCTGGCAGTTTCGGGTAACCGCGACTCACCGGCCTTTGATGGAATTGAGCAACATTTGGGTCCCAGAGAAGAAGGCTGGACTTTGATCACTTAACCCGATCCACTGATGTTTAAAAGTCAAAACACAGGCGATGGGAACAGTCTGTACCACTTTGGATGTTTTTGGTGATTTCTCCAAAGTGCCGAGACGAGGAAACATAGTAATATCGCCATAAATCAGACCAGGACCAAATGTGAAAGCACTGCGAGAGAAGATTTATTGGGTCTTTTTTTTTCTATATCTGGAGCACGCCCTGGTATTTGCTCTCATACTAAGTTAAGGGTTGTTAAAAAGAACATGATGTACCACTGAACATCGCCAAGTACATTAGTTTCATGAATGGTCAAATATCCAGCCACATAATTCACTGCCTGACCCCGAAAACAGACGCCACCTGGATTCAACTGACTGTTCTGACCCGGGGTTTCTGCAGCTGGTTCATGTCTAGGTTCAGCAGCACCAAAGCATGAGATCAGCTGACTGTTATGTTATTCCATCAATGGGTTCCTTCTTCCCGGACGGCACGGGCTTATTCCAAGATGGCAAGGCCAGGATTCATCGGGCTCACAATGTGAAAGAGTTGCTCAGGGAGAGTCCAGATCTTAGCCCCACTGAGAGTCTTTGGGATGTGCTGGACAAGGCTTTGCACAGTGGTCAATGAACCTAATACTGGATCTGTGGACAATGTGTGCTAAAACCCGGGGATTTCTGACTTTGGAATGGCTTTCCCCAGTCCCTCTGTGAGATTGACTCTTTTTAAAAAGTAAGACTTCATTATTCAGGAAAAGCTTTTGGCTGATGGATTTTTCCCTTTGTTATCTATTTCATGTTTTGTATAGCACTTTGTGATTTTTATATGTGAAAAGTGCATTATAAATAAACTTTACTTACTTATTTACCAACGGCAGTCCAATGAAATATTATAGCGTGTGAATTTTTGTTTATGGCCAGTGTATAACAAAGAACAAAAAATAAAAATATAAAGGATGGGTAGAATATAGCATTGTTTGTCATTCAACTTTTACATGAAAAAGTAATGTGATTACAGATTCCTGATTAGTCCTTTAAAAAGTTACTTCTACAATCAAGAAATCAGTAAAGTAACTAAGTTAGATTACAAGTTAAGTTTTTTAGTTTCATGCGTCAGCTGTAGCCTGCCGACATCACCCCCACCCCCTTAAAATGCAAATGACGACTACTTTTGCCAATACTGCTGTATTTCAGGCCTCTCCGCCTCTATTGTCTATGTTTATGTCGTGAGTCGTCTTCATGCTGAAAATGTGACTTGCCGTCACGTTACGCCACACCACGAGATGGAAGAAAAAAAGAAGTATATTTTTCCTCATTGAAAACTTACAGTGACTTGGAAAAGTAACTTTAATCTGATTATTGGTCTGCAAAAAGTAATGCGTTAAAATACTCGTTACTGAAAAGAGTAGTCAAATGACTTGTTATCGGCATGGCTGCTGTTTAGTATGATCAATTCCGTTGTATAGTCAGATTTAACAGCTGTGATCGCAGTAAGTGTGTATATGGGTTGCTAAAAGGTGGAA
The DNA here is from genome assembly GCA_021464625.1 of Proterorhinus semilunaris. Lineage (NCBI taxonomy): Eukaryota > Metazoa > Chordata > Actinopteri > Gobiiformes > Gobiidae > Proterorhinus > Proterorhinus semilunaris. The sequence goes on from CM038349.1 coordinate 10,945,201, forward strand.
GCACACATAGGACATGTGTTTATGTCATTATGCAAGTTAATGTTAAAAAGTTACACGCTGTTAACTTGTAAACAGATTGGAGTTTCATGCTGGTGCCAAATCTCCCAGATGCTCGGTCCAGCTCTTGATTTCTTCATAACGTGTTGCTGGTTTTACCGAGTGTTTCTGGCAGTGGGTGGTCCTCTGATAGTTCATAATCAAAACGTAAAACACAAAATGTCATGGTTTGATGTCTCTTTTAAGATCTTTGCATAACAAGTTGGTCTTAAATAATTGTGGCTGCTTGGAAGACGTACCGTGAGAATCAGCGGCTCCTCTTGTAGTTTCGCTGGAAGTGAAGTGTCACAGATTGCAGTTTGAGTGAGCGCTGAGGTTGAAAAGGTTTGCCTTGAGCACACTGACACAGACTGACAGGATGATCTTTGTGCGGAGCTGGCTTTGACTTCTCACTGTGGTTTCGCTTTTAATACATGCGTTTGAAAGGACTATTCTTACCGTTCTGTTTCCCGCGTGTCACCTGCTTCACCGCTCACTCAAAGGCTGTAAACACACTCAGCTTCAGATAACTGTGAAATCGTCACAGATGTTTTAATAATCATTACGCCACTTCTTTTGTACCTTTTATTGTGTAGAACCTTTTTAGCATATCGTCAAAAAGCAGACCTGGTGGGCTGTACATCTGCTTATGGTGTAGGTTACATCACTGTGCTCCCTGGACGCTGTGGAACCTGCTTAGAACTTAGTCATCAAAATCAGGTTGTGGAGATAATCCATCCATCCATCCATCTTCTCCCACTTGTCCGTTGCCGGGTCGTGGGGGCAGCTGTTGGAGCTGCCCAAATCACATAGCACCAGTCCCCTATGGCTCCTCCTGCAGGTGGTGGGTCCACGGAAGGATTGTGGAGATAATATTTCCGTTATTTTATTTATAATTGTGAAAGGTAGAAAACCGCGATATGAGTTCAGTCTGTTTTTTCCATTTGTTATGAGAGACAAGGACAGCGATGCGTGTGAAAGAATGAGACCCATTTGTTTTTGTCCACATCCACAAGGCCTGGAACAATATCGTGATATGTGAATCTGTGTGCCGTCGTTGGTTCTCGATTGTGTGGGACACGGGAACGTGCTCTGAAAGATCTGATTGTTGCTCTTGCTAATAAATTCGCCTCGGGGCACGATCCGCTACCCTCTGGGAGTTTTTTTTTGTACGATTGTGGCAATGCTAGTGGCCAAAGCAGATCCCCGACCAGTCACCCGTCACTATAAAGTATATTTTTGGTTTTGGTGTGAAAAGTCAACTTGGCGTCCTAGGTAAGTTTGAACTAGGAACCGCTACTTCTGAGGTAAATTTACGGAGATTCATTGCGATGTTACTCAGCTGCCCGGATGTGTGTAGAAGGACCGACACAAAAGACCCCAAGTCTCTGTCACTTTCTGTTCCAAAGTTATGTCTGACAAACTGCAATGTTGTAGATAGAGAGCATGGACTTCATGGGGTTCAAAAAATTAAAGCGCAATCCGGCGCCTCCTCCAGCAGATGGCGCCCTAGGTGGAGCCTATGCCTATATGCATTTTATAATTCAAATCAGTGTTCGTAGCTGTTGAACTAAGCTCTGATATATTTCCCATTTTCCCATATAAAATGTCAAAATAATTTATACAACTTTTCCACCTCGTAATAGAGTTTTGCAGAATTGCACTGTCCTGATCTGAGTGCACACGCGGAATGTCCTGAAAACGCTTTGAAGCTAAAGACGAGCCAGAAACCTCGGCCCAAAAAATGCTCCAGTACAATTTTGCAAGAATCCTGCATGTTAAACTGGGCACTCTCTCAAAGTTCCGTCGCAGATCTTTAAAGTGTTGGCCAACATTAAAGGGAGGTGGTGTTTGAAGATTTGGCCGACATTTAAAGGAGAGGGGGTACGTGGGAGCAGGTGGCGAGCTGGAGGAAGAGGATCTCCCTGCGGTCCCGCTCAGGCCCGAGAGGGAGCGGGACAGGTGGCCCATCCCTTTAATGTTACCAGGCTTTGAATGTGGGCACACAGTACAATAACCAGGAGCTGTTTACTGCGGAGTTTTAGCAGCTCCTGGAGGTCACCGGGTCTGCATACATCTGCATATAGTGGTGCAGACACACATTTAGTAAATACAACCACTGTGTGTCCAGGCTTGGACTGCACAAAAGAAATCATTAACAGCTAATCGTATTGTTTTTTTTATTTCTTTATTCAAGATATACAGCTCTACTGTCTAATGCAATCATTTATTAACAGAGTTTTGTGGTTCACCTGTTAATTTTTGCAGTCTTTTTCCTTTCCCACTCCGCTAAGCTGCCAATGTTTGTTTTTGATACGGACAGATCGCGTGGTTCTTGGGTTGGTTATTACTTTGTCAGTCATTCCACTGGAACTCGTGGAGATAACGCCTGGATCCCAGACATACAAAGCTTTATAAAACAGATGAGATGTGTAAAGTCTTTCTGGTCAGACCAGTGAACTGCCATTGTGCTCTTGGACAAGACACCTCGCCCTCTTGTCTATGTATGAATGTGGTGAGGGAGTGTGTGATTAGTGGAGGCCATTGGCACAAATTGGTAACCGCATTTCCATCAGTCAGCCTTAGGGCAGCTAGGGGCTGGAGCTTACCACCACTAAATGTGAAGAGTGAATGAGCCTGTCAAGCCAGTAAAGCCGAGTGTATTATCCAGTCATTATCATTCAAACTTTGTTAGGAAAGTGAAGTGAATGATGCAAAAAAGCTGCCATGTCAGGGTAGTTTGGTCATTACATTCTATGTAAATACTTTCTATGTTGATTTTGTGCTTGAAATGTCGGTCTGCCCCCAAAAAGAAGGTCCTGTTTGAATTGTTTTTAAACCTGTAAGATGGAATAAACCACCTGGTTTTGTACTTGTATTCAAGCACTGTGGACTTCAGAGAATTTGTTTTGGGATGAGGAAGTTTTAAGTCACCACCCAGTGCCCGTAGTGGCATATCGGTGGCTGCTTTCTACAAACACAAGCTGCTCAGAAAAGAACTATGGCTGTTTTTTTTAAATTGAATTCCACATTAGTAAAATTAGTCTTAGTTTAACTTTGTTGTTAACTGTAAGCCAAGTCAGGCGTGAATGCATTAGTGCCACATTGGTCCTGCAGGAACCCTGAAGGACAGTCCCGGCTGCCCTGTTTTGTGCTCTGCATTGATTAATAGATAATAAATCACCAACGCCATTAGCAAGAGTGTGTGGGAAAGTTCGGGAAAGTACTCCATGTTTTGGCAACACACAGGTGCATTAAGGGCCTCTCCAACCACAGCTGTATCAGTTTGCATACGGGCCGCTCTTGGTTACTCCCCCCGACTGACGGATTGCATCATTATCCTGGCATTGTTTTCTCTGTGCGCCAACATGAGCAACTATCAATATGACCTCTGCGAGCGTTTGATGTCCCGGTGTTACAAGTGTCCCACGAGGAGATGGGGGGGGGGGGGGGGGGGGGGGCTGATGTTGTTTTGAATTTGGAGAAGTTCAGGCTCATTTGCGATGGTGTGTTTGATGTCAGTGGGACTCGGGACGCTCCGCAGCTGATGGCGTTGACAATAGTGGCAGCGTCCCAACACGAGGAGGCTCAAGGACGCACACACACACACGGCTCCCGTCACGACATTTACTGTAAAAGCTCTGGTTGATCTATTGTTTCATTTAGAGCTAACAGCCCTGTGTCGGCTAAACCAAATGGACAAGCCATAACATTGCAAATGATGTGTTTTCGATACTGATACCTGAACGATACTCTTTCTGATAATTATACTAAAGTATTTGTCATGTAGAACCAGAAAATCCATATCCATAATCTACTAAACAACTTTCCCTGCTCAACCCTCTGCCCCACAACGAGCCACAGGCGACACGGAGAAAAGCACAGCAGAATTAGCCTGTCCATTCAGACGGTGTGTTTGGACTGACAGTTATTCTGCTTTAGACCCCTGACGTTGGAAGAATAAATCCACCTCCTCGTCTCTTCACGTCGTAAATCCACCGAAGAGTTTAGAAAATCACACGCAGTTATTGTTTTCGTCCCAGAAAGTTGTCTGCAGTCTTGTTCTGTTTCCCGTGGTAGCGCCACAGCGCCCCACGCAGGCCTGGCCGATGTATCGCAGCGTTTTCACAGACGCACACATTTACCGAGCGGGCTCCGTGTTTACAGAGAACGTTTCTGAAAAAAATACGTGTTTTGTCTTTGTGTGGCTATAGCCTCAACACTCTTGTACTCTCGTAAGCGGCGTTTTAATGGAGTACGCTCCTCTGTGAGATTGAAGGGTTTCATGTGGAATAAATAAACACACTTAGGTTTTTCGCAGCAGGGCGCCATTTCTGATTACTCAGTGCAAATCCCATAGAGCTGTGGGAGAAATCCGTCGCTCCCCTGAAACAAGTGCTCAAGTGCTTAAGGTTTGCACACAATGCGGGACGTGTTCAAAATGCTACAAAAAAGTCACTTCAGGGACATGTGAGGTGGAGTATGTTGTTTTTATAAATAAGACACCGTTCATTTGTATGTAAATGTGAGCGGGACTTTCAAATAGGATTAATAGAAGTCAATTAATGAAGTGTGGGACTGTCACCTGCGGCACGCAATTAACTGTAACATTCAGAATACGAGCGTGAACAGTGTGAATAATTACAAATTGAGGAAAACATAGTCTTAAGGGTCATTGAAGGAGGATGGAGAGGTTAGACGGAAGGAATTGACTGTGTTTGTTGCCAAATGACTCGGTTAAAGTCACACAGCGGGAAATAAGCTTGTACCAAAAGCCCTTCTAATACGGCAACAATTCTCTTATTGCAATGGGTCATCAAATTAGAGCATTTGGAAGAAGATTTTATGCATTTAAATCTGGCAGCCATTTTGATCCACTTTATTTATTGGCAGTAATACTTTTAATATACCATAAACTTTACTTTGTGTTAGTTGTGTATGTGGTATCGCTTTATTAAGGTGATAAGTTTTAATAAGGTATTAATAAGCATTAGTAATCTGTTTAAGGTTAGTTATCGGGTGTGGAGCCGACCTGTGTCCGTGTGCATAAATAATTAAAACGTAAGTATCGGTGAGAAAACAAGAGCGCACCCACCTCAAATTATATATACTGCTTTGATTTTGTACATGCAGTATGTGTTCAGACAACAATATGGGCCAATTTAGCCATCTGCTAACTATGCTAAGGCCATCTGCTAACTATGCTAAGGCCATCTGCTAACTATGCTAAGGCCATCCGCTAACTATGCTAAGGCCATCTGCTAACTATGCTAAGGCCATCTGCTAACTATGCTAAGGCCATTTGCTAACTATGCTACAGCCTTGCAGCACGTCCATAGCCATTAGCACATGATAAAGCTATCAATGCTTATTCGCATGCTCGTTTTGTTTATATTTTATGATATTTATGACATTAGAATTTATTTTAATATTTTTTATCTGTGTTACAGAACCACACACGCAATCGGAGCACCTTTATAAATATTCAATAAAGAAGACAAACTCTTCATCTCCACATTGCATTCTATTCTCGCCGATGCCCCCTGGCTGTCACAATATACAAAACCAGTCAAATTAGCCCTCCCCAAAACAATGGCCTATAAGTTTGTTAATAGATAATATATAATAAGCAGCTTTTTGATATCTATACAAACACACTATCCATGGCTTGTCAAATATTCATGTTTATTAATACCTTATTACTTAACAAGCACACCATAATATAAAGCGTTACCGTGTATGTTACTATTAGTATAATATAATATCAGATCGGATTGCAATACTTTTTGCTGCAATACCAAGTACTGACACTTCATCAAATGTCGCAATACTTTCAATACTCGTGTTTGGCGGCATTTTTATCCCGCACTCATTTGTGATGGTGTGTTGGATGTCAGTGGGACTCGGGACGCTCCGCAGCTGATGGCGTTGACAATGGTGGCAGCGTCCCAACACGAGGAGGCTCAGGGGCGCACACACACACGGCTCCCGTCACGACATTTACTGTAAAAGCTCTGGTTGATCTATTGTTTCAGTTGTTACTGTATTGCCAACACCGTGTAGGCTAAACAAAACGGACAAACCATCACACAATATTGCAATTCATGTGACTTTCTTATACACTGTGATGTTTTAGTAATCCTCTTGTATTACTTAGGTGGAGTTTAAAAAGAAGGCTCAATCAGAAGTGTTAATACAGTACAACTCCTCACTACGCTGCTATTCATCTCACAGTTATGTCATACAAATTATGACTGATTATGCTGAAATAACAAGTGTCGATACTTTATCAAGTATCGCAATACTTTCAATACTTGTGTTTGGAGGCATTTTTATCCTGCACTCCTTTGTTTTCCAGTAACATTGTTGTACAGAGCTCTAATACGCTGTACAGCAGGGGTAGGCAAGTTTACTTGGTGGAGAGACGATTTTTTTTTCATTTTGTAAATGAACCTGACAATTTTATCCCACAGTAAAGCGCCATTTTCTAAAAATGCCAGGGCTGTACATAATACATGACGTAATTGGGTGTTCTGTTTGAACATGTTGAAGTAATTGACAGTATTTCTCACATTTTTAGAGTACTTAAACTCTAAAAATGTTAAAATACTCTCTGATTTGTGTAATTATTTTTCTCAAAATCATCCTGAGGGTTGGAGGTTGTGAGTTGGAGGGCCTGACTTTGCATACCCCTTCAAGATTATTTTCTTCTTTTTACTCAATGAACCACTGAAATTAGTATCTGGATCATTGTTCTTTTGAGGCACTTAGATCACTACAATTGTGAGTTTGTCATCTCACCTCTGCATGAATCCCACCGTCGTTTTTATTTATTTGCCCTGGCCGCTGGATGTGAGAAGAGTCCAGTTGGATGTCAGAGCAGTGAAGGCGTTTGTGATGGATACAATATGTGTGAAGCAACGTGGACGGGATGAAAGACTTATGGAGCAATACGATAATCGCGGGCGAGCTCACGGGGTCAAAGATCGCAGTGACATCATTAAGATGAGGATTAGGATGTAGTTTCACCTTAAAAGTAAATGTGGAAGCGGACTCTAATCTCCCTGTGGTCTGCGGTCACTTAAGTAGGCTGGAAAGGCTTGATTTTGGTCCAAATGTGAAACCCAAGCGCACATGAATGGGGCTCATCACGACCGCAGCGGTGAAGGTGAACCGAGGAGGCCAGCGCACCGTCCCGTAACCACATGTTGGAGTTATTAGATGACGTCATGGCAGGAGACATTTCCCACCAGCCCCGGCGGTGAGACAGGAAGTGATGTGGCAGGTGTTGCAGATGGGACGGGGTTGGTTTCTGTGAGGGATCGTGGTGGTTGTTGGGGGTTAATGACACGTGTCCACAAACACAAGCCATTTCCAGAACTCTTTGTGCTGAAAGACCATGTTTATAGTAGCTGGTGTAGCTTTTATAGTAGCTGGTGTAGCTTGTATATTAGTTGGTGTAGCTTTTATAGTAGTTGGTGTAGCTTTTATAGTAGTTGGTGTAGCTTTTATAGTAGTTGGTGTAGCTTTTATAGTAGCTGGTGTAGCTTTTATAGTAGCTGGTGTAGCTTTTATAGTAGTTGGTGTAGCTTTTATAGTAGTTGGTGTAGCTTTTATAGTAGTTGGTGTAGCTTTTATAGTAGTTGGTGTAGCTTTTATAGTAGTTGGTGTAGCTTTTATAGTAGCTGGTGTAGCTTTTATAGTAGCTGGTGTAGATTTTTATAGTAGCTGGTGTAGCTTTTATAGTAGTTGGTGTAGCTTTTATAGTAGTTGGTGTAGCTTTTATAGTAGTTGGTGTAGCTTTTATAGTAGCTGGTGTAGCTTTTATAGTAGTTGGTGTATCTTTTATAGTAGCTGGTGTAGCTTTTATAGTAGTTGGTGTAGCTTTTATAGTAGCTGGTGTAGCTTTTATAGTAGCTGGTGTAGCTTTTATAGTAGCTGGTGTAGCTTTTATAGTAGCTGGTGTAGCTTTTATAGTAGTTGGTGTAGCTTTTATAGTAGCTGGTGTAGCTTGTATATTAGTTGGTGTAGCTTTTATAGTAGTTGGTGTAGCTTTTATAGTAGTTGGTGTAGCTTTTATAGTAGTTGGTGTAGCTTTTATAGTAGCTGGTGTAGCTTTTATAGTAGCTGGTGTAGCTTTTATAGTAGCTGGTGTAGATTTTATAGTAGCTGGTGTAGCTTTTATAGTAGTTGGTGTAGCTTTTATAGTAGTTGGTGTAGCTTTTATAGTAGTTGGTGTAGCTTTTATAGTAGCTGGTGTAGCTTTTATAGTAGTTGGTGTATCTTTTATAGTAGCTGGTGTAGCTTTTATAGTAGTTGGTGTAGCTTTTATAGTAGCTGGTGTAGCTTTTATAGTAGCTGGTGTAGCTTTTATAGTAGCTGGTGTAGCTTTTATAGTAGCTGGTGTAGCTTTTATAGTAGCTGGTGTAGCTTTTATAGTAGTTGGTGTAGCTTTTATAGTAGCTGGTGTAGCTTGTATATTAGTTGGTGTAGCTTTTATAGTAGTTGGTGTAGCTTTTATAGTAGTTGGTGTAGCTTTTGTAGTAGCTGGTGTAGCTTTTATAGTAGCTGGTGTAGCTTTTATAGTAGTTGGTGTAGCTTTTATAGTAGCTGGTGTAGCTTTTATAGTAGCTGGTGTAGCTTTTATAGTAGCTGGTGTAGCTTTTATAGTAGTTGGTGTAGCTTTTATAGTAGCTGGTGTAGCTTTTATAGTAGCTGGTGTAGCTTTTATAGTAGTTGGTGTAGCTTTTATAGTAGCTGGTGTAGCTTTTATATTAGTTGGTGTAGCTTTTATAGTAGCTGGTGTAGCTTTTATAGTAGTTGGTGTAGCTTTTATAGTAGTTGGTGTAGCTTTTATAGTAGCTGGTGTAGCTTTTATAGTAGTTGGTGTATCTTTTATAGTAGCTGGTGTAGCTTTTATAGTAGTTGGTGTAGCTTTTATAGTAGCTGGTGTAGCTTTTATAGTAGCTGGTGTAGCTTTTATAGTAGTTGGTGTAGCTTTTATAGTAGTTGGTGTAGCTTTTATAGTAGTTGGTGTATCTTTTATAGTAGCTGGTGTAGCTTTTATAGTAGCTGTAGTAGCTTTTATAGTAGCTGGTGTAGCTTTTATAGTAGTTGGTGTAGCTTTTATAGTAGCTGGTGTAGCTTTTATAGTAGCTGGTGTAGCTTTTATAGTAGCTGGTGTAGCTTTTATAGTAGCTGGTGTAGCTTTTATAGTAGCTGGTGTAGCTTTTATAGTAGCTGGTTTAGCTTTTATAGTGGCTGCTTACACTGATGAGTTTGGAGACTTGCCTAAAGTCAAACCTGCAAACTTCACATGGGCAAGTTACTTTAAAATTATAATATATTCTAGTATATTAGTAGTTCATCGTAGAAAAGGATCCTCGACTGGACTGGCTCTTTTGAGAGCTAAGAAGAAGCTTCTGTGACTAGAAGCAAAACATCCTCAACTTGACCAAAACCCAGTCCAGATGATGATTTTGCTTTTCTACGATGGATGAATGAGAGCCACAAACATATTGCTACCAACTTTGGGAATGGTGCCCTTTCACTCGTACACAAGCTGTAAAATAAACTATAATGGTCGTTACAGCTTTAAAAATGTAATATGTTGTATGTATTACATTTTACTGTTTCAAAAATGTAACCGAGTTGCACTACTTTGAGTTACTTCTGAGTTACTTTTTGCAAAATCTAAACGGAGATTCATCCCCATTCCTACACCTTCAACTAAGTAGCTAGGCTAGCAATAAGTAGCTAGCCGTGCTGCTACTAGCCTAGCCACACGGCCTGGAATCATAACAAACGTTGCCAAGCAACCCGCAAACTTTTGGGAACTATTTCCCGCGGAAATCATTAAATAAACCTTTCTGCCTTCATAAAAGTTTATTTTGTGAGTGTTCAGTTGGCAAATAGCCGTATAACAAGACCGGTTCGCCCTGTCGGTACTTATTTTCCCAATAATGACCAGTGTTCTATACATTATCCCTTACATATTTTGTTTAAGCAATATGTTGTGTTACTTAGATACTGAAAAAGTTATATATTTTTGTGACTCGTTGCTTTTGTAATACTTTTCCCCCCCCCAACACTGCGCATAAATCACTGCACAGCCCAGTTCAACGTAAAACAGCATCTACCTCCTGTGCTAAATTGTTGCATTACGCTTAAACCCAACCTCAACAACCATCCTTTTTCATCCATCTTATCTGAGGCCGGGATGCCTTTTTTTTTATGGTGAAGCCTTTGTTGAAAAGTCAAAGTCATGAAAGTCAAATTACACTGCCTGACCAAAAAAAGTTGCTGTGGCAGTGTCAAAAGTTGTGTCCAGGTGGCAACTTTTTTTTGGGGGGGGGTGGGGGTCAGGCAGTGTCATTTTGCACCTTTTACGTATTGCACAAAGCCTCCGTAACTTTTGATCGTGGAATAATGTCTGCATCCCCTTGTGTTCCCACACTGCACTGTGTCTGACTTCAAACCTGAGCTCACTTTCATTGGCCCAAACAGTTCGTTTTTGTTTCCTAGAAGCGCGGCCCTCCGCAGCCCGCTGAGAGGAGCCAGTTGTGTGGGTTGCCGTTTTCCTTGGCGCGTGTTCAGGCCTGTAATATTGTCACTGTTGATTAAGGGCAGAGGTTGACAGAAGAAAGGGCCCGGCCGTTCAAAGGATCAGAGAAATGTGGGGGAGATGTTCAATCATTCGTTTGTGCTCGTGCTCTTTTATCGTCCGTTATGCGAAATGACGTCTGAGTTACTGCACTCACTGGTGAATGGTGGGACAATGAATTTTGACACCACCATCACCGATATATTAAAATCACAGGGCCTGGTTTTGTGACAGAAGTAGCTTTATTTCTATAGACAGGTAGGGAAAAGGAAGTCATTTATACAGTGCCGATCTTTAAGAATTCGTGGATAACTTAAGCTTACCTCACTCTCTCTCTTGGTACGGCTTCTGTGAGCTGCATTTGTGGTTTCTGTGTTCCACATTGTTTTGCTGGATGCTTTTGTACGTCTTTGCCGTGTTTTTGTGAGGTTCAGTGGAATCTTTACTGCGAAGAGTCAATAATGGTCCTGAAGAAAGCAGCCTTTTAAAAGTAAACAGCTAGCTTATCAGCTAAACCCATTTGAGACCTACACATTTCTTCTTCTGAGACACTGAAGAGGCACCAAGAGCCCCCCACACCTGCAGCACCGTGGAGGCGTCACAAGAGGTGCTACAGGAAACAAAAAAGGGACAAACGAGGAGGTATCCAGGCAAGACTCACAGCAAAGCCACACATGCCTTCTGTCCCTAGTGTTCTGGCTAATGGCAAACTCCTCCCAGAAAACGGTGAAAGACTGTTGTGGAGCGGAGGGAGCCGCGCAGGAGGAAGAGGACAGAGGAGGTGGAGCTGACCAGTGCAGGGCACCACGCTCTGAAACGGGGACAAACCCAGGAGGTGGTGCACCGAGGATCAGAGGAGACCGAAGGCAGTCAGGTTTCCTCCGGATGCTACGGTTTCCCCGCCCTCCGGATCAGGTTGGTCCACAATGGCGGAGCGACTCAGGACTAACACCTGAACACTGTTTCATTGTACGCTTGTACAATGACAAATAAAGCACTTACTTACAGCATCGAGCTCTCTCACTGACCAGGCCCAAGAAGATCCGACATTCTCCTGTGGCACGGCATGGGCCAGAAGTGTGATTTAAGTACGTAGATAGTTTAACACTATGAATCAATATGCAAGAATGGGATATAGTTATGACATTGTACATAGTATAATTTAAAAAGAAAGAAAACGAACAAACAAACACCAACAGCAAGTTGCATTTATAGTCCGGTGATGTAAACCAGAATAATGTCGTCTGGTTCACTTCTATTGCTGGGTTGCAGGCGACATCACAGCATTCCAAAGGCCAATACTATTATATGGAGGAAAAATTATTTTGTTTTTGAGGACATTTTTGGTCTTGTACAGAGAGATCATGGACCCAGTGACTGATATTAATGATCATTTTTGTAATTCATACATGTTCTTTTGAGCTACGACTTGTGAAAGTGTGATGTTGTTAATAGGAAAAACTGGGTCCTGCCCCCCGCCGGGTCCGGTGACATCATCACATTCTAGAACCTGCAACCCAGCATTTCCTTCCTTGTACCACTGTTAGAGACCAAAGCGGGAACACAAAACCAGAAGGTGAGAAAATATGAAATCGTCAACATAATCAACACTCCAACCCAATTCGTCAAAGGTTTAGGCTGTTCCTTTTTACCTTTTTCCTGCTTTATATGTTATGTAAATTTTTACTACAGGCCAAGGAAATCTTCTTGATTATACAGTCGTACAGAAACACATTGCAGATCCCTGAGCTATAGTGTAACTGTGCCCTAACGGCCTCACAGTGTTTTTCTCATACAAAGTTATTTTCTGTCATTTTTTTCTTTGATGATTAAGTCACTCCCATGACGCCATCCAGGCTAACAGTTCATGCCTCTGCCACTTGTAATGAACTTCAGAGGGACCATCCCAAAAGTGTGACTCCATGTTTGCCCGTGTGTGTGTGTGTGTGTGTGTGTGTGTGTGTGTGTGTGTGGGTGTGTTTAAGTTCTTTGAAGTGACGCCCGAGTCTTCTGGTCATGAGACGTTCCCAGGCCGTCTGCACTGTTCTCCGCTGTTCCAAAGGGCAGGACACACACTCATGAAAAATAAAAGAGAAAAATTAAAAGAAAAGCTATTTTTATCATACTGTAGCAGTCTGATACATTTAGTTTCTCGCAGACTAATTACATCGAAACAAATAGAAGGCAATGAGAAACTTCCAAGTGCATAATGTGAACAAGGAGTGATAACAAAAACACAAACACTGCATAGAATGAGCTGCCAGATGGAAAAATGGGAAGAAAAAAAAAAATCTCTGAATGTGTTGACACAGGCTCTAAGTCACCAGAGACATCAGCCCAGCAAGAATGAGCGTTGTGGTCGGCGAGCCACATAGAGCAACACATTGAGTAGCCATGCACAAACAACACACAACTTTCACCTTATGTGGTCCAAACAACAGTCTTTCTTTGTTCATCCCTGAGCCTTTTGTTCAAAGTGACATCAACGATCATATTATGTCGATCCAGCAAATTGTTTACATTTACAGCACATTAGACAATTTTTTTTTGCCAAAACCGAGTTAACACAATGATATTTTACATTTTGCTAAAGATTGTACACAGATTTCTTTAGTTTGACCATTTTTTGTGATGTTTACAGTTTCACTTCCTTATTGGACACTGACAGGAAGTGACATAGATACAATTTGAAACTGTTGCCGTGCCAACCATGTCATGTCAATGGGAAGAGTCCAACACGTTTGTCCAGTGGTGACGTCACAGCTCTACTTCCGGGTCCGGCAGATGTGCGAGAAACTACAAAAAAACTCTTTAATACCACGATCAATATTTCTGAAACTCAACAGAGAGTTACTGAACATACTTATTTATCAAAATGCTGTACCAACTGCTATGAAAGTAATATTTACCAAAATCAGTACTTCCGGGTTAGCGGAGAAAAATGCTAACGCTACGCTAACCCTGGAAGTGCCGACTTTGGTAAATAATACTTTTTTTTTTAGCAGTAGGTGCAGCATTTTTGGCTAATGAGTCTGAGAAATAAGTAGGTTCAGTAACTCTCCGTTGAGTTTCAGAAATATTGGTGGTTGTTTTTAAGAGTTTTTTATGTTTTTTTCTCGCATTATTTTCCGGTCTGACAGGACCCGGAAGTCGTGAAGTCACACTTAACAAACGTACTGCGATTGAACTTTACCTCTATCTATGTCACTTCCTTAAACATTAAAATAAAAACATTTCTCTTCCCAATGTTTCAACATTGAAATTGCTGCGTCACTGAAATAAAATGATAGTCCTTACTTACAACAGATGTCATCCGTCTAAATAAGTCATATGCATTTTAAGGGAAACATGTTACTTTGTTCTTGTAAAAACATCAAATTCATTGTTGATGTTGTTGATGGTGATGGCAGTTTAAAAGTGTATAAACAACAATGGATTTTGAAAATAAATGTAAGTTATTTATTATGTTGAACTCTTAGCCATGCCCACAGTTCGTCCAAAACCGGTCCGAGCCAGCGGTGATCCTGGAGCTTTATTTTACTGTCCCGTATAAATCACTTCCTCTCGGGTCAGGGGTCACATATTTCTCCCGCCTCACACCTTCACCGCTGTCTTTGGAAACATCCTCCTGTGTCTGGGAAGGGCTTTCGCCATAGCAGATAAAGCATGTTTTACAGTCGGCTTTGTGTGTGTGCGTGAGGCGAGAGGCAGAGAGCTGCAGGTGGAGGAACATCCCGTAACCCCTGCTGTCTCCTGCTCTTCAAAAAAACCCTTTATGTGCAGGGCCAGATGTGGAAAAAGCGCGAGAGAAAAAGAAGAAAGCAGGCTATTGTGGCAAAGATCCAGAGAGATCCATGTCAAAAAGCGTTTGAAAGGGCTGTGTGCGTTTCCACTGTTCATCTTCCTTTGTCTTTCTCAGTTTTATTATCACTTCAGGGCGGTGCAGGAGAAGAACAAAAAAAAAAAGAAGAATTTGAATGTGTTTACGATTAATCCTTTAAAATATGCATTTGGATTAGGTATATTAATTTTCCTGAGACCTGAGCCTGCTCGGTGAGGAAATGCACCCTCCAGAGGTGGAAATGTGGAACTGCAGCAAAACGCAGAAAAACACATGGATTTACAGCATGTCCATTTCATTAGCAATATGATCATTTTGTTCTGTAAAACTGAATGAACACAAATATGTTTATTGTGACATATTAAATCTACATTTTTGGTTTCACTCAGATATACATCGACGTTTATACTATATAAGAGTCATTCCACGAGAACTGTGCAAAATGAGCCTCATCAGTTTCAAATTTTTAAACTAAATATAATAATTTAAATCTTACATCACAACATTAGGTACATATTACACTATCAGAAAATCATATTTTCCCATCTTATGTGTTAAATATGAATTTTGATTATTTTTTTGTGACGTTGGCATTAGTTTTTCCTCAACCCCGTCATGGACAACAGTAAACCTCTCCTAAGTGGAGATAAACATATTTTTGTCTATAAAACAAGACTTTTATGCTCACCAGATGTCCCAACCAGTAATAAAGTAATTGCAAACACTTCTTCATATAAAATGTTGAATTTTTTAGTTCATCAAGCCATAAATGGGGCTTTAAATTATCTCAAGCCACTATTACAACCCCGTAACTGTCACTCAAAAATGTGTAACGGGGTTGAGTGTAACGGGGTTGTGATTTTGGAGGAAAATGGCTGCTATAACCCATGCTGAGTGTCAGAAAGAGACCACATGACATGCATGAGATTTAAAATTAGCTCATATGTTTGAAATAACAAATAACTTTTTTTCTAAGTTGTAGGTTTTCAACTTTTTTTATGTAACGGTGTTGAGTCATTAAATGTAACACATCACATTTTCATGTTAAAATCATCAAAATTAACAAAGAAGAAGACAGTCACTTGGCTCTTTCTGCTGCTCTGCCGTCCAAAAGACTTTCGTGATGTCACTTCCTGGTGTTTGGGTTCAAATGGATCATACCATACATTTTTTATAGGGGGAGAACCTCATATGTAACGGGGTTGAGGGCTGACCCGGGGACACAACTAAATGACATTATTTGAATATTTTGAATATTTTTTTTCATAAAAATACCATTACCAACTAAAAGAGCATACATTGGTCTTCATAATGAATTCAAATATATGTATTTTTTTCATTGCTTTAATTGTTATAATCAATGTTAATTTTTAAGAAAAGCCTCTGGGGACATGGGAAAATCTAGACATTCACTAAAATATGATGAAATATTATACAAAATTAGAAAAATCCTAGATTTGTAATTTATACTGTGTTAAAGGAGACATATCAATCTACAATTTAAGCTATTGAACACCCATTTTGGATTTGGAGGAAATAAGATATATCTAAAAGAAACATGGGGACGTAAAATGTCAAGTTCTCGTGGAATGACTCATAAATAGAATAATATAGAAGGGTGTCTGCGCTCCTCCAGTATTAAGTTTGGCATCATAAATACGAAGCCAGCAGTAATTTAATTTTAGATGCATAAAGATCAGTTTGAACAAGATGTGCTTTCTGCAAAACACTACAGGCAGGGTTTACACCGGGGTCTCCGAGCCCCTTTACCTGGTGAGCTATACCTCAGGGTTTACACAGGCAGAAGTCAAATGTATTCTATTTATTTCCAATACCGTATATACCTCAATGCCGCAAACGCAGAAAATCAGCACGTAGCTAATTTCGAAAGATTTGCAAACATCTCATCAAAAGAGAAGAAAGAGAACCGGACACAACGGGCAACCGAAGGAAAAAAAAAAAAAAAGAGTTGCCCATCCCAGCCATAACTAAAAAATAGCAGATTTTATTCATCAGCTTGCACCCGCTATTTAGCACCTGTCTTTATAAATGACCCCCAATATGTTTTAAAGCACAATTTCGGTATTTTCAAACAGTTTACTCAGCAAAACCTGTCAAGCAATACCACAATCTTTCAGATTGACGGCCAGTTTGAATCCAATTGAATGCTTTCGAACTACACCTAAGGCCTGGATTATGGTACAATTCATTGAATGACTTTCCCCGATTTTGAATGCTCCGCAGAAGCCCTGTACCTCAATGTGACAAAAACATCAGAGAGCTTTACCCAAATCCATAATGTCCATAAGCCTGTAGGTCAGTGTAACACCTCATTTGAAGGTGCTGAGACCTTCAAAACTCATGGATCTTTATCCTCGCGTTGTCTCCATTGCTTTTTATCACATATTTTCCAAACTTTTATCGCTTTTTGTTACTTTTTTTGTTGCGTTTTCGTAACACATTTTTGGTCACTTTTTTGTTGCTCTTTTTTTGTGCGATTTTGACACTTTTATCGAGAAGCTTTTAGATTTGGGTAAAGCCGAACTGGACAAAATGTGCTCGGTTCAGGTGGGGGTTAAGAGGTTAATGTTATTCGCACAGTGTCCGTGTCTCACAAATGATTTTTACAGTCCCCGGTTATTCAAAAAGCCAACCACATGCTGTTATGTAGATCTAATGCTACATTACATGCGTCCAATTGATATATTGAACTACAGTCTCAGTTCTGCTGTCAATAAAGAGCCGTCTCGACGCTTTAATAAGACTGACACATATTCCCGAAGAACATCTACCGGAACGATCAAGCGGAACGGCGTACAAGCTTTCCTTAGAGGGAACATTTCTGTATGTACTGTATGTCTGCGTAAAACATCTGCTAAACCCAGCCTCCCACGACTCACCTGAGCATCAGTAATGCTCCGCTTATTGATGCCCGTTTGTTTGTCAGCCCCCCCCCCTGAACAGATGTCGATTGATTAATAAAACGCGTAATAAAACCCGACACCGTGAACCGCTCGTACGGTCTCGTCTGTCTCTCCCTGGCGGCGCAACTTTCGCCTCAGCTGAAGTGGTTTACAGAAACTTTCTTAAAAGCGCATTTGAAGGCGCTCAGATGTTACAAGACACCCACATGTGTTTGAGTGCGAGATTGACTTGACTTTTTCACTTCAATGGCGTCTCTGTAGGTCTGCTTGTGGTGGTGCAGCCTATAAGCAAAGCACGGGGGGGGGGGGGGAGAGGTTGCCGAGCGCATCTTCAATGGGTTCTTTGGTCGAGCCGTAAGGGATCTATAGCTCCCACAACCTTGACTGGCAGGCAGATGGATAAAAGACGAGACGATACAATATCACATACAAATCTGTCTGTTTTCACACACACACAAAAAGGGAACGGTCAATAGTCCGTGTTCTTGCCGGAGCACCTGAACGCCTCCTCAGAGCCGGGCCGAGAGAGATGGACAGGTGAGATGTTGAGATCAGTGGGAGAAGTGTATGGGGAAATGTGGTGTGCGGAAAAGAAAAAGTGTGCTTTTATAGACTTGACACAACATACATAAATATTGTTATTTTTTTATCAGGTTCTTGTTTTGATGATGGGAGAGTGTGACCACTGTATAAAGCCTTTTCCAGCACATCCCAAAGAATCATAGATATAATATACGAGAGATAGACAGTCAGCATTCCACCCCATTCATGGTAATGGTCTTTTGCTTTTTTGTGAAAATAAGCTCCTCCTACAGAGCTTGTTCCTAAAAAGGGCAAAAAGGCTTTGAGAAGCCCCGCCCTCGCGGAGTGGGCCGACTGACTACGAGCCTCCACTGTGCTCCAGGGCCTGTCAATCAAAGACTTCGGCGTTAAACTTTTTAATTCTACAGCACAAAAACCAGCATGGTTCAAAAATTTAAACCCAGCACAGCGTTATTTAAAAAAAAAAAAAACTCTATGTAGCCCGGCTTTTAAGCTGTTTTTGGGAGGTGGAAAGTTTTCAATGGAATCTGTTTTTTTTTTGGAGACGCCCCAGGCCACTAGGAGGTGGTATTGCGGCGATGTCAGCTCCCCCACATAAGGACCAAAGGGAAGCGCTTTTCCTCACCCATTGAGGATGCCCCGCCTTAACCAAGTGCATTTTCTCCAGTTCAGCTTCACCCAAATCTACAAAACTCATCTAATCAGATCATTTTTGTCGCGTTGTTGCCATATTGTTATCACTTTTGTTGCATTTTCGTCACTTTTTCATCACATTGTTGTCACTCTTTTGTTGCGTGTTTTTTTTTTTTTTTGTCAAATTTTTGCCACTTTTTCCATTTTTTTGTGTGTCATTTTTTTTATGTTGTTTGGTTTCATTCTCGTTTTCGTCTTGTTTTTTGTCGCTGTTTTGACACTTTTTTCAAGAAGCTTTTATTGGGTGATGACAAACTGGGGAAAATGTGCTCGGTTCTGGCGGGGCTTCAGAGGTTCAGATCTGGACTCTGTGGCGGCCAATGTGTGAAAATTAGGTCTCATGCTCCCTGAACCACTCTGTCATCTGGGAAGATGCCCGTGCCGTCGGGGAAGAAAAACAATCCGTTAATGGAATATCCAGGATGTCAGCTGATCTCATTCTTAGAACCTAGAGCTGAAGTCCAGATCATAACAGTTATGTAAAAACAAAACAACAAACAAACACGAAAGTCTGCTTTGTGGCCATTGAAAAATATATGGACGGTTTATTCATTTTGTGAATAAACTAAGATTTGTTCACCCAAAGGCACAAAATACCTCGGGTCCTCTCCTCTATGATGCTTTATAGAGCAGTAGAACTGTACTTCACTGTGCATCCACTAGGGGCATAACACAACAGCTTTTACCTCTGCCCTGCTCCAATACAAACAGACAGATACCATACAGTGGCCCTTATAGACACTCTCCTGCTGCTGTATTTACCCCTGACAGACATATCAACCACCAATGAAAGGATAAATGTATAATATAATATATCTATGGCTGCTGTGCATTTTTAATCGATTCTAGGGAGATGGTGAGGCCCGGCGTACGGCCTCCGGGAAAACGGTTAGATTTCCTTTTTTATCCACTAATGTATTTATTACTATTGAGCTGGGACGAAACTGAGTGTGATGAATATTTGATGTGACAGAATTTGTGATGTGCACAGTATGTGAAGTTTGCAACTCCAGCTTCACCACACAGTAAATTCTCAAACATTGCACCAAAACTACAGGTCAGTTTGAGAGCTCATTATATTAGATGATTAGGACACATTGACATGACTGCTGCTTTAT
The DNA here is from genome assembly GCA_021464625.1 of Proterorhinus semilunaris. Taxonomy (NCBI): domain Eukaryota; kingdom Metazoa; phylum Chordata; class Actinopteri; order Gobiiformes; family Gobiidae; genus Proterorhinus; species Proterorhinus semilunaris. The sequence continues at coordinate 10,964,959 of CM038349.1, forward strand.
TGCTCACTTCAGACACAAAGTGAGGTAATAGCATCGTCTACATGGCACTGTGGCTACACTCCCGCCTCATTGCTAAAAAGGTCCTATAGGTTCGATTCTCGAGCGGGTGCGGCCGGTCTATTTGGAATTGGCTTGTTCTCCCTTTGTCTGGTTTCCCAGTAACCCGAAAAGTTTGGCAGATCCTCCAGACAGGGACTCCTGAAACTCGCTCAACATGTGGAGATGGTTTCCGGGCTGCCTTTTCTGAGCCTGTTGCTACAAATGTGCACATTTTGTTAGCCGTCGAAACCCGGACCCGATTTAAATTGAACATTCTATTCCTCATACAAATGAATAGGGAAGACAGGCACAATACTAATGTACAGGGATTTTTTATTTTTTATTTTATTTTCATGACATTTATATAATTTCTGTGGGTTCTTTCACATTAACATATTGATGATGATGATGTTTAGAGGCCACTGGATGTGTATCCAACCCCAGAAAAAGCAAAAACCTAACTGAATTTGCATTTACTAACACTTTTAGATACTAATTTGTATCTAAAGTAAACTCTCAAAAGGTCTGTACATTTATTAATGATTTCTAACGAGACTTTGGACCTAAATGTGGCTGATGGGTTGATAACAGCTCAATACACTGAGCAGGCTCCTTGCTAACTGTCCGCATACGTTATTTCTATGATGCACATCGTGCCATAATAAAAAAATAAAGTTTTTGTAATTACTTGTTTTGACACTGGAATGCTGAGGCTGAAATTCGTGAAAGTGCATACCCTCTATCAAGATTTGTTGTGTATTATATTAAGCGGAAACTGCTGCCAAATACACTTGCTCAATCTAACAATCAAAAAGTTCAAAGTTCTCATACTCGCACACAAACCTCCTCCAAGGCACTGATGTCATCTCGCAGAAGTAACAAAAGATATGGAGCTCAAAGCCAGACTTCAACAAGTGATAGATCCATTATTCATTGAGCTACAAAGTCCTTATGTCTCTTACGTTAGAAACACAATAAATAAACAAAAAGGTAAAAAACACTATACAGGTCTATCAAGCAATAAAAAGACATCATATCAGAAAACAATGTGATTGACACCATCCATTATACACATAGCTCATTTTGTCTTAACTGCCTTATTGTCTTAATCTCTGGTATTTACACTTACTCGCAATGAGGTAGGAAATATACAAGTGTTATATATCGTTTTTATCAGCTTCACCTTCACAATTTTATGCCTATGTCTTACCCAAAATGTAAATATTCTAAAGTGTTGTCAATAAAAGCAGACTAATAAACAGACTGATAAAAGGCCGGTTATGACCGTCTGTTTTTTTTTTTTTTTTTTAGTTTATTTGTTTATTTGAGCAATACACCTTGTGCTCAAAAGGAGTGGGCTGAAGCAAAAAGCTTATGAGCCCCCACCCCCAAGTGCAATAAAATGCAATAAAATAAAAAAGAACATTTCAAAACACTACAAAACATTACAAGCAGCTACATTCGTACAGACCAACTTACAAACTTACAAACTTACAATCTTAAAAAAAAATATATAATAATAATAATAAAATATATGAACTGTTTATATAATTAATTGTATAAAGTACAAAGGTACATTAATAGATAAAGGTAGATTGTATAAAGGTACATTAATAGATATTATAATCTGAGATCTTGATGCTTTCCAGTTGTCATTACCATTCTCAGTATAATTTTAATTTGGGTTTAATTATCATTATCATTATTATATATTTATTTAATTGAGTTAAATGTGAAGTATGATGTTCCTGCATAGTGTGGTGCATTAAAAGTATGATGTTCCTGCATAGTGTGGTGCATTAAAAGGCCAGAGAGTGAGCCAGTTGAAGAGGGCAGTAACTCCCCTTCAACAAACCCCCACACGGCTGCCCTAACAGCTGATTTGTAGATGATGTTCCTATGCTGAGTGGTGCATTAAAAGACAAGGTTTTAAGCCCGTTGGGAGGATTCCTCTCAACAGATCCATAACCTGCCAACCCTAATTCTCCATTTGTGAATTTGAGCAATAGAATGACAACCGTTCCAAGCAGCAACACTCTTCCTTGAATATAGAGGAAAAAATACACATAATTGATTCTACTGCTCCCCCTAGTGGCAACACATTTCTTCTTGTCTGTATATTTCAAGAGTCTTTTGTTTGTATTTATATTTGAACAGGTTAATGTTTGGACATCGTTTCAAATCCATCTCCAGTTTATTCCACAATTGTACACCATTAACTGTTGGACTAAAACTTTTCAAAGTTGTGCTATGTTTCTGAATCCTAAAGTTTAATTCATCACGTAAATCATAACAACCAGTACGTTCTTGGAACCTTCTTTGTATTTGGATTGGTAACAATTTATACCTTGCTTTGAATAACAACTGTACAGTTTGGAACTCAACAATGTCACAAAACTTCATGATCTTTGATTTTAGAAATAATGAGTTTGTGTGGTCCAAAAACCCAACTTTATGAATTACTCGGATAGCTCTTTTTTGCAACAATATTATTGGTTTAACTGTGTTTTTATAAGTACTACCCCAAACCACAGTACAATAATATAAGTAGGGCAAAATCAGAGAACAGTATAAGGTATGTAGAGCTTTGATGTTTAAAATGTGCTTTGCTTTTGCTATTACTGAAATGCTTCTAGAAATTTTCGTAGATATATATTTAATATGAGACTTCCAAGTAATTCTGTCATCAATAATCACACCGAGAAATTTGATTTCATGGACTCGCTCGATAACAACACCTTCTATCTGAATTGCTTCCTGAGCATTGGAATTACAGTTGCCAAATATCATCATTTTGCTTTTACTCAGATTTAAAGATAATTTATTTTGTTTGAACCACTTATTGACACTTTTGAGTTCCAAGTTAACAATCCGACACAGCTGTTGCAAGTCGTCTCCTGATGCAAAAATATTTGTATCGTCAGCAAACAAGATAAATTTAAGTATTTCAGACGTTTTACAAATGTCGTTAATATACATATTAAACAATTTTGGGCCCAGAATAGAACCTTGAGGTAAACCACAGACAATTTGTCGACAACTCGACTGATAGTCACCGATTTTCACACATTGTTTTCTATTTTTTAAGTAACTGGTGACCCACTGTAGAGCTACCCCCCTAATCCCATAATGTTCTAGTTTATTAATTAATATATCATAGTTTATTGTATCAAACGCTTTACTCAGGTCAATAAATAACCCTATTGCATATTTCTTGTTATCTACAGCATTAGTTATTTCTTCAGTTATATCAAAGAGCGCGTGTGAGGTTGAGTGATTGTTCCTGAAACCAAACTGATTGTCCGAGAGTAAATTACACTTTTCGATAAAGCCGTCAAGTCTAGAGTTAAAAACCTTTTCTAAGATTTTAGAGAATTGCGGTAAAAGGGAAACAGGCCTGTAGTTTGTAAAGAGATGTTTATCTCCTGCTTTGAACAGAGGAATCACTTTTGCTACTTTCATACTATCAGGAAAAGTTCCAGTTTGTAACGATAAGTTACAGATGTAAGTTAACGGCTTAGAGATACTTTCAATAACAGTTTTTAAAGTTTTCATGTCCATGTCATGGTAATCGGTCGAAGTTTTATTTTTACACCCTTTAACAATGTCCAGTATCTCCTTTTCCTCCACAGGTTTGAGGAACAGGGACATAGGATTTGCTTCTATCAGATCACAATTATAGTTCTCAACATTTGCAATTTTTGCAGCAAGGTTCGGTCCAACATCTACAAAGAATTTATTAAATGTTTCGACAACTTCATTCATATTATTTAAAGTGTTATCCTCATCTTTGAAATATTTTGGATAATTAATCGTTCTTGGTTTATTTCTAATTATACTATTTAAGATATTCCATAAACCTTTAATATTATTCTTATTGCTATCTAACAATGTATTATAATAATCCTGTTTACATTTTCTCATGATACCTGTCAGTTTATTTTTATATTTCTTATATTTATCCTCAGCTTCTTTTGTTTGGTTATTTATAAAGTTTTTGTAAAGATTATTTTTTTTCTTGCAAGCATTTAGTAAACCCTTAGACATCCATGGTGTTTCTTTACACTTTCTGTTTTTACAGTGTTTCTTCATTGGGCAGTTTTTGTCATATACTTTTTGAAATACTCGCGTAAACTCATCATAAGCCATATTCGTGTCATTCTCTCTGTACACAATACTCCAGTCTTGAGCTAAAAGCTCCTTTTTAAATGCATCAATAGTTTTCTCTGTTTTTACCCTTCTAAACCAATACTTATTTTCCTCCTCATCTTTTACATATCCATTTTTATACAAAACGAAAACTGGAAGGTGATCACTAATGTCATTTATAATTAACCCGCTGACTGTATCATTTTCTATTTCATTTGAGAAAATGTTATCTATCAAGGTGGCACTATGGGTTGTTATTCTACTTGGTTTGGTTATTAGAGGAAACAGACCTATACTGAATAAAGTATCTATAAATTCGTCCGACTTTTTATGTTTATATGGGTTTAACAGATCGATGTTGAGGTCTCCCCCCACAAACATGACTTTATGATTTAATCCTGAAAAGTGCTCCTCCATCCAATTTGAAAAAACATCTATATCAGAGCCAGGTGTTCTATAAATACAACTCACAATAATATTTTTCTTTTTTTGCCTTGTAATCTCTACAGTAAGGCATTCAAGTGTATCATCCACCACCATTGTCTTATTTTGCATTACTTTATAACTATAGTTGGAGTCTATAAACATAGCTACGCCCCCTCCATGCTTGTTCTTTCTGTTCATACTTATAAATTCATAACCCTCAATAGAAAACTCAAATTCTCTGTCATTATTAATCCAGGTTTCTGTGATTAGAATGACACTGAATGGTGTGGAAAACTGTTTTAAGAAGCTTTTGATGTGGTCAAAGTTTGCATAGAGGCTTCGACTATTGAAGTGGATTACAGTGAATGCCTTAATGTTCTTAAATTTACTATTGTACAGATCCTCTGTGTAGTATTGACAGTCATTGGTAGCTCTAGTAAAAAAGTTATTTTCCGCGTCGATGTCGATCTCAGTGTTCTGTAGGTCGTATTGTGAGAATGTAAAATCCTGAGTGTTTGCTTCAGCAATTCTCCTTATTGAAAAGTCCAAGTCGTGCTTCCTATAGAACTGTATGTATTACTAGACATGTGAAATTATGTGTTTTTACATACCAAAATCCATACGTTTTCCCGGTGTTTATACTGGATGTGGTGTACTGCTGCGTGGACGTATAATGAGTTTATCATATCGCAAGAAGGCGATCTCCCCCCTTTCTCGTGCAGCTCTCAGCTCCGGCATCAGTTCTTTACGTTTTCTTTTTATTGATTCGGTGTAGTCCTCGTTTATGAAGATTTTTGTTCCTTTGAGTCGTTTGGCGCGCTGCAAGATTTCCTCACGGTCCTTCCACCGTAGTAGTCTGGCGATGATGGGTCTCGGCCAGTCTCTCCCGCCGCCGGGTTTCCCTACGCGGTGAGCCCTCTCCACCTCCACCGCGTGATGTAGCTGTAGCTTCTCCTTCAATATCTCCTTAACTTTTTCCTCGGCGTCGGCCCAGGTCTCCCCGGGCGACTCCAACACTCCCTCAAATACCAAGTTGTTTCTGCGGCTCTGCCCCTCCAGATACTCCAGTTTGTCCGTGATAATGTGCAAATTGTCACATACTTTGTAAAAATCCGTCTGTAAAGTGTTTGTGCGCTCCGTGAGTTTCAGATTTTGTTCTTTTAAAGTGTCCACCTCACCTTGCGTGAACTGCAGGCTGGTTTTTAGTTCTTGAATGTCCTTTGTCTGTAAATCTATTCGGGTGTTTGTCGATTCCATTATGAGTTTAATAAATCCTTTGAAGTTCTCCTGTTGTTGTTGAATTAATTCCCTGAACATGGCCCTCTGCTGCTCCATGAGTTCCGTGACTCGACTGAGACTTACGTAGTCCTCCTCAGTCGCCGCCTCTACCGGCGGCTTTTTTGGCATTTTTGTTTTTGTTTTGCAAACCAGTAAAATAAAATAAAATAAAAGTATTAACTTGTTCAGAGCTTATCTCTAACACCGCCAACGCTGCCACAGCAAACAAACACAGCGCGCACTTCCGCTTCCGCTTCCGTGTTCAGTTTTGGAGGTCTAATTCTCGTACAACCCAGAAGTGCTTGTACTCTTTCCATTTGTCATAATATTTAGAATAGAAAAATCAAATCGGTTTTCCTATATAAAAAAATGGTAAATATAATTTGATATTCAAAATTTATATTATTTGTATTAGGACTAAATACATATACATAAAATACATATAAGCATCACTTCATCAACATCTCTTTCTCATCGGGCGTATATATATATATATATATATACGATGTCGGATGTCTTTGTCTTCCCCTCTTAATGCCTTCAAAATAAAAGCATCCCAGAGTCCTCATGGTTATAGAGCTACACCCTTCAAAGAAAGCAAAGGTGCCATTTTGCACAGAAATGGACCTCATGTGCCGAATTGTCCTTGTGTTTCACTTCACTCATGTTTCACTCATTTTGCACTTTTTTTAGAAACTAGAAGGTCTTAGCTTTTAAATGAGGTATCACACTGGCATGCAGGCTGTAAGCTCTCCAGTCAATTAGCTCGGAGATTGGTATGCATATATGCCTGCTGGAGGTAGCAGTTAAGATGTTTATCAACATTACTATGTGTGTGCTATTTTGATGTGTTACACTCAATTGCATATTAACATTGAGGGGGGTTAAAAGAGTAAACAAATATAACTTCCAAATATCCTATCCAATTTCCCATTAGTATATTTTTTAATCTGTTCATTACAATGCAAATTACATGATAGCAATCTAACAAACACGCTGCTGAAGATATGAGCAATATTAAGTCTATCACTCTGGGTTTCCGTTCACATTTACTGGAGGTCACCAGGGTCATATCGTTTCTGGCGAAGAATATGAGCAGCCAGTATGAGCCGTCACTTATCTGGTATAGATCAGTGTCTAATATACACCGACATAGATCCTCCCACAGCCCGTTTATCTGTTGAATTCACATCCAGTTAATTGGCTGCATATTGCTGCACAGATGGTCACCTCGCTTTAGTCGCGTCCTTGTGGGATTTACAGTTTACTCAGTCCGTTCCTGCATTTATGGCACACCGCCCGGCAACAGGAGAGGTCGACGTATGAAAGTCAATGACCTAATTTAATCTGTTCTATTTGTTTAAACATGTTTTATGTTATTGTTTACATGAGCTCAATTTCGTGTGAATTAATGTAATTCACTGATATGATAAGATGGTAAATAAATGTATGTTTTTGATATTGTATAAGCTAAGAAGTTGTCATGATCACAGTTGTCAACATAATCAAATTAAGACTGTATGTGTGGTAAACTGCAGCATATGTTTGTCAGTGATAAAGACATTCACAACAGAAACACTCAATGTTCCCCCCATAAGTATATAAAGAACTGCGAAAACAAAAGAGAAATGAAAGTTGAAAACGCTATTAAATCTGTAACATTCTATTGAATGTTATTTTGGTCAAATAGAAAACAAGTTCAAGTTTTGTTGTTTTTATTTCATCCCTTATCTAACCAGGAAAGTCCCACTGAGATTAGGAATCTTATTTCCAGGGGAGTCCTGGTCCCAGATGAGAACCTACTGTACATGTTTTTAGTGGTAGGGAAAACCGGAGTACCCAGAGGAAACCTACGCAGACATGGGGAGAACATGCAAACCCAGACAGGTGGGAATTGAACCTGGGACCTTCTTGCTGTGAAGCACGATCGCTAACCGCTGTACCACCCAGTCACGTAATGCACGATCTGTTGAAGATCTCCCCCTCGGACCTTTGCGGCCTCACAAACAAAATGTTCATATTTGGATTACGCAGCAGTTTTCAACGGCACCAGGCAGCTCATGTTTTTGTGTTCGGAGACGGCTCAGATACATGCAATTTCAAATGGTCAATTCGGTGCGACACGTCCACAAAATAGATGTATGCAATGTTCCAGCTTGCACCCGCTATTTAGCTCTTGACTTGCTAAACGACCCCCTTAAAAGTGCTTCCGGGACGAAATGTCATTAAAAGGCTATATCTGGGCAGATGGTGCTCTACCGCTTGTGTGTTTTTATGTTTTTGTGCCGTAGACATTTTGTGAAGCACTTTAGTCAACAATAGTTCTTTTGAATGTGCTATATAAATACATTTGACTGATTAATTAAAGGTAAACATCTTCATTTGTGATTTTGGTGTCACTGACATGTTAAAGAAGGAATTAGCTTGACTGCATGAAACAATATATGCTTTTACCTGGTGGCTGGCTCAAAAAATATAGAGCTTTTTAAAACCGGGCACGAGAAAAGATCAATATGATAAAAACGTGCTAGTGTTTTAGCTCAATAACGTTATCGTCGCAGCTATAGACCAGACAAGAAAGCCATCAGACAGTGACATTTCCTTCTGCTCATGTCTGGACTGAGGTGAGATAAAGACCAAAAGATATTCTCAGAGAGATTTTAACATCGTTAGATCGATGATGATTCCAACACTGGTTTTAACTTCAGCTAAACTATGAAGTCGAATTGCATAGCTCATGTCAATGTCAACTTCATTTCTATAGCACATTTACAACACAAGCAGCCCATAGTGCGTCACAAATAAAATAGCAAAAAACAAAAAACACAAGACATAACAATGAAAAACAAATCATTATGCTCAGCCCAACTAGTTTTGAAGTCCTGTGAGGAAAGCTGTGTCTTTAACAGTGATTTAAATTGCTGAAAGGACTCTGCAGCTCTGATATGCTGAAACTATTCGAGAGGCCGGCCACAGAAAAGGCTCAGTCCCTTCCAGGGAATGTCCAAAAGCAACTGAGAAGAAGACTCTGTGGAGCACGAGCCATCAGCAAATCACACAAAAATGAAGGAGCCAGACCGTTTCGTCTCTTAAAAACAATGAGCAAAAGTTTAAAATGAATTCTGAGAGCGACCGGGCGCCAATGCAATGTGCGATGTGTCATTTTGCAACTTCGGACTGGTATTTGATGTAATGACCTTTCATCGTCAAATAATTTACGACATAAGAATATACTTCGAATGATATAAAACATAAATAATAATTCAAGGGTAACGTAAAAGACAAAAATACTTACCGTTCAGCTAAATACAACTTTCGGCGCTTTTTCTGTCCTTTTTTCTCTCAGACAGTCTCGTAAAGAGCTGTTTACATGCGCCCCGGCAAAGTGATAGCGCCGCGTGCTGCTTCAGAGTCCGGTTTCCAGATTGTTCCGCAGATGTGCGACGGACTGACTTTCCTGACTCCCAGACGCTTTGATGTGGCCCTGCTCTTTCACAGTCTCTATCTCTACGCTATATCCAAGCCCAGATGACAACATTTCGGCTGGTGATGGTTAGATGTTTGTGAGCCTTGGTGTAAACAAGATGGCCGACGCACCTCTACTCTTCCAGAGAACCAAAGGGCAGCTGATCTGCGATAACAAGATAGTATCGGGGCTAAAAACGATAGCGGTTTCAAGAATACATGGGGAAAGTTGTATCTAATCTTGGAGTAAAAACATTGTTAGGTAAACAGTTGGTGTCCCAGAAGGAGGGCTCTCATAGGGGTAGCGGAAGTTCAAAGGCAATGCAGGGGTCATGGGATGGGACAGCCGGGAGGCGGGATTAAGGTTCTTGTTTGGGCTAGAGCTCCTGTTGTCCCCAGCTGTCCCGTCCAAAGCAGAGGGCAACCCCGGGTCAGGAGGTCCACCAACAAGAAAGAGAAGAGCGTTGAGGGGGGTTCAATGCTGGGTCCCGACAACACGACATCACCCCCCTGGTTCACACACACTCACCCCGGGACAGCCCAACCAGACGTCCCTTTGACCTCTGGTGTATTTATATGCTGGCAGCAGACTGGCCTCTGAGAGGGAGACCCAGAGGTGCACCTGAGCAAATATTAACATCCTCTGCGCGGAGCCTTTGATGTGTGCGGGCCGGGTCCCAGGGTCGGCACCCCTCCTCTCTGTGGACGGGACTCGGCATGGCGCGGTGTGAAGTGACAATGAGAAAACACAAAACGATGTGTTTCAGGGTCAGGGATTATGCTGCAGATTCTAATCATTGATGCTGGAACTGAAAATGTAAAATGAAATGCTTCTGACAGGTCGTCCCAATGTAACTGAAGTATCAGTTCAAATGCACAGTAAAAACGTAATTCTGTTGTTTTTTTTATATAGTGTTCCTTTTTGTTTTGCCAAATTTTGTTCATCCTTGTAAATGAGAGTTGTTTCTAAATACAAATACAGTTATGGTGACCCCAAGGAGCAATCCTTGGACCTATACTCTATTCCTTTTAATTAGAGTTAATAGTCTAAATACATTTTATTTGCAGACAATATGAACAAAAGCTCCCGCACACCGTCTCACTCTTTCAGACATTGAGACAGTGTGCGGGAGCTTTTGTCCATTTTTGCATCAATGTCCCCGCCTTCTACACAGCTGTTGCCTCCTGGGTGTGCGGAGTCGTCCTTAGCTATGTGTTTGCAGGTAATATAAAAGAGAGGGCGACGGTGGCGCATTTGCTAGAGCGGGTCGTCTCATGATCGGAAGGTCGGAGGTTCGAATCCCAGCTCCTAAAGATGCACGCTGTCGTTATGTCCTTGGGCAAGACACTTCACCCACCTTGCCTCCAGTACATTGGTGTATACATGAGAGAGTGAATGGGTGACTGGTTCCTTGCTGTAAAGCGCTTTGGACCTAATGAAGGTAGAAAAGTGCTACTTGTTGAGAGAAAGAAAGGAAAGGAAAGAAAGTCTGCCACAAAGTAGAGCATAGTTAAGACCTACAGTTGCTGCTTAGTTTTAACAACCTTAAACAGGCGGGAAAAATGAATTTTCCGCAACCATAATTATTAGGTAAAACCACCCCACAATATTCATACAATATCTTTTCATTTTTAAGAAACTGAGATAAATCAGAAAATGTAGGAACAGATTTAAATCTAGTGCTCCCGAAACCTCGCTCACATGGCAGTTTTTCTCTGCTGTTTTATAACTTTAGAGAGCAGATGTTAAAAGGCCGTAGTAGTTAACATGGGGGATTCTCTCCCTCCACTCCCTGAACCGCAGCCGCAGAGAGTTCATAAAACTCAACATCATATAGAAAAAAAAAAAAGAATTGAAGAAAAAAAAAAAAATCCACAACTTATTTGAAAGAGGAAAAAGATTAACTTCCACTGACTTGAGTGTCTTCTGTGCTAAATCCCTTTTCAAACGTCGGGAGGAGACTGGAGCGAAATAAATATATAAAGTCATCCAAGAACGCAGCTAAGTGGTTTATCGGCTTTCATCTTGCCACTGCCGAACCAGCGCTAATCCTGCCTTGTGTCTTCACTGCTGCGGGTTTTTGAACTACATTAAATGGAATAGATAAGCTTCTCCCAAAAGTCACGAGGTGGCATTTGAGAATCTTGTTTTTTTTTAGGTGCCATAGACAGAAGATGGCGACGAGTCATTTTTGTCTTGACATCTGAGCTCAAAGTGCCGGAGCGGCGAAAGCAGAGGGGTTTGCAGGATTGGTCACGATAAGGGCCCATTGATTGCGCTTTTGGGTCTATTTGAAGTGTGCAAATGGCGTCGTGTGAAGCGCATGTGAGAGGAAAGTGTGTTTGAGGGGAGTTGATAAAAATCCGGTGGCAAGTGTTGGCCCATTGTTCCCAAAGAGTTTGAGTAAAGCATGTTGGAAGGAAATTACATCTGTGACATTTATTAAGCACAAAAGCCTCACTGAACTGCAGACTCCCAAACTTATAAGAACTTGATGCGTCTGATCCAGATGATCCGGGGTTTGATTCCAGTGGCACGTCAACACACAGTTACACGTGATTTACCAAATTGATCATGAATAAAATAAGTTCTAGGTCAGACAGATACTGAAGCCGGAGTTTTGACGCCGTTTTTTCCATCTCTAGCTCTCGTCCCTCCCAGCCGGGTTCACAGCGGTCTCCAGGTCTGTCAGGTGTCAGGGACGTCTCTGTGTCATTGCAGAAGAGCCGGGCCGAGCATCACGTGCCCCTGTGCGTGCAGCTCCACTGATCCCACATGACCCCCTCCTCGTGTCACAACATCTGCACGCCTCCAGTTCACCGTGGACAATGAAAAATGACTTACGGATGAGATTTGCCTAAACATAAGCTCATAATGAGAGGGTTTTACTGAGACACTGGGGACAGAGAGGACGGGGCAGACGCTGCCACATGTGTTGGCACCGTGCAGAGTCTCATCAATAAAACATTTGGAAATACTCATTTAGAACGTAAATAAGAGCCTTACATAGATGGCTGATGGTGATGTTGGCCAGTGCTGGTCACCAGGCTTAGCCTTCCAGAAATTGGACAGCAAACTCTGTGTGCTTTTTAATCACTCCGATATTGTTTCTTGCAGGATTTTGTACTGGATGAGGCGGTGGTTCGGTGGTGTGAGTGAGAACAGGTTAGTGGAGCTAACCTTTTGGAGCTAACCTAATTACGCAGCTTCTCTATATGGACACACATTTATTCACAACCTATCCTGCTTGTGAGACATTAAGTTTTAAACATTTTGCGAGTACCATCTGCTTGAACAGTATATTTGCGAAAAGAGAAAGCCAAGATCACTTAGCAGTAATCCTATTCACTACTACAAGTGGACATCTATAGTGCAAACAATTGGGAGCTAACAACATGGGAAACTATTTTTGAATAAAACATTGTAACCTAAAATAAAGCATCGCATAGAAAAGCCAGGAAATGTTATAAAACCTGCATTTTGGTGACAAATGCAGACCATTGTTCTTCAGGAGGTGGGTTAAGAAAAGTAACACAATTAAATCCTTCATTCACTCCGTTTGAAGCTGTTCATTTCATTTGGGCTCCTAATTTAGACCAAGACAATCAGATAAGACGAGGCGTTTTCACATCAAAAGTGACGGTTCACAATGTTTCTTTTATACGGCTTCTTCTTCTCTTAGTGAAGACTTCTGAGGACCAGCGGCGATTAGATCACCCTCACAATGGGCTATTGTAAAGAGCAGCACAGACCAAAAAACAAAAAAAGAGTTGTCAAAGCAATAGTTACGGCTAGATCAAAGCTGGGACAGAAGACTTTTACTTAAGTTGAAATGACGTGTGTGCAGAGGAGACAGGAGAAAACAGCTGGGGAAATGGTTTATACAAGAGGTCAACTCAGGCTTTAAGGTACTGGGATACGTGCATCCATCCATCTATCTATCTATCTATCTATCTATCTATCTATCTATCTATCTATCTATCCATCTATCTATCTATCTATCTATCTATCCATCCATCCATCTATCCATCTCTCTATCCATATCTATTTATATCTATCTCATGAAAGAATGATTTTTCTACCTTTATCAGGCCCAAAGCACTTTATAGTAAAGAACCAGTCACCCACTCTCTCATTCATTCACCAATGTGCGCAGACGCTGGAGGCAAGGTGGGTGAAGTGTCTTGCCCAAGGACAGAGCGACAGGGTGCATTTGCGGGAGCTGGTATTCGAACACACGACCTTCCGATCACGAGACGACCCGCTCTACCAACTGCGCCACCGTCGCAAAAAAAAAAAAAAAAAAGAAGAAAAGTGTTACATTTGGATCAGGTTGATACGGTTTCCATATAAGAACTGATCTTCTTAAAACGATCATAAGGATGCGGTCGGCTGAGTGATGGGCGGTGATACCGGTTCCCATGTCTGTCCGGGGATATATGTTGTCATGTCATAAACTCATGAAGCATTTGATCTTATTTATGGTCCCATATAAATCACACTGCACACTGTATCTGATGTACTGCACAGCACAAAGGAAGCGAAACAGCTCATAGGGCTTTGATCTTTAATGTGGTTACGCAAGGTACATTTGTTTCATTCAACTTTGGGTCAGATGACACACGCACCGTCTGTATGCCATTACATGCTACCCATGACAACAACACCATGTCTAACGTAATCCTACAATTTAGGAGCTTGACATAGACAAATTGAAGAATAATCTGCGAAACCTAATAAAATCTCCACGGTTACATGACGAAGGGAAAGTCGAATCTCTCACCTATTCAGTCCAGAACAGGATCGGCCAAACCCATGTAAACCCAACATACTCGATTGGGGGGACGTGATCTGACTTTCCACCCTGAGTCGATCGGTGACCGGCCGGAGTGGATTGCAGTCAGATTAGAGCTGCATGTAACCGCTTAGGCGAACCAGATTGGATTGGGCTCAAGTAACTGAACATGCTGTCCCTACCCCTGAAACTAACTGTCAAGCTGTCAAAAAAATCGGCAGAAAACATCATGTTAGTTCTAATGGACTACTGCTGGCCAAAACTGTGGGTGATCCGTAGAACATCACAGTTAACCCCAAAGCAGCAGTTTGGTCTAAAAGGCACCATGGGCTAAACGAGGCTAACTGGGCTAGCTCTTTGCTAAAAACAACATAGCAGTCAAAGGTGAACCGGAAATGGTGGGCATAGCCATCAATCCCCTGCCCCCTGCTGGCCGGGAGTTGCGCCGCTCCCTTGCTGCTGCCAAAGGACATTCGGATCGGTGAAGTAGACTGGGACGAGGCTGGTTTGACAGGTTTTGGGGAAAAACGGACAGGAGTCGAATCTTTAGTCCAGTCGGATTAGATTAGCCTCCTATGGACAAGTGTTGCAAAAAAAAACACTAAAAACAATGTATCTGGTTTGTCCAATGCAGTTATGTCCATATCAAAAAAATAAAATAAATTAAAAAAAAACTTAGTGAATGATGAGGTGAGTTATATATTTATTTTCATCTGTTCATGGTACCCTCTCTCTCTCTCTCCCCCTTCCTTTCTCTCTTTTTTTTAAATAAAGGAAATATTAAATGTTTTAGTCAGTTTGAGTGATTTTTCTGTATGTCCGCCTGTCCCTCCTGTTCTTGGTTCATGTGAAGAGAGTGAATATTCTGCCCTTCGTCCTCTGGGTTGTGCAAATGAACAGATTTCAAAGACAAGCATTTTACCGTACATGTGCCAGAGCTGCTGGACCTGGAGTACGTTGGCGGCAAACAGAATTCACGCGGGAGAATAGCAAATAAAGACACAAAAATGCTCAGGTTTTGACTTACATTTCCAGGAACTTTTTTCTAAAAAGGCAATTGAAGAAGTTATTTAACGATCTTGATTCTTGATCATCTGGAGGCTGAGACTTTTTGGACTTTTTTCAAAGTCTTTTGTACCTTTGGGAGTTAAGGCCAAAGAAAGAGACTCAAACAAGGCATCTGTTTAAAAGGTGTGTTGGCTGATCGTCATGGCTGGCATTGCATACTGTTATTTCTGGGCAAAACACTTCTATCTATATATTTATTTATGCAAGTGAACCATATAAAACGGAAGTCCAAACATTCAGTAATTTGCATATGACATACAAATACTGCAACGTGTCATGAAGGAGGTTGGTTTAAAACAAAAAGGTAACGTGAATTTATTTAAAAATCAAGGTTTGACAAACTTATACAGAAAACAACTGAACTAAAGGGATAACAAAAGGTCGCTTGCTAAAAATGGCATAAGGGCGGGATCTTCACTGTAAACTCGGCCCTCGTGCGGTGCGTAGTTTGGTCGTAGCCACGCCCGCGCCATTAGCTCTAATGCTAACGGCCTGTCAGTCAACGTCCGGCCCTCATCAGTATGAGATTTATAAAAGATGTCTTACAAAAAACAGCCTGGTTTCTTTAATTTTTCACACAAATTTGAAACCAGGCTTTACAGTTGCTTAAAATGTGTGAAAAGTGCAATGCTAATTAATGGAAAACTAGCTTGTTTTGCCGCCAGCATATGGAGGTACTGCAGCAATGGCGGACAATGGCCGACAAGGGAGGCCCCTAGCGTCGCGGTCATACAGCAAAGCAACAGCGGCCATGGGCTGGTACCCACTGAGGGAGGCACCAGAGATTGAAAAGGGTGCCCAGAAGTAAAGCCCATTATGGCAAAAATATTAATCATGATTTTTTTTTCTTATCAATCTTGATTTTTGATTCAATTGTATTATTTCATACTTAAAATGAATAAATATAGCGGATTCATGAACTTGGACGAAGCTTTTAAACAAACCCCAGCTCAAACGAAAGCAAATGCTTCCCTCCAATATCATTTAACACACAAAAATCTTCCATTGTCTCATCCAAACCCCAAACATAAAGTCCCATGACGATTATTGAGATTGACCAAAGTAGCGATTTTGATTAAATTTCGATTAGTTAACCAGACCTATACCCAGAAGTTTGTCTAGTAATGCAGGAACTGAAAAGGGTTATAGGAACAAAACTAAAAAAATCATTCCAATAAATGCTTCCCTGATTCCGCCATCCCCATCAATCCAGATTTGGGAGTTGCTTTTGCGATCCTTTTTAAAACTTTCACACCATTTTTTAAGCCAAATGGAAAGTGGGGTATAGTGCCTGGCAGCGGGTCTAAACAGAGCCAAGAGTGGACCTCTGTCTGTCAGCACAAACGCATTTGGAAGATGTTCAGAAGAAGAGCCTTCATCATTTTAATAATTAATCAAGGTGCAGTTCAAGGCCTGGTGAAAGCTGCGTCTGTCAGGCTAAATTAAACCCTTCTATCACGTCGTTATTGTTGTTAGCTCAGTCCGGTCTTCCAGTCGTTCCCTTGTCCTTCCCCCTCTCTCTCTGCAACTCTCCTCTTCTTCTCATAAAGTTGAGGTTGTCAGTGCGTCAATGTAAGGAGAGGCGACACATTGTCTCTTGGTGTCGGACGTTTGATGTCTTGATATGAAAAAATAAGTACTTTGAATGTTGTTTGCATTGGCATTGCGTTGCGACAGCTCGTTTCTGGGCGGCGGGTTCGTCTTATCTTTTCTGACTGAATTAAAAGCGCGTGGATAGGAGCGTCACAAAGGTGTCGCGTGTAGGCAGGCTGGAGATGATGTCAGTGGAGGAGGATGACGACTTGAAAGTGTGCTGCGCTGCTCAAGGGCACGTTGACAAAGGGGCTTTAATCAAGAGTCCAATAACAACCACACACACACACACACACCGGGTCTTATGTGTGACTTCAATGCATCGCCACTGCTAATTTTAGACCGCATTATTTACATTTTCACACACTTAAAGCACTTATAATAATGATAATGTCTTCAAAGCTTTATTTTTGTTCTATCACATGCAGGGCACAAAGAACCGAACTGAGTTACTCACAATCACTCTATGCAAACAACAACAAAACAAATGATTTGCCTGTTTGCAGTTTTAACATATATATATAACATTTTAATCAGACTTAATATGGGTAACCAGTCTTAATTGTGTTCATTTTGTCCACTGAACTAAATTAAAAGTTGTTTATGAGATATTTTCATCGACTAAAATATGACTAAATAAAAATGAAAAGACTAAAATCATCAAAACTTCCAATGACAGTTCGAGAATTATTTGACTAAATCTTGAGACTAAAACTACATTAAAATATGTCGGTAAAATGAACACTGATTGGAGGCATGCAGAGATTTTTTTTTTCTTTTTTTTTTTTTGGTATCAACCTCTTTAGGGGTTTGGCCAGACAGTTTTTGTGCAAAATAATATTTGGCTGATTTTCTTGATTACAAAAATAAATCACTATTTTGAAGGACAAAATCTCAAATCAAATGTTCTCAGAGCTGCTTTTTTCAGTGAGAAAAAAGGAAAAAGGGCAACCTTGCCCGGTTCCATAGTAACCATAGAAAAACAGTAGTATAGACAATTCCGTTTTGGTGTTTATTTGTGGTATTGGAAAATATAAATCAGATAAATTAAACAGGAAACGTTTTTCTGTTTATGTGATCATATACAACTCATTAAATGTGCACTATGCAACTTAATGTGTATATGACCTTTCAGTGACTCAGCGGCTGTATGGGTGGTTAGCTTAGCGTCTTTACTTTCCATCCCAGGGGCCCCCTATGATGCTTCAGGATAAATAATATTTAAGGTTTTTAGGATTTCTAGTAGGTTTTTTCAATTAAATGTAACAGCACCATGGATACAGTTCTATCTCCAGTGAAAACCTACCAGAACCTAAAAAAAAATAAAAATTCTAAAGCGCCCTACAGGCCACTGGGATGGTACGTAAAGTGTCACTGAAAGGTCAAACATGCACATAAAACGTTGCATAGTGCACCTTTAAATTAAACCTTGGAAACTTGGAAAGTTCATCATAGAAATGGAAGCCAAAGGAAGCCGCGTCATTACTGTGATTTCTTTTCTGTCTGCGGTCGGCACCGTCACGGTCCCATTTCTGTGGATCAACGCTTTTCCACGTGTTTCTGTTTTAAATGAGCACATTATGTAAAGTAACCCTAAACAGGTGTGGCTGAATAAAAGTTGCTTTGAAAGACAGGAGCAGTCCCATTCTGTCATCACTGCACATTACCGTCACGTCTGGTGCTGATCTCAGACACTGTAATCAAGCCCTGTCCTTCAAGTCTTTCATCGTCCAGGATATAAACGTCATTCATATCAAGAGTTTTATCCTAAAAAAAATGTTTTGGGGGGAACGTGAATTTTATAAACCTGCAAGACTGATTAGATTTTTTTTTTTTTTGCATTGTTGAAGATTAATCAGTGTAGGATTTTTACCAATAGCAAGGAAATATAAATGCATTTGATTTTATGTGCGATGCTGTATATTCTAAAGATGGATAAAATAGAAGAGCATGTATTTCCAGGCTATATTTCATGAATGTATGCAGCTCATTGTTTCCTACATGTGTTTATCATGTCCAATATGTCCTCTTTATTCGTCAGCGCCCACGCACAGGGCTGTCAGGAATGTTCCGCCCCAGGGAAATGAACCACAAGCTGAACGGACTGGGACGCGACGTGGAAGGACTCTGCTTCATATTAGTTATGATGCAGTTCATAATTATGTGCAGTTTTTCTTACAATACACGTAGAAGGTATATCGCTGCAATCTGTTGATTTCTTGTATAGCTTTATTATGAACGTCATTCATCTCTCGGCGCTGAAGGTCTACACCAGCAGAGGATGCAGAATTCACGCTGCTTATTTCTTTCTGCGGTTAATAATGCCAAACGTCTTCAACTAAACTTTTTTGGGGCTATTTTTTGTTTATTTGTACAACCTTTTTCATTTTTATTTTTTTATTTCACATTGCCCACAGGTAATAGAGAAAACAAAAATACTGTGCAATGATGTCCAAAAGTAGTACTTTTACTGTGTTTGTCTATGACATTACAAATTCATAGCTAAAAAGATGAATGAGTTATTTGTCATGTTAGGCCCAAAATGTATGTGGTTCTTAACTGAGGGGTCGACCTTTGCCAGAAAATTTTTTTATAGCTTTTTTTTTAACACCCATAAGCTCAACACTTGAATCAAAGGAACTCTGTGTTAGTCATGAAACAGGGTCAAACCGCTAATATACAATACAATAGACATTTTATTTGAGTTGTGGCTTGTAATGGGTTTATGGTGCGCTTTAGGCAGGGCTTTCACAATGGGAGAGGTGATCCAGGCAATTGCCAAGGGCTCAAGAGAAGGGCGGTCCTGCCTTAAGCAGGGTAGACTTGATTAACAATGTTTCATCACCAAAGTATAATTGTGGAATTAGAGACCGGTGTCCATCTCTCTTATAATACGTCACGCTAAAGAAATAGGCTATACACATTTGCACTTCACAGACGATTAGATAAAGCCCACGGACCGAATATCTCACCAGAAATCAAGACTTTATGTATTGCATTTCTGATTGTATACGTGGCGGAGGGCTATGGCAATAAATAAAAAACATCTGTGTGCTGTACATATTTGGAATGCTTGAGAATGACTGTACGCTGCACTACTGTCCTACATCTGGTTGTGGACCGATCCACTGCTGCCTCTTGGGTTCGGATTTTCAACTTCGACATAAAACAGTTGCTCTTTGATGTTACATGTTTGAGTTTATTGTGGAATTTCTTTCAGTAACACACTTTTCTTTTTACAATACCCTTAATACATTGTGCTGCCCAAATGTAGTACCGAGTAATGTGCTTCATAACAACGTGTAACTTGTACCTATCAGTGGCACACACAATGGAATAATGCCTAATAGTAGTTTGGAGGTTCACAAAGTAAAATGACATGAAACCCTAACCTTCACCCTTAAACCTTGTAAATATACAACATAGGTATAAGTTATTACAGACTTTTACATAGCACTGTATTGTATTACATTTGATAGGTACAGTGTATCAAGGGTGTAAAACAAAGTGTAACTTCAAGTTCCCATGTTATCTTAAGCCCCTGCTGTGTTTAAAAATGGCAGGCTTTATATAATGTGCTGCATGTATGTAAACAGCAACAAAAAAACAAATAGACAATAATAACAATGCATTGGTTTTATATAGCGCTTTTCTGGACACTCAAAGACGGTTTACATTGCACTATTCATTCACTCCATACTTGGTGGTGATAAACTACTATAGTAGCCACAGCTGCCCCGGGGTAGACTGACGGAAGCGAGGCAACCAGTCTGCGCCATCGGCCCCTCCGACCACCACCAACCACTCACTCACTCACTACATTCGCTAGGCTTCCAGGTGTTACTAAACGGTCTCCCATCCAAGTACCGACCAGGCCCTTCCCTGCTTAGCTTCCCAGGTCTGACGCGATTGGGCAGAGCAAAGGCGATATACCCATTCAAAATATGCCACGATTTATTTTATTTTGCTTTGTTGTAATTTGAAAATAACGTGGACATTATACTGGTGCAGGAAAACATTCCCACAGATAACACACAACAGAGGACAAAAGACTAACACTAACAGTTTGACCATGTGGGCTTTCCTGGGCCACTGTCTTTTATGTTCCCCCATGATGTTCTATGGGAACTTACTGCCGCCCCCATGTTTTAAACCACCAAAGGCTTCGCTCACAAAATACAATCAGATAAGTGGCCAGAGACATTCAAGGCATTCCTCCGGTCTGAGGCTGGATCCATCTTTCAAAAGGTGGCAGCTTCCTATGGATTATAAAAGCAACGTGCATCAGGTTATTTATATTACTAATTAGTTGCTTCTTAGGCCTAGTTACCGTGCAGTCGACTTTAATCAGATAAGCCGATGTATGTGGGCGGACATATACATGATTTCATTACGGTGGCAGGTTTGCAACTCTGTGATAACTTTCATCTGCAAACCCACGTCACGCTATCAGTGCTTTAAAGAAATACAATTATACCTGCAGGTGAAATGGTAAGATTTCCAGCATGGAAATTCCCCATTGGCTTCATTATGAACAGCCTAAAGGGAATTTACATTTCAATGGAGGATGGTGCGGTTTGTGTACACGCGTTCACATAAATTATACATCAACTCCCGTAAAGAAAGAGCAGCAGTTGAATTAAATAATGGGTCTGGACAACAGTATATTATTCCCCTATACTCCTCTTTTAGACGAGTATAGGAAATAATATACTGCATCTATGTTCGCAAATCGCAAGAATGTCAATAACCTGTTTTACCATGAACTTAAACACGTCCTTACAGGAATAATGGCAATGTAGAGATGTCATTGTTTTTGATATTCTAAAGATGACTTTTATCAGTATTACTTTTTTTTCCCATTTAGTTTTTTTGCAAATACATGACCTGAAAAACAAAAAAAATAATTAAGGAAATTAACATTCAAAGTAAATGTTTTGTCGGAGAAATCGCTGCCATACTTTGACCAGAAGTCAAACATTAGGGGTTATAGTACCTAGAGATAGTGAGATAGTGAAAGACTGTTGTGGGGCGGAGGGAGCTGCGCAGGAGGAAGAGGAAGGAGGAGGATTTGGAGCTGACCAGTGCAGGACACCACGCTCTGAAGCGGGGACAAACCCAGGAGGTGCAGCACCGTATCAGAGGATCACTGAAGGCAGTGCTCAGGTTTCCCCGACCGCCAAAAACATGCTGGTCAGTCGCAGCGATTCAGGACTAACCCAACACCTGAATACAATTTCGTTGCACAACTGTACAATGACAAATAAAGCAGTTACCGTATTTTCCGGACTATCGGTCGTTCTGCAGTATAAGACGCACCAGCCAAAAAATGCGTAATGAAGAAGAAAAAAACACATAGATAAGTCGCTCCGTCACTAGTCAAACATTGCCTAATGAAAAAAATAGGCGTACGGTATGCTAACGTAACACACGGTTAGCTACATGAAGCATAAACAACTAACTGAATAGGTGTCTGGTATGTTAACGTCACATAAACAGATCAGATAGCTATAGCATGAAGAACATACCAAACTCTCCGTACACTCCAAATCACTAAATCCATTGAAATCTTCATCCTCTGTGTCACTTCTAAACAACAGCACTTTGTTTAAGCTCCCATTGGTAAACTCGCTCCTCTAGCTGTGGCGCTATAGCTTTTAGCCCCGTGATTAGATTTGTTTTTGTTTACATCGCCGTAGTAACCTCCGCTTCTCACTCACTCCAAACTTTCTTTCTGCTGCTCGATTAGCCTGCAGTGCCCTCTAGTGGCATGTGAAAGTATATATTTGGATTAAAAAAACAATACTATGGAAAAAAGTGCGACTTATAGTCCGGATAATACGGTACTACTTACTTACTTAATGATGGCACTATTCACGTATTTATAAAACAGAAAACTGACTAGAATAATAAAGAAAGTGGTTTGTGCTGAGACAAATGAGTTGTTAGTAGTAGTGGGCAAAATGTATCAACAAAGCCATGCACTATTTCAAACCTACAGTAAAAAGGCACGACATGTTGGTGCTTTAGTGCTTCTAAATTGGACACCCTACGACCCAAACGCAAATGAGTGCGTAACCGGTCTAATTGTGCGTTTGCTTTCATGTCCCTCCTTGTGCCGCGGCCGCTTGTGTCTCTGGATGCAAAGGTGTGTCCGTGGAGCCCAGGGCCCTTTGGTTAACTACAGGGGACAGTGATTAGGACAGACTTGGACCAGGGGCCAGCCTAAGCCGCCCCATTCACCGCCGCTGTTAACAACCTCACTAAAGATCAAATGCGGCGCTAACACATCAAAGGCGGGGGGGGGGACCCTCCGCATCCCAAATGAATTAGAGCGTTTATTGTCGGCGGTCAGGTGGCTGCGCAGACAGGTATGTGGAGGCTGGAGGCGATACCTGCTCAGTGTCCAGGCGGCTGCGGCAATTACGAGCGGAGCAAAAGAGAAGTGTGTCTGTGAAGCCGTAGATGGAGGACGAGTGTCCGAGTGTGCACACCTGTCCTCTCGCTTTCCCCTCTCCTCACGACCACCTGCACCGCCCCGCCTCCAGCTCGCTACACTTGAAACATCATTACCGTAACCACCTGCGTCTGGCTTTGTGTCTTGCAACATTTACAATCGATTGTTTTTAAGTCCACTGGCATTAAAATCCTTTTGATTTGTATACTATTCTTTTTTTCTTTTTTACAGTATACACTAAACACCAACCTTCAAATAAATCAGGGGTGGACGGGGACAAAAAAAACAAAAAAAAAACAGCCTGGACTCTGACCAGCACCGGCCCAGAGCACGTGCTTCCACATATTTTAATCATCCATTTACAATCATTTTTATCCTGGATTATTATGGAATTATTCAGAGGCGTAGAGGAAAGAAGCCGATAAAGACAACTATGGAGGTAAGGTACATGCTAAGATTATGCTAACACCAGTTTAAATGTTATAATGGGGTATTTTCCTCCCCCTACATGTTCCAGCCATGTCCTAATGTGTAGAAAGAGCCCAGACCTGTTCACCACAACTGCCTCTGAAATCCTGCACTGTCACTCAAAAAGCTGTTACTTCGGGTCCGAAGTGCCGTCATGCACGAGCTTAATAGAGACTGCAGTTACGCCTATGACCTGAGGTGGCAGTAGTGAGTATACAAATGACCAACTTGCATCTAGTTCCTTAAAGTTGTACTAACAGCAGCTAAGTGTTATCATGGGCAAAATCCCTTCTTTCAACAGCGGTATGATGAAATAGAACATTCCTATGACCTCCATGTTAAAAGTGAGTGCTGTCCTCTCGTCTCCGTCTCACCTGTTAAGAGCAACATAGAATAGAATGCTGTATTTGTCATTACACACAGGTATAATGGAACTTGTATGGCTCTCAAAGTCAATAACAAAGACACTGAAGTGACCTGAACCCCAGACCAAGCCTGATACCTGCACAATGTTTGTAGCAAACGTTTAGTAGTAAATTGCAACAAAATCTCTCGGTCCCCGTTCAAACGCGTGTGGTGGTAGTCTCAGGCGTGTGAATCGTTTCCTCAGAGAGTCCCATCGCCTTTTTATTTCTGTTGATGTCACAAACTTTGTATATTTTTCCGGCTAGTTGATCAAACACTGTGAAGCACTTATGACAAAATGAGTGTGAGGGAGCCACATCTAGAGAGTTTAATAACTCAAAAACAGAGCTGTCCACACCAAGCCCAAGAATGGCTGATTTGAATGTGGAAAAATCCACAATAAAAGAATACAAAAGGAATGTCCAATAGTCGACAGGGGAGTAGCTGATGGAGAGTGTCCCCATGTCCCACAGGCCATGGTACTTCTCTTACCGGTTCCAAACCTGCGCAAACGGAGAAGGCGGTTTCCGGAAGAGCCACATTTCAACACCGACATTATCAACAGTACTTTTACCGCCTGTTTTTTGCCTTTGCGCACGTTTTATTCCCGAGGATCATAGTGTTTTATGTGTCCCTGTGGTCGATTCAGTTTTTCTATTCTTGGCTCAGTGTCTGTCCAATAATCAGTTTGTTTTTTATCGCTACATTAAACTCAACCCTTTGGAATAAATGATATCTTTTATGTTTTGGTCAATGTTGTTGAAGTTTCACGGTCGTCACTCGACATCTGTATGAAGCTCTGATGTCACGCCTCCTTTAGACGAGTAAGAGTGGGTGGAGATCAAACCTTCACAAAAACAAAAAAAGTATTACTTCAAAGTACACTGTTGATCGGAAATATGTATTTTGGAATTGGCAGATAAATCAGTTTCAATCGATAGTAGTCGATAGTCATTTTACACTGCTGCGGCTGATGTTTAGGACGACCAATCAAATGTGAGACCTTTAAGAAGATCCTGCGGGAATGTTGTGGTATAATCGGTGGTGTACGAAGCATACGGGACTTTTGAGGGGGGGGGGGGGGACGTCATTCAGATACTGCGCTGTTGTTTTACATTTCTGACATTGACACTAACATGATCAAAACACGTTTCAAATGCGTTGCACCTTTAATTATTACAGAAGAAAGAAGAACAAGAAAATGAGCCTTTTGTCGTCTCCAAAATCACTTTCTTAAATTAGAATACAATGGATCATGAGACAAAATCTCCACTTCTGACCTCACCATCTTCAAGAAAGAACTCAAGCCCCACCTGTTTAAAATTGCTCTAACTGTGCAACATAATGCCCTCTTTCTGTCGCTTTCCCTGTCTGGTTTGATTTGTTATTATTGAACCGCTGTGATGCGTCTTTTAGAGTCGAGAAAAGTGCTACACAATAAAGGATATAATCATTATCTATAATCAATTCAATGGCAAGGCGGGTGAACTGTGAAGTGTCTTGCTCAATGACATTAGAATGAGCACAGTTTGTTTTCGAGTTTCTCACTAAGGTTTCAGCTGAGGTCAGTGTTTACCCCTCTCCTGGTTGACATATTTTGCACATTGCCCCCCCCACCCCCCCTCATTCTGAGCTGATGCGTTTGGCCCGGGACAACAGCGATGACGTCACCGCTCATTTGGCCCCTCGTGTGAAGTACGGAGGAGGGAGTCTGGCTTTCATCTCAGGATTCCTCTCCCAAGACCCTCTCACCACAAAACTATGACACCAGGTTTTGTGAAATTCCCAGAGATTTCCCGCTTGGGTTTTTTCCAATTTTGTTACCACCACAAAAACTCCATCCATGGGAATCTTTTTTTTTTTTTTTTTTTTTTTTTGAGGGGTCAACCAAGTCTCGCACGTCTTGATTGTAGACTGAAACATGTTTTAAAATAACAGCTCCCTATACGGCATTGCTAACGGCTATCACACATTAAAGGATCTGTATCATGCTAGTTTAGCTATTCCAAAGTAAAGTATAGGCATTTATATGATATTGTACCTCTACCACTACTTTTTGTGATAAATATATAATAAGTATTTTCTGGAGGTATTTTTCCAACCCGGAAGACAAAACGCTTGGATTCAGTTATCTGTGTAAGTTCTCAGTCGTACAGGAGTTGTCCATCTTCAATGAAGGCACTAGATTCATCTTCTGTACTCAGTAGTTGAAGTCCTCGAACGTTTCGCCTCTCATCCAAAAGGCTTCGTCAGCGACAAAGGTCCCACTATGGACGCAGCTGAATATATAGACCAACGGGGAGGAGTTAGGGTTGGCCCGGCTCCTCCTCTCTAATCACAGCTACTCTCACCCGTGGGTAAACACCTTTGAAGTAGAGCGTCTGTAAGGATCTGCTCACCTCAGTATCGGTCAGTCCTGTCCTATTCATAGATGATCACTACCCAGTATCTGTCCTATTCATGGCTGATCACTGCTAATTACCTGCCTATTGTTCTTTTGTTGGCTGGGGTGCCGTCTCCTTGGACTGGCCATGCCCTTTCGGTTTCTCCCGAAGGAGATTGGAGTAAAGTGACGGAAGATTAAATCTGAGCCCACCGTTCCGGTTCATGGAGGGATTTTATTTCCTGACAAAAATATCTTCTTTAACTCCTCTTTCAAACCAACGTTCTTCTTTAGCTAAAATTTTGACCTCCCCGTCCTCAAAGGAGTGGTTGGAGGCTTCAGCTACTGAGTACAGAAGATGAATCAAGTACCTTCATTGAAGTTGGATTCAGTTAACTCCGCCCCCTCTCTTCGCTCATACAACTTTAGCAGTAGTAGAAATATATATATCACAGCAAAAAGTGACGTTACTTCATGATGCAGTTATAAGGAGTGCAACACAGCTTCATAAATGGCGTTTTGATTTACTCACCTCTCTGACGTTTCCATTATGGGACTCGTTGGTTATAAAAGTTAATCCACTTTGATTCTGACCAAGGTTCACCAAACATCCATCAGAGACAGTCACAGACAAACACTATTTTGGCTGATAGTCGCTGAATCCCGGAGGGAAATTCCAACTTCTGGCGAGTGGCCTCTTCTTTAAGAAGGTTGAATAAAGTCCTGTACGCGCTTTGCTCCGTGACATTATCGTGAGGTAAGAAAAAAGAACAGGTGTCCAGACTCCAGAGTAGGTTAGAAAAAGCTCCTTCTTCACAGCTTTCGGTGCAAACATGACATGACATCTGTTCAGACGCTCATGGGGTGCGTTTGTTTTCTCCATAGGGGCAGCGCAGATGCGTCAGGCACTTCTTTATTTAATAATTTTTATTTTTTTATTACTTCTTTCTTACGACAGAAATAATGAAAAAGCTGTTTTACAAATTAAAATCAGGCCGAAAAGGCATTACATTACAGAGGTCTGGCCTTTCGTGTTTGACACAAATGTCACAAGTCAGTCGTTTTCCAGGAGAGGGCGGAGCAGCTGCTCAGAGACCAGGATTGAAGCCAAAAAACACTCGGGGGATGTTTTTGATAAGGAAACAGCATTACAACATGATTAAAAGCTCCAAAAAGTCGATTTTGCATGATATAGGACCTTTAAGCTGTTTTACATAATAACAATGAATTCTGTATTGTTAATTAAATGCTAGGCCATAAATACCGCACTTCCCTGGGACATAGCTGAGTTTTCTTTTCTGTTTGAACTAATTTAACCCCTGCCTGCTTAACCCCCAGGGAGATAAAACACTGTGTGATGTTTGTTAGTGTTGGGGCAATGGAATGTTTTAATATACACAACAATTATGGTGATATTTGAATCATTAGTGCCTAAAGAGAGGAGTTGAGAACTCTTTATGCATCAGCTGCAAACAGTGCTTTGTAACTGTAGACCCAGTTTAGACATAATTTAAATCTTAACATTTATATAGCGCCTTTCTACCTGCTTTAGGCACTTTATATCAAGGAACCAGTCACCCATTCACACGCCCATTAAAACACCAGTGTACGCAGACACTGGAGGTGTCTACTCTCTGCACCACCGTCGTCCCCAATATAGTCCAATGTAGATGGATTTTATACCCAGATTAGATTTTGATCTCGGTCTAATTGTACTGGCGGCACGGTAGCGCAGAGGTTAGCGTGCTCGCTTGCTTCACAGCTAGAAGGTCCTGGGTTCGATTCCCACCTGGACGGGCCTTTCTGTGTGGAGTTCGCATGATCTCCCCGTGTCTGCGTAGGTTTCCTTCGGGTACTTTGGTTTCCCCTACCACTAAAAACATGTACAATAGTCCAGGAGGAATGATGTGTGTGTGTGAATCCATGGAGGTGGTCAGATGTGTGCAGTCGCGACAGGGGAAACTGAAGCTACTATCAGAGCTTACCACCACTGAGTATGGAGTGAATGTAAAGCGCTCTATAAATAAAGATCTTATTCTACTACTTAAGAGGTCAAATATTTTATGAGGTGGTACTTTGAGTGAAAGGTTTGAGAACCATGTGTGATAACGCAAGTATTTTGTGGTAGTGTGTTCCTGCGCCTGCTGGGGGCGCACCATAAAAGGCTGTCCGCCCCCTGGCCTTGTGTTGCTTCACATCCTGTTGCTCCTGCTGCTTCGGTCTAAGAAAGGTAGCTATTCTTGCAATATTTACGTAAAATCCATCTTCCATGCTCGCCCTGATTAGAGTGTTTACCAGTATTAGTGTTGCTGTGGGTCCCTTCCCAGGAGCGCGTCATGGCGTAACACAGTAGATTGGGTTTGCGGCTCCCCGATGGTCCTGTAGATGAGCGTCTTCCCTTAGAACAGCACACGAAAGGTGGCTCTAACCAGAATGTTTCCCAACTGTGGCGGTGGATATAACAACATATCTGTAACTGTATCTGTAACTGCCCATCTCGGTCTTGTCTTTCCCCCAAACTGTGAATTGGGTCCGTCCGACAGTCGACGCAGACTTCTTGGAAGACTCTCTGCTGAAATGTTAAACCTGTACCTCATGGACTGAACATACAAACAGACAAGGCTTTAAATATCCTCTAAGGAACTCTAAATAAAAAACAAACAAACCGAATTTTTGTAACAAATACATTCTATTCAACTAACGGAACACTGGAGCCCTTTGTCAATGGAACTTACCTGTGTGTCCTAAAAGCTAAGGTCAAACACCTCGGTTGGCGACACACGGCTTAGACATTACATCTCAAACCACTCTACTCCCTCTGTGGCTCTGCATATTTTCAGGGCCAAAAAAAAAGTCCAGCTTGAGTCCATCACGTTTTGTACAAACCCAACCCAGACCCCATAACATGTGCCCAGTGCTTGAAAACCGTCTTCCCCTCCGGGTGAAATTCTGATACTAACATGATGTGGACAGACCGGTGGTCTCTGATTTGCCAGGGAGAAGAGAAGACAGCCCTCTGAAACAGGCATGTCATAAACGATTTCATATTCGACTACATCATACCGGGAGAGCGAAGAGCGAAGCTACGTGGAAAAACAGCTAATGGTGAATGCACGAACCCGAACCCGGACTTGAATTTGATCTGTAGTTTCTTAATTTTAATAATAATGGGAGAGCTTTATGTGCTATGCTTGACCCTTCTGTGGCTTTCTCCGGGCTGGTTCTCTACCTATGGCTGCATCTTGTAGAAGGTATTAACCAGACACAAACCTCTTCAAAATGTGTCGTAAATCTCATTCCTTTTCATACCTGTTCAAACCCTTGCTCAACGTCCCAGGGAAACTCCCCCGGCATCACCCCTTTGGGTTCCAAACCACACACGAACGCTACATAGTACATTATTCTTTACTCTATGCTCCTAACTGTGGAAGCGCCCCGACAGAAGGCGTGTTAACCGAGCCGCCTCCTATGAAGTGGCATGAATATGGATGTGGACCGAAATACTGAGAGACTCCTACCTGCTACGTCGTGCACCATGTAATCACTTAATGCTTGGTTTTAAACCGGCCTCCGCGGACAAACAGATTGAGCTGCATAAATTTCACTATTCATTAACAGCTGCCCAGTCTGGGAAGTCAATGAGCGATAAAGACGGAACAAGCGGCGTGCATAGGGCGTCGGGATAATTAGCGGATAATGAAGCACGCCCGGGCGGAACGGGCGGTGCAGGCGCTGTGGTTGGTCGGTCGGTTCTTTCGGTTGGAGGGAGAACGTGTTTGGCTCGTTCGGGGCTGTGTTCGGATTCGGCGGACCCGCGTTTTTTTTTTTTCACGAGGAGCGGGATAATCATGGCTCCGTAGCTCTGTGAAGTACATCAAAGTGGATTCAGCAGCGGCACAGGGCATATCAAGTGAACTGTGCGGAATCCGAGCAACACACTCTCTGGAAAAAATAAATAAATAAAAATGTCAGGATTCTGTGTGTGGGTTCGAAAATAGTCGTGTTTTCAATTTTACGACAACGTCAATCCCTCCGTTTATTGCCAACCATGTGACCTATGCCGACAAGGCGCTCGGTTTTTAAGACCGCACTTGGGCCTTTATGTGCGGATTATTGTCTTGCATCAAACTGAAAGCCCAATCTTGTTTGATCTCAGGAGCTACGTATGAGCGGGGTCGGATCTGGTTATTATAGGACGGGCGACTGTGTGCGCAGCCAGGTGGAAAGTAATGATATTTTATGGCGTTGTATTTCTTCAGTCTACCACAGGGCAGCTGTACATAGATTATTACTACCGTGTATGGGGAGTGCATGAATAAAGCACGCAATAGTAAAGCATTAAAAGACTAAAGGATTGTTACCACTATTATAACCTGTTGTAACAATAATATCTACAGTAAACCCAATTGAGATGCTGTGGCATGACCTCGAGAAAGCGTTTCACACCAGACATCCCAGGAATCTCGCTGGACTGCAACAGTTTTGTGAAAAGGAATGGTCCAAGATTCATCCTGATGGTGCACGTAATCTGCAACGACAGGAAACGTCTGGATGAAGTCATTGCGGCCAAAGGAAGATCGACCATTAAATCTATTAAATTCAAGGGTTCACTTACTTAGTCCACGCTGTCCTGTTAATGTTTACATGTTATGGCCAATGGAAATATGATCAAACAGCAAAAATATACGCACATCCCCAGGTGCAAGGCTACTACAGTGAACAGTGAATGATGATCCAATTGGATCGAAACATTGTCTCAATAAATGCAGTCTTTTTGGAGTACGTGTGCATGCTTTTTCAACATTCAGTATGATAACATTCGTTAAAGCAGATACTGTTTACTTATTCTCAATCTTGTTTGTTTTCCAAGAGTTGCCTTGTGTACAAAATGCGCAGTATAATGAAGTTGCCTTGCCATTCTGGTGATTTTAATAAAGATCAGACCACATTTTATGACCAATTTAGGCAGAAATGTAAGAAATTCCAAAGATACTTTTTCCTCCCACTGCACTTGTATAACCTACTACACTCGTCCAATCCTAACATGGTTTTCTCTACCATGTTAATGTGTTCAATTTTTGCTAAAACACAATTATATTTAACATTTAGCTAAAAATGGTACCTAGCTTTCTCTTGTTTGGTCATTTTTATAGTTTCACTTCCTTATTGGACACTGACAGGAAGTGACATAGAAGAGGGTAATCAATTTTAAACCGTTGCTGTGCCGACCATGTTATGTCAATGGGAAATGAGTCAAACTGCTCTGAAATGTTACCTCTATCTATGTCACTTCCTGTCAGTAGCTTGAAAAGTCAAATAATTTTTTTTTTTTTTTTTTTTTACCAACTTAGCAACATTTTCAATAATCCGCCACTTGCAAAGAGCGCCCAGTCAAAGTGTTGGTTAAACTAACTTGTAGGGCTTGTGGAGGGTGTTTCACTACAGCGATGGACGCCGTTTGTTTTGCTTTCTCCTCTTTTGAGCCGTTTTCTTTGACTCTCTTCCCTCTCTTTTCAGTCCCCGGTTAAGGTCCTCGATTTTCCATGCAAATGAGAGAAGCCACATTGATTTTGCCTCCAGTCTCAAGTTACTATGGAAACGACATAAAAACTACAAAGTGCTTAAAGCTCTCCACTTTCGTCCCTCTGATCATCACAGGAAATTAACATACTGGGAAACAGGAGAGCGCGGCACACAGGGAAGTAATTGTGCTGTTGGACAGGACGCGCGGGCTGCCTGGACACACAGCTTTGTTTGGGGGAAGTTTGGCCCGTGACTGGGAAAAATAGACAATGGCCAATGAAGAGCAGAAGTGAAAAAGAAAAGTGTTTGAAAAGTTTTTTTCTGTATGCACACTGGAGTGTTACACTGTCAGTTTTGATACAGTACATTATGCAAAGCAACAGACCGAAAGTTAAACATACATACAGCTTTGAAGCATATGAACAGGCCAGTCCACACTGGTCCCCGATACGGTTCCCTGGTACTGTTCCCCAGCTGCGTTACTGTTTTCTGGAAATATTCATGTTAAAACAAACAAACTGCGCTAAAACATGAACGTGCCTCCTCGATAACGCGTCCAAAAGGTGCTTCTGCGTATTGTCAATGTGAACGCGCGCACACGTGGACATCATCACCCCACGAGCAATCTGACATGGCAGAGGCATGTTGCCAGGCATTCTGATTAGCGGAATTATGCACTTCAATAAAAAAAAACAAGACACTGACGCAATAAAGAACGCACTGAATTACAAACTTGTTTTAGACAGGATTCCATTATGATATCGTGGCAGGACAGACACTCCAAAACACACTTGCGTTATCAATGTGTGCACGGAGCTTACGAGGCCCTGGCAACCTGCACTGAACCAGTGTCCAGACCTAATTTCATTATATTAGGGTGGCACCAGGGCAAGACAATGTAAACATGAATTTAGAATTGACAACCCTGAGCCGTGCGAAACTCTACAAATAAAAACAACGTTCCCATATGTACAGTACGTGCTTCCAGGGTGTTCAGTCCAGTGTTCCCTGGTACTGCTGCTCCCCTGTACCTCCCCATCTATGTTCCCCATCACCATCCCAGTTTGGTCCTTAAGGTTAGGACAAAGATTTAGGGTTAGGACTGGGGTCGGAGGTTTGATGCTGGCCCTAACAGTCGAGGAGTATGCGGGGATGTGGGGTTAGGGTCAACGTGACCTGTCTAAGGCTGGAAGGACTAAACCTGTCCATATAAAGAGTGGAACAATAGTACTGGGAAACATAAGTACTGGACGAACACACCCCATCCAGGTCCACCAATCTTTTGTCGAAGATGAATTCCCTCATTATCACAAAAGACAATATGCCCTAATAGCACTTAAATGTTGAGCCACAGCATAATCTTTCCTACGAGTCCTATTAGAAATGATTGTAGATACTGACATATGCTGCTGGAGTATCTCTCTGTCCACATCCATAAACATGCTCCTACCCACGCCCTGGTGCATATACGCTTTACAGAGTTGTTCCTACACCGCACAAACAAACACGGCTTGATGTTTTCTCTCATTTTACCTTCAGAGCGGCGTGAGAGGAGCAAAGCTTTCGCATTGCCAATGTAAATGAGTGTACGTGCGCGGCAGCCCGGCTCCTGTGATGTCGACTGGCGGTGTAAAGTATTTGTGTTGCGTGAAGAGGCAGATAGAAGGAGGATGTGGAGGGCGGACACTGGGGCCGCGGATCCAAAGGAGATTTTGAAGGCCAACATCAAACGGGGCACGGGCTCATTAATGCGTGTAGGGGTGACCCCGCGGCCGGCTCTGAACCGCAACAAACACATCAGAAACAGGCCGTCCCGAAGCCCGCGCTGACCGCCATCACACCCAGCCATAGGAAGCCTGTGAAATACGCCCACCGCCAAGACAGCACCGGAATCGTTAGCTTGTTCAGAGTCAGCGGGCGGATGATCATCATGTTTCTTTAAGGCCAAAATAAAGTTTGCACAGAATGCTGATCGGAACGACTGCAACTGGGGAAAAGCGTGTAAATGGGGGCAACTTTTAGTGGAAGGTGATCGATCAGTTGTTGATTTCCTTGAGACGACCGTCAAGCAATGAACTTCCTCAGCATCGTTGGGTGATCGCAGAGGCTCTTCGGGAGAGAGACTCCGGGCCAGGTCCTACTGGCTGAACTCGCGTCTTTCCCTGCCTTTTCCTCGCTCCGTTTAACCTCTTATCTAAAAGCTTCTCGACTGGAGCTTACAGCCTATAGGCTAGAGTAATGCCTCATTTGAAAGCTAAGACCTGCAAAACTAATCCTAACTTTTTTGTCGCATTGTTGCCGTGTTTATGCCACATTTTTGTCGCTCCTTCTTCACTCTTTTGCTGCGTTTTTGTCACATTGTGGAAGTGTTTTTTTGTCGTGTTCTCATTGGGGCTGAAAGATATATCGTTATCGTATCGATATCGAGATATGAACATCCAAAATATTAAAATCAAAAAAGCAAGATATAAATGATATTTTCATCAATAAAACTGCACTCTTTTGTATTAAGATTATATTTTTCTGAAAAATGTTTAGTTTTCACCTAACCCATAGTTATATTGTATTGTATCGATATCGAGATATCTGGCATCAATATCGAGATATAAAAATGTTGTCCATATCGTTCAGCCCTAGTTCTCATCTTTCTTAATCTTTTTTGTCACTTTTTTTTTCACTTTTTGTTGCTTTTTCATCATTCTTTCGTTGTGTTTTTGTCGCTTTTTTATTGTATTATTGTTGCTTTACTTGTCGTTCTTTTGCCACTTTCTTGCCTTTAGATCTGGGTAAAGCCAAACTGGACAAAATGTGCTCGGTTCACAAACTCTGCTGGGGAAGAAAACTTGATATCTGTGTGTAGCTGACCTTTTTGTGACCCAATGGCTGCATGGGTGGTTAACATGGCGCCTTTACTTTCCAACACGGTGGCCTCTGCGACGCTCCAGGATCAATTGTTTTGTAGGTTTTCTGGTGAGAGTACCTGTCAGCCTACCAACACCTAGAGGCCACCGTAATAGAAAGTAAAGGCACCATGCTAACCGCTCATGGGTCACTGAAAGGTCAAGTACGCACAAATAAACCTTTTTTGTTCACATAAAAAGTTGCATAATTCACCTTTAAATGATTATTCGCAGCAAGGGTCTGAGAGTAAAGTGAAGTCAGTACATCAGCTGAAATTCTATGCACTTTGACAATAAAGCTGACCATTTATTCTATTACTACTTGGGTTCCTATTTGTGTAGTGAATGTGTAATTGTCTCATGTAAAAGCGCTTTGTGACTGTGTCTGTGAAAGGCGCTATAAAGTTCTTCTTCTTCTTCTTCTTCTTCTTCTTCAGTTGTGGGGTCATTGGGTCAGCACTACAGAAAGTTACTTGGCCGTTACAGTTACAGTCACAACACACATAAATTATATAAATGACGGGTCTTCCTTAAACCAATAGACAAGCATTTAATTTAACGTTTCTATTTTAAATATTCCAGGTGAAATTAAAATGTGGACGCAGTTTTTTCATTAAATCTAAGATGAGACTAAAGCAAAGCTCACATAAACAAACCTAATAGTTAACCCTTCATTCAGGAACGAGTGAAGGGTTATTGTCATCATTCAGTGCAATAACAATTACCGACGTCTCCAGGTATTTCTAATCCCGTGCGAATAGGCCTTAAGACAACCTTAAAATTCTATATTTTCATTTTGTGCATTGTCTTCTTTGTATGCAGCCCATATGTGTGTGTGTGTGTGTGTGTGCGTGTTTTTCCATGCTTGAATTTTGTTTACAAAAGTCTGCGGGCCGGAGAAAATTATATCCGCTCCAAGCTTTCTCACAGGGGCGAATCTCCAATACTTTCTGAAAAAAAACCCAAAAAAACTAGTATTGACAAAAAAATTACCTTTCCGCGCCGCGCTATCTGAGCCATTACTTTGGTCAGATATCAATATTGTTTTCCAATTTTGCCTGCCGCACGAGGTGGTTAGCCACAGATGAAAAACTTCAAACTGTCTCACTCACTGAATGCGCCTGCCCGAAGGTTTTCCCAGCATGCAATTCTGAAACAAAGACAGGCCCTTTTTGATTTCTACACAGCGTGACCTTTTTTGATTGGTTGAGATTGGTTGGCATGGAAATCAATAGTGCGTGGTGTATTTGATGCCGCCTTATCTCTTGTTCACACTGTCTGCAGGTAGAGGCTGGGGAGGCGGCGGCGTGAACGGAGCAGCGTGGTCCACATAACAATAGTTCCTCTTCATGAAGTAAATGACTTTTGTGCGGCCCACAAAAACAGTTTGAAATGAGCCTGTGAAGCTCGAAAATGTGTCCCGATGTGGGAGTTAATGTGCCGTGGACGTTGTGATTTATTCATCTTTATGAAAAACGCACACATGTGCTGTTTAAATGCATGACCCGCCATGTTTTGGCTCTCAGAGTAGGTTGGGGCAGGGCAGAAACATAGCAGGCAACGCTTTATAACAACTATACCTTATGTAGCCTTTATAAATGATGTGTGAACACTTAACGAAGAACTAAGTAACTTGTTTACCTTAATAAATCCTTTCCGTAGTCCCTCTGGGGGAGGGACGAGTGTTAATGGGATGATTGGGGGTCTTTCATCTCCAGGGGCCAGAAAACCACAATTGCAACTTTCCTGCCTCCGTGTCGGAGCCACCAATACACACTAATAGAAACACAAAAAATAAGCTAACAGGCGAACGGGCAAAAGCTAACTGTGGGCTAGCGCCATTTAAACAGTATTTACAGCCAAGTTTGAGTGAAAAAAAAAGATCTCCATTGTGTAATTGGATGTACAATATCCCTCTCTCCCTTTGTCTTTTCTGTCAGCGTAGTGTTTACTCTCACAGACAATTAATGAGTAAAAAAAACGCAACATGCTACGACACCTGCAGTGGCGCTTATGGCCTCTAGGGGCATGAGTTACTCAGTTCTGCTTTAACTCATCATGAACAATTCATTACTACTTACCTACTACAGTTAATGCCTAACTCATTATGAATAGTTCGTCACATATTTCACTTATTCATTGTTAAGTAGTTATTAAGTGTTTGTTATTAAGGCTAAATAAGGTGTAGGTATTATAAAGTGCTACCATATACAATAATGTTACGCTCTGTCAGTGCATGAATAAGTGTTTATAATTTATCAAAATAAACACTATGTAAGCTCTCTGTCGTAGTTGTCAACTGGACTGGGAGAAGTTGCCACAGCCCTAATTCTTTTGGGGCTCTGAGGGTTAACTCTGAGCCAGTTCCTCTCGTAACCTATACATTACAGTTTGTTGACCTTAACACACTAGCAGTGGAAGTAAGTAATGTTGTCCTTGATTTGAGAGTCTAATTTCAAGAAATATGTCCATGGGTCAAGATAAAAAAAAAAAAAGATAAATCTTTATTTACTTAGAATTAGTTGTAGAAGTAGTTTTATGTTAATTTAAGTGTAAATATCTTACCCCATGGACAGAATACTTAAAATTAGACTCTCAGATCAAGGACACATTTCCCTTATTTCAAGATTACCTTTCGCAGTGATACCCATGCTGAATGCACTTTAAAGATGTAATACCAAAACAATGGTGGATGATATCATGCTGCCGTTTTGATATGTGCATACATCCATCTTGAGCCATTATTTGTAACCGTGTGCTAAATGTGTGTTTTGTCTTTCACATGTAGGTCACGGGACAAATGCGATTGGTCAAAATAAGATCAACCTTTTCATGCTCAGTCAATAAAGCCCAATGCTGTGTGAAAGACGGATCCTCTTTCCACTGTGACGTTTGCACAAAAGCCCAGTCAAATCCAGCCCGGAGCTCAGGCCATATAGGAAAAAAAAAAATCTATGGACACGATGCATAATGCTTGAATTCATACGGTTTATATCCTGTTATTGGTTTAAGCGATGCCTTCAGGTGCATTTGGATAAAGATCGACATGTGTTTCACGGGTGAGATTATGCCTTATCCTTTTATAGATCTTCTAAATTCACTTAATCTGAGGCAATCCCCAAATCCTTAGGACAATTCTTCAAAGACGCCTTATGAACGCATCGCAGCCTCATTGTGGCGTTTCAAAGCTCAAACTACAATTTTCATGCCGTCTTTTTTTCCACCGGCGTCTCGTCATTCCGAGATGGCCGGGCTCGCTTTTTTTTAAAAGGAGGATCCACGCGGAGTTGCTTTATGATAATCCCGCATAAACATCAATCTAAGCATAACAAAAGGAGAGTTTTTTTTTTTTTTTTTTTCTTTTGGCATGTTTCGGTCTCGCCTGCGGGACTTCGCTCTCCTAAAGACTCGCTCCGTTTTTTTGTGTGCGCGCGAGCGTCAATAGCCAAAGCAACCAGCTGTTTCTCGCTGCGCAACCTCGGGAAGCGCATCTGAAACCATTTAAATCAAACACAGTCACAGTTTCCACACCGCGTTATAGGCATTCCATCATGGCCGCCCGCTCCACGCCGCGTAGCCTCTCTCTGCAGGGGTGGGTTGGGGAGGGGGGGGGCAATATAAAGCGGGCACCGCGCTAACAGAAATATGCTGCCAACTGTGTCTCCCCCTCAGGAGCAGTAAACCAAGGAAAAAGAGAATCAACCGCCTTGGAGTTTCTTTAGCTCGGCTTCTATGGGTTAAAACCTTTCCTTTCGTACAGATAAGACACCTTTCTTGTCTGGAAGCTTTGTCTGGCGGTTAGATCAGGGGAGAGGCAGAAAAAAAAAAGCCACAGAGCGGACAGACTGGCACACCCCAGTGGAGGCTGGAGAACGGGGGGGGGATACAAAAAAATAAAAAAGCAGCAACAATGGTCAATTTGAAGCTACATTTATAACACAATGTGCCGGGAACGTTTCAACACATTTCTGAAGACTTGAAGGCTGAACAATAACACGCACAGCCTCGTGTGCTTCTGTAGGGGATCGACTAAAACCACTATGAAGTATTCAGTGGAGCGATCGAAAATGTTTATTTGAAGATGCAACCGACAAACATCGCATCTCTTTTTGAACTTTATTCAGAAAATTGCCTTCACTATGGGCTCCCCGTCAAACCGAGGTTTATTGAGAGAAACGTGCAAAGCTGTCATGTGCGCTACTGTCTTCAGCAACTGTCAGTGCGAGCTGCTGCAGCAGGAGGTTTAGGATCACTCTCTGTACAACTCACCGCTATAAAAACCACACGCCATCCCATTAACCTGTTACCTGCCTTCCCCCCAATCAGGGGGCTAGGGTT
This sequence comes from Proterorhinus semilunaris, assembly GCA_021464625.1. Lineage (NCBI taxonomy): Eukaryota > Metazoa > Chordata > Actinopteri > Gobiiformes > Gobiidae > Proterorhinus > Proterorhinus semilunaris. The sequence continues at coordinate 11,004,247 of CM038349.1, forward strand.
AGGGTTAGTTAACCTTAATCAGCATATGATTAGGGTTAAGAACGGCAAATGCACAGTAAGTTGTGGTTCACTCACACAAATCACACAAATATTTTTAGAAACTAGATGGTCTTGGCTTTCAAATTAGGTATCACATCTACAGTCAATACGCTTTGAGCAGTGCTTAATTTGTAAATGAGTAGTTTCAGGAACACTTTTGGTATTGATGTGATGGATTCGGGGGAACAGGCCAAAACATTTGCCAGAACACTCTCATTAAACACCATTATGAAGCCTAGGCGGTAATTCAACCTGGTAGACGAACACAGCATCATCAACCTTCAGCCAATGATCGCTCCCGAAAGGTCCACACCTTCACATCAGCGTCAGAGCCGCACCTCCGTAGCAGCCAATCATCGCCATCGGTCTCGCTTTTAAGCGCCAGTAATCGTATACTGTTTGCTTCCCAGCTGCGCTGCGACCCGCCTCCACCCCATCTCCGCTCTTTCATCTCGGCGCTACCCGAGCATTTCGATTATCTTCTATACCACCACCAGTGTCCAGGCTCCGGGGGAAGATATCCCTAACTCCAAGCTGTTTAACTACACTGACTTGTACATCGATGTCTAACGCCGGGGTCTGATCGCCAAAACTAATACTCATCAATAATCTCCCTAATCACTGCCTTCATCTGTGTGAGTCTATTCAGGTTGAAATAGCTTTGCCGGATCCTCCTAAATATTTTCCAGATCATTGACCTTGAAAAACTGAAAGGGGGGGTCAAATTAAGCACTGGCTTTGAGATTTGGATATAAATAAATGTTAACCCTAACCCTAATCCTAACTCTAGCCCTAAGGTGGCAGTTAAAACAGGTTAAAGTGATAGTCTGGAAGTTTAAATGCATTATACATTTGATCAAATGTGCAAAATCGACCACCTGGTCTTGCATTTTGATGTTAAGTTAGTAATAATATACATGTAAATGTATATTATCTATTGTAAAGTCCCTCCTTCCCGGATCTCAGCAACTAATCAGAGTCTAGTATCCTCTCGCGTCGACCAATGAGCCGAGCTTTTCCTGTGAACCAGCTTGTCAGGTCCAATCAGTAGGAGAAAATGCTGGTCCTGTTCTCCTCATTTTGCAAACTAAGAAGCTTCTGGTTAAAGAGGGGAGGAGTTAACCCTAACTAATGTCATAGTTTACTGTGAGATTTCACTCTATCTTTCCTCACTTTGCAAATTCACAAGACTATCACTTTAATTCAGTGGTTCCCGACCTTTGTGTCCTGAGTGCCCTTTGTGTCATTCATTTACACTCCGAGTACCCCTTACCTCAAGGATCCCGCAAATATAATATAAAAACAAGTACAAGCACAAACAAGTACCCCCAGGGGTCCCGTACCCCAGGTTGGGAAACAACTAACCGGGCCAATGTGTGTGTTTATGGCTTATTTCTGTGATGTCCTTCTTTGTAATGTGTGCATGTCTTTGTCTTTGTATTTACTTTCCCAGCTGACTCTCCTCCAAGTCCATAATAACAATAAATCAAATCAAGAATCAAGCATGACCAATTTGGCCAAATCAAAATAATTTGACTTCTCTGTCAGTCGCCTCATTTACACGATGACACCTGCCAGTTTGTGTTACTGTACTGCAGATACGCTGAGCTGAGGAACCAACTATTAAAAATAGATCTTTTTGTCGCACGCCCAGCTTGAAGACAGAAGAAAGTTCCTTTGTTCCTTTAATGTGTTGAAAGTTAATTTTTGTCCGTGCAAAGCAATTTCGCTCGGAGCCAGATTTAAAGGGAGTCAAATGAGCTGTCAGTGAGATAAGAGTTTTCTAACCCAACATTAACCTCAGCGTTGAACTGAAGCTAAGACGTGGCTTTGGGGCAAAATCAATATATAGCCCGGCTCCTGTGGTAGCGGTGGACATGAAAGAGGAGCCCGTGATGAATGGGACACTAAAACAGAAAGGCCAACAACTGTATTAGGACCTGAGGGCGCTGACCGGGCTCAGTCCTGTTCCCCACGGCTAAGGGCACACGGTGGCCTGTCCCGGCTCGTCTTTCACAGGAACAGGACACTCGAGGAATCCACAGGGATCAACAGATGCAGCAGAAAACCACAAAATGGCTTCCTCCTGAGCGGGCCATGTGGCGTCAAGATCGTAAACCCCCCTCAGCCTCGAAACGACGAGCAAAACACGGCACAGTACGAGTGGGCTGGCAAAAAGACGGGAAATTAGGGAGATCTCGAGGAGAATCAAGTATTGTAAACACGATATTACATGTTTGCATTTGAACTGCGTCAGAACTATTCATTTTTATGGTATGTATGGCGCCAGTCATTAAAGCCCGAAGAAATAGAAATGGACAGCATTAGATGGCATGCAAACTAAACGGCAAACAAAGATGGAGGATGCCGTGACCCTCGAAACAAAACAACAGAAAAAGATCAAATAGTTTTATCAATAGTTTTTGGAGTGTGTTGTCATGAGACTAATTTAGTGATGTCAGTTTCAAACATGTTTTTCAAAGCTTAAATATCAGCCCCATTGTAATTAAATTATATAAAAAAGGGCCTTTTATTGATCACGTCTTGGATATTGTGAGTTATCTGGCTGGCGTTATTAAAAAGTTATATTAAAGGGATATTTAAGGATTTTTGACATTGGGCCTCATTTAGTTATCCAGAGTGTTGTTGATGTCTGGAGATATTTTTTTCTTAAATTCATGCAGTAACTTATATTTGAGCAGCATCAGCTTCGTGGCTGTAAGCTAACGCAGCGGAGGAGTGATCTGTGAGAAAATAGTCCCTCAAAATGCGGTGATTCATGTGATACAAGATCAGTTATATTAAAAAAATTATTCTATCGACACAGACATTTATATCGTTAGTCTGGCGTTATAAGTGTTTTACCTCAGGTGCACTGTGGAGCGGGTCAGACTGTTTTTAATGCAGGCTAACTGATACCATAGAAATGCTTTAGCCTTGCCCTAGCCTAGCGCCACTAGACTCTTCAAATATAAGTAAGTAAGTGCTTTGTTGTCATTGTACAAGTGCACAACGAAATAATGTTCAGGTGTTAGTCCTGAGCTGCTGCGGCTGAGCCGCGCTGCCACTGTCCGTCAACCTGACCCCGGGAAACCCAGTTTCCCCGAACTCGGAAGAAACCTGGCTGGCCGCCTCTGTCTCCTCTGATCCTCTGAATCGGTGCTGCGCCTCCTGGGTTTGTCCCTGTTTCAGAGCGTGGTGTCCTGCACTGTTCAGCTCCACCTCCTCCTTCCTCTTCCTCCCTCCGATTCACAACAGTCTTTCACCATCTCTCGTTTGTCCTTTTTTGTTTCCTGTAGCTCTTCTTGTGACGCCTCGACTGTGCTGCAGCTGTGGGGGCTCTTGGAGCCTCTTCAGTGTTTCAGAAGAAGAAATGTGTAGGTCTCAAATGGGTTTAGCTGATAAGCTAGCATTTTGTTTACCTTTAAAAAACTGCTTTCTTCAGGACCATTTTAGACTCTCAAAGTAAACAAATCCACCAAACCGCCACAAAAACTTGGCAAAGACGTACAAAAGTATCCAGACAAACGATATGGAACACATGAACCACAAATGCAGTTTGCAGAAAAAGGCAAAAAACTCGGCTGCACAAGGAGAGAGCGAGGTCGCTCTGAACTGAATGAATTTAAGAAAAAAATATCTCCAGACATCAACAACACTCTGGATAACTAGGAAATGAGGCCCTATGTCAAAAATCCTGAAATATCCATTTAAAAAGAGCCAGTCTTTTGAACAGCTCTTTTAATCGAGCGGATCCCAAAGACTAGGCTCCCGGCAAAGAGCCATAAATTCTATCACTATCGTTGACCATGCAAACACCTGAGATAAAAACAGGCCGTGACACAGAATATACTGTACCTTTTCCAGTTAAACAGTCTACAGTTTTTTATATCAATTCAAAAATATTATTCTTGTATAAAATGATGTCAAATGGAGGAAATGCAGTTGTCACTATAGCTGCTGTGATTCCATTTCAGTCCATGTCTCTTTTTGCCCAACAGTGAATTACCTTGCACCACAAGGCGGATTCTTGCCATAAAGTTTAAACAAGCAAAGACTTTTTGTTCTACCCAAGTCAACACTTTCACTGATTGTGGCACCTCTGCACACTTCAGTTCACTTTGTGTGGTTTGGGATGTTTATGCAAAACATTTCAATGGCTGACTCACACCTAGATATTTGCAGCGCATGTTCTCGCTAGTGAGTGAGAAATCTGCTGAACAGTTATTTATTGCCAGAGTAAATAGATCAGTGCATGGATAATTGTTTGTTGGAAAGTGCGTAATTAGGATTTGGACTCTGCCTCCCCTCCTCTGTCTCCCCTGCTTCATTCTGGCTGTATCCAACCATAATATGGTCCAGTGGAGTTACCATGAAATGAGCAATACAGCAGTGGACAGGCACGGCTTAACAGATAACATAAGCCCCCCCCCCCCCCCTCTCTCTCTCTCTAGCCCTCGCATCAGAATCCAACACAGAATGTTCTGCTCCTGTGTTGTTACTTCGTATTCATCATATAGGCATCAATTTATACGACAAAAAATAAATAAGTCTATTATTAGTGCTTTAATATTGTGTTTTCGACCAGCTGCTGTCCAAGCTCTTTGCACATGAATCTCTAAGGCCCTGTGCATATTATCTTTCCAACATGTACCAAAGCATCTATTGGCCAACACAGGTCAGAAATATCTATTTACATTTACCATTTTAAAAGCACAATTTTCACCAACTAAATGAATATGGGCATGCTGTATGTCATTTTGAAGGGCAGGACCCGGAGAGTTAGTTTTAACCTCCAGAAACATATTTTTATAATTAGTGGAAAAGTCCAGTGATCCTTGTGTAAGTTTTTCCATTAGTTTATTAACACATATAATTAATCATTGATCTGTAACATTTTGTTTGCAATACAAGATAAGACTTGAATGATCTCTCGCACTGGAGAAAAGAGGGACATTCAAAAGGAGAACAAATATCAGCAGATATTCAAACCCCAGTATCGGAATTGGTATTGGAAGCAAAAAAAGCTGGATCGGTGCATTAGATATCATGAAACGGGCTGGCCAATAATAGAGATTGAATGGAGGATTCATGCCATTCAATTCTGTCAGAAAGAGATTGAGTTAAAAAGACCGACAACCTTCCGCAATGTAAAATAAAAGTGTTACTGGCTGTTTTCTGCTGCTTAGTGGTGATTCTCTTTGCACTAATTTATGCAGTTAAGTTCCTTTTATTCATAAGTAGACTCTAAGCATTTGTAAACATGATGCGTGGAGTTCTGGCGCTTTTACCATCTGGCTGGCAAAATAAACAACATGCTTCTCGAAGAATATTCCATATGTTTATGTGGGCATCAAACACGATCAACTCCCCCTCAGTTCAAGTGGAACACTATGCAAAGGATGACTGCATAATGAGAAATGTTATACAATTACATTTAAATATATGGTCAGATCGAGAATCCACATACAGTATTCTCTGCTGTTCTGATACTAATGTTGGGGAGGAACTAAATGGATAACCTTTTCACTTCATATGCAGATCCATCATTATTTTTCATATTTGCACCAGGTTGCATTGGTTTGGTAAAAATATCTCAAATGAATTATAGTCCATACACATTGCAATTATGGGCCAAATAAGAAAAAAAGAAACAAAACACTTCCAAACAAATCACAATTGGGCACATTTTAATGCTCATTGTGTGAAGTGGAACGTATAGTTTTAGCAACTCAACAAAAATATCTCCAGAGATCTGATTGGTTGAAGTTCATGTCAATCGAACTGTTGGATTTAATTGGATTTACTCAAAACATTTAGTCAACATTTGGCTATTTTAGTCAACAAAAAAGCCAACAAATCAAACATGTTTGATCTTTAAGCCCAATTTTGGACGCACAGGAGAAGTGTCCGTGATTTTACCGTCCTAAAAGTGACAGAGGGATACACACAGAAAAACAGAGTTTAGTGGCACTTACTGTGTTCAGAGTCCAACTATTTAGCTAGCTTCTCTCCGCTAGCTTCTCTCTCCGCTAGCTTCTCCCCGATAGCTTCTCTCTCCGCTAGCTTCTCTCCTCTAGCTTCTCTCTCCGCTAGCTTCTCTCCTCTAGCTTCTCTCTTCACTAGCTTCTCCCCGCTAGTTTCTCTCTCCGCTAGCTTCTCTCCTCTAGCTTCACTCTTCACTAGCTTCTCTCTTCACTAGCTTCTCTCCTCTAGCTTCTCTCTCCGCTAGCTTCTCTCCTCTAGCTTCTCTCTTCACTAGCTTCTCCCCGCTAGTTTCTCTCTCCGCTAGCTTCTCTCTCCGCAAGCTTCTCCCCTCTAGCTTCACTCTTCACTAGCTTCTCTCTTCACTAGCTTCTCCCCACCAGCTTCTCTCTCCGCTAGCTTCTCCCCTCTAGCTTCTCTCTTCACTAGCTTCTCTCTTCACTAGCTTCTCCCCACTAGCTTCTCTCTCCGCTAGCTTCTCTCCTCTAGCTTCACTCTTCACTAGCTTCTCTCTTCACTAGCTTCTCCCCACTAGCTTCTCTCTCCGCTAGCTTCTCCCCTCTAGCTTCTTTCTTCACTAGCTTCTCTCTTCACTAGCTTCTCCCCACTAGCTTCTCTCTCCGCTAGCTTCTCTCCTCTAGCTTCACTCTTCACTAGCTTCTCTCTTCACTAGCTTCTCTCCGCTAGCTTCTCTCTCCGCAAGCTTCTCCCCTCTAGCTTCTTTCTTCACTAGCTTCTCTCTTCACTAGCTTCTCCCCACTAGCTTCTCTCTCCGCAAGCTTCTCTCCTCTAGCTTCTCTCTTCACTAGTTTCTCTCCCCACTAGCTTCTCTCCGCTAGCTTCTCTTTCCATTTGAGAGAACTAGAAACAAGTTCAGGAAGACTCGTACCTGCGCCCCTGAACTGTGTTGAGACGACAGTGATCACATGACATTGTTGACCAATCGCATATCTTTGCTGATCAAGGGTCAGTTTTTCTTCCCCAAAGGGAGATATTAAGCAGGAAGAGAGGACAGGGATGCGCCACTGTATTATAACACAGTAGTATCAGCTGTTTGTCAGACTCGTGTAGTGGGTCTGCTCTTACGATTCTCAGTCGTTATGTGTGTTCTATAATTCTATAATAAACCCATTGAGTAGTCTGAACTCAGCTTTACATGGATGTATGATATGAGTGTGTTAGCGTTAGCATTTATCGTTTCTTATTGAGAGGTATACAACTCAGAGAAACCCATTCGGAGGCCTTTAGGTTATAGATTGGCAGCACACAACTGATATATTAACCTTCCCTGAAATGGTAAATTATAGCAAAACCTTCTTTATCTGTTATATGCTTATCATAAGGGGCACAGTAAACATCCTCATAGCCAGAAACGTATTCAGTGTGTCTATGTACCCTTTAGCAACTTGCCTTCGACAGTGAACCACACATGTATGTAAACATGTAAAGAGGAACAAAGCCAACGCTCTCACACTGGGAGGAAGAAAAAAAAAGTTCCACTCTGTTTCTGTGTGTTTACTGATGAAAGTTCTCACTCTTCAAACGAAAAATTATCAAGAGCCTGAAGATATTTACTGGTGACATGTGCAGGAGCAGGTTTGATTGTACTGGACTGTTGCGGGACCTCCCTGGTGCGTGCTTGACAGCCAGCAGCAAACATCCCCGGAACCGTGATCGATCGGCACTTTGGATCTGTCCTTCCTAAGAGCCCTGTGGTTTCGGAGGTTCGGAAAATCCACCGCGGACCCGATCCCTCCCATCTCGTCTGCACCAAACAGTGTTCTGGTGGCTATTCCCTTCCCATGTTCCCGCTCTGGAATGCTGTGGATATAACATGGTTTCCCTCTGATCTGCGCGGGACCTCTCTAATTTGAGCATCCACTCCTGCCACTTCCCTTGACCAGAAACCATTTAAATAGCCGGGCATGTATAGAAGCTGGCATTCCCCTTTTCTCCCTCCCAGCTTTTTGTGGGCCCACGTTTTGGTTTTGCTGTCTTCCACAACAAGACACTTTCAGGAAAAAAAACAAAAAACGTGGATGTGTGAACGGTGTTCCACAACCGGCTCATGTTCTCCAAGGTGTTCCTGACCAGCCTCAAGACGTGGAGAAGAGTTTCCACTCCTCCTGACACGTTACCCCCAGACGCATCGCAGAATGCGAATTATTATTATTATAGGACAAAACCTACACTTTAAATTTCTCAAAGCGCCCCTTGTCTGGTTTGATTTTACAGGTGTTTTTCTTAGGATTTTGTAGTCTGCATTTTACGATTTTTTAGATGCGAATTTAGAATTATTTGTTCTCTTCTCTCTTCTCTTGTCAGCTTTATTAGACTGGACAGTAGTTAGTGTTTAAAAGGATATTGAGTTGAGAGATCGTCCCTGCAGTGCTCAGTGCTATACTCTAAACCCTTACACTATACGAAAACTATATGAAGCATGGGTTTAAATGACTTGATTTGAGAACATTAATCTTGTTCTGAGCGGATTTCAGTCATTTAGACTTTCTTCCTGATCGGACCAAGAATAATTTGCGTGTTTGATGACATTTCAGACTGGTTCTAAGGTAATCTCACTTGAAATAAGAAAGTAAAACTGCCGATGGGACAAGTGCAATTTTCTTACACCACTGGCAGATAAATCAACCTGAAATAAAGACAAATGTGTTAAATCGAGTGAGAACAGCTCTCATTGTGACCACTAGTGATGGACACTGTATAGAGTCACACCAGTGTGTTCCTCCTTTTGTGTGTGACAGCATGTTTGTGAGTGTTGAGCTGATGTTGATGCTGTGTTTGTGTGTTCTGCCGAGCAGATTAGATTAGTAGATTTCATCTATGGCTGCCTTTAGTCAACATCTCCTCCCCGCTCCCGGTAAAGTTTACAAGTCAGGTCTGAGGAGAGGTGAGCGGCTCACTTCAAACACACGTGTTTTTGAGTTAATTTTGGAGGTCTTTTTCAATGATGAATCTAGTTTATTCAATACATTGGGTGAAATGTTACGCGGTGTGGCTTTAAATTGTTATTTTTTTTCTGGACATGATTTTCACAGATTAGACATAATTTAGTCCGATTCCGATCTATTTGACAGGCAGTAAAGAGGGAAAACGGCCCTGTGTTGGTCGTTCCCTAACCAGTCCAAATTCTTCATTTGCTTCTTGGGCACAATTCCACAATTCCACGGTACACAAGACAAAATGACAGGTTGACACGACCTGTGAAACAATACCCGAGTTGTGCTCAAAATTGTACACACCCTGGCAGAATGTTTGACAATTTTTTGACAATTTTTTCAAAGAATATGAATGACAACACAAACAAAGTTCAGAAGTTTACATACCCCCGTTCTGTGCATTGCAAACTCCGTTTTTTTCACCACAGATGGCCTCACACAACCACTAACTATGAGTGAAAAAAAAACCTTTTTGTGTTATCTTCCATATTCTTTGAGAAATAGTCAGAACGTCTGCCAGGGTATGTAAACTTTTGAGCACTCTAAACCAGCAGCATTTGCTACTGTCGGCCCTTTACATGGGGAAATAAACACCAAAAACATAAAGTCACCAGCGCCTCCTAGGGGTGGGGTACATTTTGCTTTGTACTTGGAAGGTCACATCTTTGGTACTTGGTATGAAAAGTTTGAGAAGCGCTATACCCTGGGCTATTGTGTAGCACAGATTATTTTCTTCCCAAATTGCAATTTCACACTGCACCCCAACTTGTTTACCTTTGTCTCCACCCTGGCAGCCGTTTTTCTTTTAATTATTGTCCGTCACATAAAAACCGTGGGCTTTTGAAGGTACAAACTTGAAAACCTCCGCGCCCGCCTCAATGCCTGTCCACGTCGCACGACACACGAACGGCGACAGGCGTAGCGGAACATCCCGACTCCAGCTGCAGGTGGATGAAGCAGGTTGTTCCTCCAGCTCTGACAGACCACCCACCTGCTCAGCTCTTCCCATTCATGTCAGCGTGCGTCAGTGGGAGGGTGGCTAATGGGATTTCACTATCTGCACCTCGGTACGGCCGCCATGTCAGCTTCCTCCTCCTCCTCTTCCACATACAGATACACACAGCTGGGTAACAGTGCAGACAAACTGAGAAAGGCACCAGGCATCACCGCGCGCATAATGCACTTGTCAGGACACACCGGGACACGAGAAGAGATGAAAAGGCTTCGGGGGGGAAATAGGAGGGGAGGTGGACAGCTGTGGTTTAACTGGGACTCACTTGATAAGGATGGGCTGATTCACACACGTAGCACCGTGTTGTTGTAGTAGATTATTAGTGGGACAACAATGAAGCTATGAGTTGAGTAAATGTGCGTCAATCAACCAGAGAGTAGCCATTACGAACTCCACCCACTGCTAAAGTAAGACACTTAAGTTCTTTGTTTAAAATCAAGTCAACACCGTGCTCATTAGAACATACAGATGTGTCAGAAACCTCCAAACAGCTGCACTTCAAGAGCAAGAGGTGTTTTTTATGCATATAATACAGTGCCTTTGCGAAAGTACTAATACACCTTGAACTTTCGCACATTTTGTCATGTTTACAACCCTAAACGTAAAGATTTTTTTATTTTGAATTTTGAATTGTGAAAGCAAAATGATACATGATTCTGTTATTTTTCAATAAATAGAAAAGTGAAAAGTGGGGCGTGCATAAGTATTCATACAGCATTTTCTGAGTGCATTAAATTGCCTTTATAACATTCCTAATGACTGCAGAAAGTTCACACCTTGCCCTAACCATTAAATAGAGGCCACCTGTGTGTAATCTACTCTCAGTATAATTCCAGCTGTTCTGTGAGGGCCTCAGAGCTATGGTCGGAGTATATTGGTCACTAAACAACATCATGAAGGCCAAGGAGCTCACCAGAGAGGTCAGGGATAAAGCTGTGGAGAAGTTTAAAGCAGCGTTAAGTTATACAAAGATTTCCCAAGATTTGAACATCTCACGGAGCACTGTTCAATCCATCATTCGGAAATGGAAAGAGTATAGCACCACTGCGAACTTACCAAGACACGGCCGTCCACCTAAACTAACAGACCGAACAAGGAGAGCACTGGTCAGAAATGCAACCAAGTGCCCCAAGATAACTCTGGAGGAGCTGCGACGTACTGCCGCTGAGCTGGAGGAATCTGTACATGGGACAACTATAAGTCATACTCTACACAAATCTGGCCTTCATGGACGAGTGGCAAGAAGAAAGCCATTATTGAAAGGAGGCCATAAGAAATCCCGTTTGAAGTTTGCTAGAAGTCATATGGAGGACACAGCTACCATGTGGAAGAAGGTGCTTTGGTCAGATGAGACAAAAATTTTACTTTTTGACCCAAATGCAAAACGTTATGTATGGAGCAAACCTAACACTGCTCATCGTCCTGAGTGCACCATCCCCAGTGTCAAATATGCTGGGGGGATGTCTGTGTAAGTTCTCAGTCATTCAATTTTTGTCAGGAAAGAAAATCCCTCCATGGACCGGAACGGTGGGCTCAGATTTAATCTTCCGTCACTTTACTCCAGTCTCCTTCGGGAGAAACCGAAAGGGCACGGCCAGTCCAAGGAGACGGCACCTCAGCCAACAAAAGAACAATAGGCAAGTAATTAGCAGTGATCAGCCATGAATAGGACAGATACTGGGTAGTGATCAGCCATGAATAGGACAGGACTGACCGATACTGAGGTGAGCAGATCGTTACAGACGCTCTACTTCAAAGGTGTTTACCCACAGGTGAGAGTAGCTGTGATTAGAGAGGAGGAGCCGGGCCAACCCTAACTCCTCCCCGTTGGTCTATATATTCAGCTGCGTCCTGAGTGGAACTGTTGTCGCTGACGAAGCCTTTTGGATGAGAGGCGAAACGTTCGAAGACTTGCCCACACACGTATTATAGTATACATTTCCTCTACAGGTGTACATTGTGGGTGTGTGAGTGAGGGTGTGAGAAGGTACATCTCTGTGTGTGAGAGCGGATGAATGACTGAAGGAGCGATTGAAGTCATGTAAATGTTCTGTAAAATTGTGCACAAAGCCTCAACCAGGGGCAAGAGTTAAGAACTGGCTTTATAGGCAAGGCAAGGCAACTTTATTTATACCGGGCATTTCGTACACAAGCCAACTCAATGCGCCTTTATACTCTTAGTGCATTGCCTCAGCAGCAAACTAGCAATATGGCTGTTACTAAACTAACTGAACACCACTCAAAACAATATTCAAAGCGGGAAATCTTTATACAGACAATGTGCTTCTTTGATATATTCTGAAATAGTAACAGACCAGAGGGGTTTTCCTCCTCCTCTGCCCAGAGTCACAGCTGATCCTCCAGGCCGGTCTCCTCCGTCAAGGTCGTCTGCTGCACACGTCATTCACACGTATATAATCATTTGAATTCCTCCAGTTTTACAGTGAGCCTGAAGCCGGCTATAGTAAAACAGAAGAACAAATGGATGAGTCTGGTGCAGAGCTGTCACTTCATCTGGAGTCCACACACACTGCACAGACAGGGTTTGAATGGCGACTAATCAGTTCAAGGTGTAACAAAGAATGTAGCGGCGCAGTGTGGAAATGAGGGCCTCATTACTGCATCTCATCAGTATGGCTGCACCTGGCTCTGTCACAACTCTGTGTTCAGCTCTTGCTTTCAGCTTGCGATGGCGCTCTCTTCTCTGTCTTTCAGACTCTGACTATTGTCTGAAAGTTCACACTCGGTTTGGTGGCAGCGCGGCACATTTCCTGCATTGCTCTTTCGTCCTTGTGTGCTGCTCCACATCACAGATCCAGAGGGGCCTTTTGTGCCTTTGCCCCAAAGGCAGTGGTCTTGAAGGCAGATTAATAATTACAGAGTACACAACATCGGGAAAAACAATTTGAACAAATCTTTGATGTCAAACATGAGAGAAACCAAAATTACAAAGAAAAAAGATGATGAGGAAAGGTTTTGAAAGATGGTTCTTTGTGTGTCTGCTGTGTGTGCAGAGTTTCCTGTTATTGTTGCATTTGCTGGTTCACATTCACAACATTACAGGACTTAAAAGCAGAGGGCGTCCGCCCCGGGAGACTCGTATTTGGGAAGTGGCACGGCCAAGTCAGGGATGCTGTACGCTATATATAATGTGTTTACATGTTTGACATCAGTGAGAACATCAGTGTGCTGTGGGCTCTTGTTTGTTTAGTGAAGAATTAGGATAAATGGGAACAGTCAGAGAGAGGAGGACAGAGCTGTCAAGCCTGAGTTATGATTATGTACTCTAATTAAAAGGTTAACGTCTCAAACGGAGAAAACCACAGCTTATTGGAAAGAGAATTTACAGTCTGCTGCACTTTTCTAAACCACTGCTTTTGTCCCGAAGAAAAGGCTCCGGGCAAAACTCCAGACACAACTCAAACATGGCCAAATGATTACATTTGTCCTTAAAATAATGAAAGAAGATCTGCACTTACACAAACCACAGATGATCAGACGCTTCCTGTAAGACGACACAAAACCTTTTCATTTCCATGTCATGTCTCCAAATGCCAGATTTAAGACATTCTCTTTACTTTTGTAAAGACGGTGTTTTTCAAATAACAAATGGGCTGTAAAAAACATTTCTAAAACCTCAACAAGGTTATTGAGAATTCATGCAGTGGACAACTAAATGCTAACGCTAACACACACATATCATGTAAAAACATAACGGTGGTCCTCTGCAGCCCAGGGGAATTACAATACACATTGTAAACATTGCTTTTAATAGTAGTCTGTCTAATTACATTCTTCACGCTTGTGTTTCCATGTTTCCAGTGACTTAAAATCAAATAAAAATTTACTCTCAGGATTTACAAGACCAAAAGTAATAGGGGGTCCTAACCTCATGTTCTTGTCAGCGCCTCTCTGGTTAACGGAGAAACTAAACAGCCCCATAGAAACAGTGAAATTAACTTTGAATTAGAGCATAACCTTTCAAATGACATCATGCTCTTACCCGGCACGAACACATTTAACACTGGCTTTTTAAGGGGATTAATCACGGGGCTAAAAACAACTGCGTGTGTTTTTGGAAAGCATTAATGCATGTGTAATCTCAGTGGGTTTTCACAGGGGAGGTCTGTCATGAGGAGGGACAATGGAAGACGTGAACGGCTACTTGCTTAAATTACTTCAAGGGATTGAGCCGTGAGATCAGTGTAATGTTACATCTGATCTCGTACTTTTTAGGGACTTTTGTTTCTCGTGAAAACCATATTTGGAGTCGTGTTTAGTTGATTGTCCTTACCATTCTAATTAAAGGGACTAGATGCAAGTTAGTCATTTTTATACTCACCACTGCCACCTCAGGTCTAATGCGTAACTGCAGTCTCTATATTAAGCTCGTGCATGTAACTCGTGTTTGAGCGACAGTGCAGGATTTTCGAGGCAGTTGTGGTGAACAGGTCTGGGCTCATTCTACACATTAGGACATGGCTGGAACATGTAGGGGGAGGAAAATACTTAATTTTAACATTTTTAAACTACGTATAGTCCCTTTAAATAATAAATAGCTGACAGCATTTTTTTTGTCTCCTTTGGTTGAATGGTGAAAGCTCAGTCTGTCACAGCAAAACAATTTAAACAATCTATTGAAATACAATGGTATATGTAGTAGTCCCAAAGGATACATTCCTTTCACAAGACTTAAAGGGGGGGTATTATGTAAAATCGACGTTTTCAAGCTTTATATCCTGATTATTATGTCATTCCCTCATTAAACACATGCCTGGAGTGTTGCCTTGGCTCATTCACATATTTTTGAGTAATCAGTAGAAACTTAGACGGCAGCCATTTTAGGTGTAGCTATGCCTCAGTCCTCCTAGGAACGCCCCCACCTCCTGGAGACGCCTCTGGACCTTTCGTCACCAGCCAAGCCACCAACCACTGCTCCTCAGCTCAGCAGAGCCCCCTCCCCACACAGTGTTGTTGTTTCAATGCCACAGTAGTGTGCTGAAGGGGGCGTGTCGGAAAGCTTCTTAAAGAGACAGAGGCCTATTTCAAGACGTTCAGTACGGCCATTTTGAGAGAGCAATGTTATTCAAGGCAGTTATTTTAATTTACTGCATATACAGACCGACAGAAGGTTACGTCATCATTGTAGTGTGCTATAGACCGGTGCTATGTGATTGAAAAAAACATAATACCCCCTCTTTAAGGACAGCACGTGCACAGTGAAGCAACCGCTGTTTCACGACGCATCATATTCAATTGTGGGCCTATGTGCTCTCAATTCACTGTATATGGCACTTTTCCACCACAAATGGGCACTCAAAGGGCCGATCTTGTGTTTCTAAATGCAGACTATAGACTAGACTTTTGCGCTTTCCCTCCCATACTGACCATACCAGACGGGAATATTATGGCGGTGGGTGTGGGGGAGTGCACGTGCTGGTGTTTCGACCAGGTTTCTGCGGTGTGGAGTTTGCCGTGCTCCTTAATGCTGGCGCTAGAGAGGGTGTAGAGCCGCATTTTGTAGTTCAAAATGTAATAAAAAATGTCACTTCTTTGTGTAACATAATACAATAAAATGTGCAATAAGGCAAGGCAAGTTTATTTGTAGAGCACAATTCATACACAAGGCAATTCAAAGTGCTTCACAGTTGCATAAAATGACAAGAAAACAGATCAAATCAATCATTAAAACATCAACATAAAAAATAATCAATTACAGTAAAAGGCAAGAGTGCAGATAAAATACTTTCAGTTTTCATATGCTCGGGTAAAAAGAGCTGTTTTCAGCCTGGATTTGAACATTGTCAGAGTTGAGGCCTGTCTCACATCCTCATGAAGACTGTTCCAGATTTTAACTGCATGAAACTGAAACGAAGCCTCACCGTGTTTATTATTGACTCTGGGAACCACCAGAAGACCCCTCCCTGAAGATGGTTCATACGGCTCTAACATGTCAGAGATGGACTTTGGTGCTAAACCATGAAACGACTTGTACACAAGCAGAGCTGTTTTAAATTCTATTCTCTGAGTGACAGGAAGCCAGTGCAAAGACTGGAGCACTGGACTAATATGGTCGTATGGTAGCACTTTATAACTGGCATGACTGAGCACCATCAAAGCATTTGTAAAAATAATGTATTACTCATTTATAAGCAGCTAAATAGAGAATACTTTGATTGTTCATTCAATGAATACGTTTAGACTCCATTATACCACCCAAACCAATTTCCTAAACTTAAAGGAACAGGCCACAGTTTTTCCATACTGAGATATGTTGTTACCTGAGCTTAGACGAGTAGATACGCACCTGTCTGGTCTTTGGGCGTGCCCGGGGAAGAGCGTGATCGCTTCTAACTTCACCACGTTTGGAGCCATAGGAATATACTGATAGAGGCGAAATGCTAACAACATCTTTGGTCGTTTTGCGTGACTGAGCGCACGCACAAAGACCAGACAGGTACGCATCAACTCGTCTAAGCTCAGGTAAGAACATATCTCAGTGTGGAAAAACGGTGGCCTGTTCCTTTAACCTTCATAAATGGTGCACATTATCAATATACTCTCTGTTTAGATGCGTATACATGTTACCCATACAAAATGCAGTTTTAATACACAATGTCTTGTTGTTGTGCCAGGCGGAAGATCAAAGAACCACTCACATTATACCAGTTTACACAAATACTGGAGGAAAGGCGGGTGAAGGGACAAGAGACACAATGAAAGTATGCGCTAATGGAAACTGGTATCTAACCTCTGACCTTTAGGTCCGGGGCTGAGTGCTCATCCAACTGAATGAATGGTTATTTACGCCCCTGTATTTTTTTTTATTTTTTATTTTTTTTTTACTTTATTTAAATGGACAATGCATATTAATGAACATATAAATGTAAATATGCCAGAATTAGCCAATGGCTACTTTCCATCTGTAGTCCCTGGCAGATCAAGAAAAAATACAAAGACCAGTATACAACATTAAAGACATAAGATCATCACACAATTAAACTTGAGACATAAAACAAAGATAAAAGTCAGTGGTCACATGTCTGTTTCCCCTTCAGCCAACCTTTAAGTTTAGTTTTAAATACTATGAAAGTGGTACAGTTTCTAATGTCTGCTGGGATGCTGTTCCAGACCATGGTCCCTTTCACTGATAGCACCTGTCGACTAAACGCTGTGCGTCTATAAGGAACCACACAGTCGCCTCTGGCGGCGGCTCTGGTCACTCTACCACTTTTACTGGATATGAACTTAATGAATTCATTCAAGGATGGCGGAGAGAGTCCATGCAGAATCTTATAAATTGAACAAGCCATTTTAAATGTTCCAAAATTTTCAAAGTTTAGAATATTATATTTTTCAAGTATTATGAAATGATGAAATGAATATGGTTTTTTATCAAATATTTTTAAAGCTTTTTTATATAGACACTCAATTGGTTTTAAAGTAGTCAGACTTGTCAGTGACCAGTTAGTAATGCAATATTCAATATGTGAAAAGATCATACAATGAAGAAACATTTTAGCTGCATTTTCTGGCAGTGATGTTCGGATTTGTCTAAAATTACGAAGATTAAAATTTACAATTTTACACATATATTTAACATGATTTTTAAAAGATAACGTTGAGTCTATGATAACACCAAGATATTTAAATTTGTCCACAATCTGTAGCTCCACAATCTGTAGCTCCACAATGTCTACGCTTTGTGTTATAATAAATGTTCCAGCGTATGTTTTTTCTTGGCTGACCTTGCAATGACTCGATTAGCTAAGTGGTAGAAAATTATATAGGGCCATAACATGTTGCCTATTAGTGTTAATGGCAGGGTGGGAATCTGGGCAGGTGTTATTACTGTCTTTGTCTTGTAATGGGAGTTTATTATGAGAAATCTCACGGCGCCAAAGACAGCCCCGAAGCGGTGAACTGACGGTAAAGAGGGTGTAGCACACATGAAACAGATCAGGCAGATATGGAGCAAATTTCCACTTCCGGTGGTTTCCTTTAGATAATGCAACTAATTGAGGAGATGTGCCAGTAAGGTTAGTCACTGTTGCTGAAAAACATCTAACTGCATCGCTGTATTACCTAACCCTCCCAGGGGTGGGGGTGAACATGCCCGGGTTTTTCCTGTGATGACTGACAAAGATATTCTCATAAAAAACTCCCGAAGAGACGACAAAACCGGGAGAAGTTATGTGTTATTTCCCAGAAGATGGTGGAATACGTGTGTTTAAGCAAATGAAGACCTTATGTAAATGGGGGGGGCTGAATATGACCCAGAATGTTAATAATAATAATAATAATAGTAATGCATTGGTTTTATATAGCGCTGCATTATTGCATTACATTGCATTATTCATTCACTCCGTATACTTGGCGGTGGTAAACTACTATTGTAGCCACAGCTGCCCTGGGGTAGACTGACGGAAGTGAGGCAACCAGTCTGCGCCTTCAGCCCCTCCGACCACCACCAACCACTCACTCACTACATTCACTAGGCTGGTGTTTCCCAAACGGTCTCCCATCCAAGTACCGACCAGGCCCTTCCCTGCTTAGGTCTGACGGGATTGGCCAGAGCAAAGGCGGTATGGCTACACAGGATTAATGATGGGACATTCATGACTGAGCGGCTCTTTTAAACGGCTCTTTAAGGTGATCGATTTGAACCGAATCTCAATTTTACCCTGAACTTCCCCGAACGAACTTCAATGGAGCCCAACAATGGAGCAGGTGGAACAGGTGAAAGCTTTTCACACTAAAGTCAAAGCTAAATGCACTGAAGATGATTTGTGTGACAGTTGCAGCCTCTTGTTATTAGTTGTGGCGCAAGATTTTATTATAAATATCAGTCCGGTTGTAATTTGAGATGATTTAAATTAATTAAAAAGTGTACCTTTTATCGATTGCGTCTTTGATATTGTGCTTTATCTGGCTGGTGTTATTAAATTATTTGAAATGAACGGATCCCCGGATATAAGGCATATAATGCAGTAGTCCAGTAACCTTACAAGAGCCACATTGATTTGTGAAGTGTTTGTTGCAGTATTTTGTCGGTATAGGGCTGGGACAAAATCGCAATACTTTTTTTGCTGCAATACCAAGTATTGTTACTTATGTTTACTTGTGTTTGGAGGCATTTTTATCCTGCAATCCTTTGTTTCCCAGTAACAGTTTCACAGCACTTTGTTACGTTTTGTGTTAATGCACTAGTAGTAGAAAATAAACTACTACTACTACTTTTCAACCTTACAGTAACACTTAACTGTCAAATGGCATGTGGTTTATAAACTTTGGAAACACGACTCCTTACACATTGGTGAACATATTACATGATTACTTGCTGTATCGCAATATGATCGGCCCCTGAGTATCGCGATACGTATCGTGACAAAGTACTAGTGCTGCTAACGATACAGCTGCCTCTCTAACGATATATACGGATTATCAGGAGGTCTGTTACGATACAGTTCATTTGCAGTTTACCATGAAGCAGGATTTTGTACTTTGGTCGATCTGTTTCGAAAGTGCAGAGAGGAGTGAGGCAGAAGGTAAAGGGCTGAAACAAACAAGATGGATGCAGCTGTGTTCAATTTCCTGCTCATGCTGTTCCTATCAGTGCTGCGATGCTTTGGATGGAGTTGGACCAGGGCTCGATCTGGCTGTGAATGTAAACCAGCTTCTTCATCACGTGGTCATCAGGGCTCCATGGGCTCCATTTCTTCTTCTGAGACACTGAAGAGGCTCCAAGAGCTCCCACAACTACAGCACAGTGGAGGCGTCATAAGAGGAGCTACAGGAAACAAAAACAGGACAAACGAGAGATGGTGAAAGACTGTTGTGAAGCGGAGGGAGGAAGAGGACGGAGGAGGTGGGGCTGACCAGTGCAGGACACCACGCTCTGAAACAGGGACAAACCCAGGAGGTGCGGCACCATCAGGATCAGAGGAGACAGAGGGCAGCCAGCCAGGTTTCTTCAGAGTGCTACAGTTCCCCCGACCTCCAAGGTCATGCGGGTCAGGTTGACACAGTGGCAGCGCGGCTCAGCCGCAGCAGCTCAGGACTAACACCTGAACACTATTTCGTTGTGCACTTGTACAATGACAATAAAGCACTTACTTACTTATGTGAATAAGTAAGTAAGTTCTCAGCTCTCAGCACCACCTTCACTCCTAAGGACCGTGCACACAACGCGGAGCGGTTACCACACTATTTTGTTCCACGGCCTTTTCCTCCATTCTGTGGGCTACTACTTTACTCTCAGTGTCTTTAAAAAGAGATGTTTTTATTTTATTTAAAGACTATTTATCCATAAGGAAATCTTAACCTTGTTTCTTTTTGAAATTTGAGATAATTCCAAGTAGCTCCTGTTTTGTTCTCATGTACCCACAGAGCTCCCCTTTCCCCGAGTTGGGAGTCGCTGCCATTACAGAAACAGAAAATGTACTTTTCACATTATACATGCAAACAAGTTGGTATAAATGTTCACGCCCACTAAACAAAACAGTTTGATTTTCGCTGTCATGTCTTTGTTAATATGTTAAACGTGCTTATGACACACGAGACACAGAGTTTGCTAAAACATAGATGACACAATTGTATTCAAGGTTTTCCTCAACATTTGACCAAACAATGTTAAACTGTTGCCGTGCCAACCACATTATGTCGATCATAAATGAGTGAGTCGAACTGACAAACAGTAAACCTTTTTTTTTTCTTCTTTTGTTTGGTCTAAAACCCCCTAAAACCTGTGAGTGCTTCCAATCATGGTTAAAGGGTCAAATATATTTATTTTATTTGTTTTTGAAGGATAAAAACGATAAGCAGTGCACTCAGGCACACCCGGTGGGGGAAGGAAGTGGATTCAGCAATTCATACAGCATCAGGCCGGCATTTTATAACGGCTTACCACACCGTAGTGAAGCTACCATCACTACCTCTGTGTGATTCATGTCATAACAATAGACCTTGTAGTGATGGCATTAGTACTAACAGAATTGAAAGAACAATAGGTAAATTCACTGAAGTGATCATAAGCAGCATTTGTATTGTGTGTTTAATGTTACGTGCACTGTCCATGTCTCTAATCGTTCCCCCTCCATGCTCCCTAAAGCCCCTCCCAGCAACATCTTTGACTGTAAAAAAAAAAAAACTCAAGATGCTGAATTGTCCATACTTTGAGCGAAATGATCTCTTCCATGTGTTTTTTTGCCGAGCGGGATTGTTTTCGTATGACCAGATGAAATTGCAAACATCCCACGGTAATTATTTCAAAAAGCACATCCTGTTTTGAGTAAGTTTGAGCTGTAAAGGAAGCTGGTAAACAACAACATACTCCTTACGCGGGCCTTGTTTTTCCTATTAAAGAGGTTTTTTTTTGTTTTTTCATCCCCCCATGCAGATTCGTTTTTTTAATAGGATCATGAACAATGCGTCACCGCTCTCACTCAGGAGCCTCGATGACATGGCAACATAGTGCTCTTTTAGTGCGTATCCAATGTCGTCCTTATTAAGTGTCTCCTTTGTGATCCTCCGGGGTTTCACTGCGGAGTCGTCCCGCGTCAGCCAGTCAAACCCCCCCCCTCCCTCTCCCCACTTGTGATTTGATTTATATAACTCCTCGAAGGAGACGTATCAAAATCAACTTTTTTTTAAAGCTTTGAACCATGGTATTTATTGTTCCTGGAGTGATCCGGTTCGCACGGGTTGCTTCGCCTTCTGCTGAATCTCCCCAGTCTGTATTTCCTGGGTTTTGTTTTGTCACGTCCACATTTTTAAACCCAAACCATCAACAGAGCCGTTTTGTTCTGACCTTCTGACGCCACCATCACGGCAAACCCCCCCCCCACCACCCCGCCTTCCACCCCCTGGTCCCATCTCAGGCTCTCCGTTTCTCCTTCGCCTGCCGTGGCCTCTGACCCCGCTACAGTCTGGCGTCTCACTTCAAAGCTTTGATGGAGCTTCCTCTTGCGGCTCCTCAAGGTGAAGCGACGGCCGCCTGTGTGGGGGTCAACAGTGGAGATGATATCCAGAAGGCTTTGCACTGTTTAGACTGCTGCCTTTCATCAAATTTAACAAGACGGTCATATTCCATGGTAGCTTTATAATGTTCAATTACACTGAATTACAGCTTGTGCATCACGATAAAGGTTAAAGGGACTATACAGTTTAAAAATGTTACAACTATGTATTTTCCTCCCCCTACATGTTCCAGCCATGTCCTAATGGGCAGAATGAGCCCAGACCTGTTCATCACAGCTGCCTCTAAAATCACTCAAAAAGTTGTTACTTCGGGTACGAATTGCCGTCATGCGAAGCTGCAGTTACGCGTAAGACCTGAGGTGGCAGTAGTGAGTATAAAATGACCAACTTGCATCTAGTCCCCTTAAAGTTTGGATCAGTGTGCATACCTTTAATAATGTACAGACAGCAACGCGTCATACAAAAGGGTGTGGCCTAACCTCTCATTGGAATCACAATTTTCCATCTTTTTAGCCGTTTTTTTTCTGGCAGACTATGCACATATTTATCACACATCAATAAGGCCAAGCCAGGTCCATGTGGAGGTTTTTTCACAGCAAATTGTTCAGTAGAAGCACACAAAAAAACGGCACTTGTTGCTAACGTTAGCACATGTAGCATGAAGCTAATGTAGATTCCTGGTTAGCGCTGTCTGTTTTTTTTTAAGTATTTATGGGCCGTTGAACCACTCTCCATGTCTTTGAATCATTATTTAGTAGAAATATATAATCATAATTCAGCCTTTGTTAAAGTAAAGGTGGAGAAATGGGAGAAAGTTCTTCTTTGTGTCCCCCCGCTGGCTGCTTTGAACATGACCATTGTGTGGCCGTCTGTATCTGTAATGCAGCCCCCCCCCCCCCCCCCCCCCCCCCATGTTTCAGAATACAATAAACAGGTTACAGGGGTTTTTCATTGACAGTTGGCAGTTTTTTTTTTACTTGTATTTTGATGCAGTGTGAGTGCGACAGCGGATGGGAAATTTGCCCATGGCCACAAGTTCCTTCTCCAGATGTAATATTCATGAATTTGGGAAATTTCTAACCCCGTGAATCGATTATTGACAATGAAATACGGAAACCAAATGCCAAGTTACTACATGGAGTGAATAAAGCCGATTATTCCTCATCCCGTACGTTTCTGTTCTTGCTTGGCTTTTTTTTATTTTGTATTTTTTGCTTTTCAACATGTGTAAATCCTGTGACTGTGCTCGACGCTGCTGAAATGCCAAGCTCATGTCAGCGCCGCAGAAATAGGTCACACACGCTCGCGCGCGCACTCGTGGAGAAATTACCCATTCCCTTTCATGCCCTTTGTAGATGCAGGAAACGGATGCCCATGCAAAAAGATCAAACCCGGCGTGCCACAGAAATCCGTGTGTCCTGCCGCAGCGCGAGGAAATGCAGCTCAACAAGTCTCCAGCCCCGTGTCCTCGGCTGCTCCCGGGTCCCTTTATTTTTGGATCCTTCTGTTGAGAAAAAAAAAAACAACAGCAACAAAAAAAAAATCTACAATGATGTGCGTCCCTTCCCCTTCCTCCTGCAATCTAAGGAAAACACAATCAAAAGGGGAAAAAATAAAATAAAATCGATGTTTCCTCGAGCGATGAGAAAGTCAATAGCTTTCATAGGATCTATATTTACCGCCACGTGATGAAGAGGCGCTCACTTTAGCTCGCCTGCCACTTTAATAGTATTTTTTTACATGTGAGGACAACATGAAGAAATCTTGAAATGTTAAAATAGCCGTGTATAGAGTAATAACTGTTCAAAATGTAACACAACTCTCACTTGTTTGTGACGATGGCGAACTATCAAAGAATTTTGTAAATACTTATTTGATCATTTCTAAAAACATTTCCTCATCTTTTGTCACTCATTTATCAGCAGCTAAATGGTGATTACCTTTAGCGTTCAATCAGTGAGTAAGTAAATACTCAATTAAACAATATGAATGAACCGTTTCCCTAAACATAAGCATTTCTGACTTGTCCCGAACCTTAACCGGACTCACGGATGGTGCACATCGACACAATACTCTCTCTTTAGATGCTTATACGTGTTACCAATGGTTAGTGCTTAGTGTTTA
Source organism: Proterorhinus semilunaris (assembly GCA_021464625.1). NCBI lineage: Eukaryota > Metazoa > Chordata > Actinopteri > Gobiiformes > Gobiidae > Proterorhinus > Proterorhinus semilunaris. The sequence continues at coordinate 11,028,340 of CM038349.1, forward strand.
AAGTGCATATGACAGGTTGTAATGCGTTTGAAAATATGACTTATTTAGATGAATACCATAGGTTGTAAGTAATTCTCATTTTATATCTGTGAAATTTGATGAAAGAAAAGTTATTATTTATTTATTTTTTTAGGAAGTGACAAGTTCCTCACTTACCAGGAAGTGAGGAGAATGATTGCCCAATGACAAATCAGTTGTTTCCCTCTTTTTTTTTTGTAATAAAGCAACACTCTTTCACTGTCACTGGTCCTAAACTCCCCCTGCACCTTAGACAGATAGAGTCATTTTTTCTTTTTAAATCCTCCCTTAAAACGCACCCTGGCTTTTAACACAGCCTGAATAGTTTGACTTTTGAATGTTTTTGCATTTTCGCTGTTCATTTGTCTATTAATAATGCGATATTTACTGTTGTGTTCAGCACTTTGGTCGACATTGTTGTTTTTCTAAGTGCTCAAATAAATAAAGTTGGATTGGATCAGAACGTACGATAGCTTTTGAAGACTGTAGCAGTAACACAAACATAAATCTGAATTCAAGGCAATAGATGCCACATTAAAACACTGGGAGCAAAACATCCAATCAGCAGATTGACTCATTCTCCAAACGTTTGTTAAGTGTGACGTCACGACTTCCGCTTCCGGGTCCTAGCAGACGGGCAAATATGCGTGAAAAAACCCATAGAAAAACTCTTAACAACCACCATCAATATTTCTGAAACTCAACAGAGAGTTACTGAAGCTACTTATTTCTCAGACTCATTAGCCAAAATAGCCGTACCTACTGCTAAAATAGTCATGTTTACTAAAGTCGCTACTTCCGGGTTTAGCGGAGCTGCCGCGCCGTTAGCATTTTTCCCGCTAACCCGGATGTAGCGATTTTGGTAAATATTACTTTTATAGCAGTGAGTGCAGCATTTTTGGCTAATGGGCCTGATAAATAAGTATGTTCAGTAACTCTCTGTTGAATTGCAGAAATATTGATTGTGGTATTAAAGAGTTTTTGGTAGTTTCTGCGGACCCGGAAGTAGAGCTGTGACGTCACCACTTAACAAACGTATTGACATAACATGGTTGGCATGGCAACAGTTTAAATTGTGTGCCTCTAACTATGTCACTTCCTGTCGGTGTCCAATAAGGAAGTGAAACTATAAACATCACAAAAATTGTCACACTAAAGAAAGCTGGGTACAATTTTTAGCACAATCTTAAATAGAATTGTGTTACGCAGGACTCAAAAAGGTGAATCAAAACGACCGGACTTGCTTAAAGTGAGTCCAGTTGTTTTGATTCAACTTTTTGAGTCTAATTAACTACTTGGATGACTGAGAAACTACATTGTTTTAGAATTGTGTTAACTATGTTGTAATTTGTAAATTGTGTAATGTGTACTTCAACAATGCTTTACTAACGGCTTGATAGTGTGTAGCGTCAATTCTATTACGAGTCAAGAGAGTTTATTACAAAAAGCGGCTTATCAAATGGGTTTTATGAGGAGCCGAACTTGTACAGTTTCTTGAATTACTTTGTTTCTTGTTCGAAATCACCATCATAACTTTATGCAATTTATGTCAATTGACTCAAATCATAACAACGCCGCCCAAGAACTGACTTCCTGTTTCGATCCAGCACGCCAAAATAAAAGCACACAGCTCGTCTCTTTGATTAGTTCAACAGGTACTTGCAACATTGCAAGAATATAAGTAATTACACACATTTGAAGTGACGGTGGCGCAGATGGTAGAGCGGGTCGTCTCATGATCGGAAGGTCGGGGGTTCAAATCCCGCCTCCTGAAGGTGCACATTGTCGTTGTGTCCTTGGGCAAGACACTTCACCCTCCTTGCCTCCAGTGTCTGCGTACACTGGTGTATGAATGAGAGTGTGAATGGGCCCCCTATGAGAGACCAACAGGCCCGTTTGGAACCATGAGGCCGTCCTTCCGTGGACCCACCACCTGCAGGAGGAGCGATAGGGGACTGGTGCTATGTGACTTGGGCAGCTCCAACAGCTGCCCCCACGACCCGGCAACGGACAAGTGGGAGAAAATGGATGGATGGATGGATGTCTGTTAATAGTTGGGCAGAAAGAAAGTTGAACTAATGAACTGCTGAACTAATGAATAAGCTGGTGCTTTTATTTTGATGTGACGGATCGAAACAGGAAGTCACTTCTTGGGCGGCGGTGTTATGATTTGAAGTTATGCACAGTCAATTGAAAATATAAAAACACTAACAAAAATAATGTTAAATTAAAATCGAGTCGATGTACAGGTATATCAGATATAGTTAGCATAGCTTTAGGGGGAGGAGGGGGTTGTGGTTTTAAGTCAGGTCTCAATTTCCTGCACAGATTGAAAGCTCGTACCAATTACTGGAATCTGACGCTCCCCAGGTTGTTCACCATTCCTATTATATATGCGATATTACATCCTGGACTTATCTAAAAGTGTAATTTAATCTCGATGATTAATCTTACCTCATTTTCGGAGGTAATTGAAATGTATCACGCAGATGTCTCAGTGTAATATATGCAGAATCGGGTTGATTGTTTGGGGAAAAAGGTGGTTCTTTTGATGGAGGAGCTCTTATTAAAGGTCTTTCTGGGGCATTATCGCAGTGGCATGCACGTATACAGAGCAGCTCTCCCGATCTCTCAGGGAAAACCAATCGACCAATTGGAAGGCGGGGTGCTCTGTCTGCAGAGCGAGCAGCATAGCAACAGCATCATGTTTAACCTGCTGTAACCCCACCGCTCCACTGTCACACATGCCCCTGACTCAGGGCAAGCATCAAACACTTTTCTGGAATTTCGCTTCTGAAATGCCACAGTGGTGCAATAAGTGAGATGTGAAAGATACTCAATTAGCCAAGAGGTATGATTGTTATTGTGCTACACTAGGAATCTAAAGGTACATGTAAAGTAAAACTGTTTCTGTCCAGCACGTTCGGTTTTAATCAAAGCACATTTTGGTGTATTATTCATCAGAGCTGCCTTTTGAGTGGTGGCAGTGATTATACTAATCGATTTTTGAAGTATCCAAAGTATTCAAACACTTCAAAATGTGAGCGCATACTGGAGCCGACATCATCTACGCCATCATAAAGGACCACTAACTTATTTTGACTGTAAACTGTAGCCCTTAGTCGTGAGGCTGTTTACTCGTCTGTGGAAAAGCACTGGTCCGTATCCACGGCTGCATCGACCTGTCGTCCTACCGGATTCTCCAGGTAAACTTCAGCGCGACACACGGTGACACCGTGTGCTGTTGTTGATATTCATACAGCAGAATAAATCTTTCCACATAAGAGTATTAGAAAGACAAAGAAATAATCTAATAATATGGATACACATCCAGAAATATGTTGTAATTAATATTTTCTTTAAAGAAAAAGGGTCTTTTTAAATAATTGTTAATACTGGGTTTTATTTTTTAAACAATACCATTTTGCAGGTTTATTTGCTGCTGTTTATTTTTTTATTTTTTGTACAATGCCCTCCAATTGAACCGAAATGTCCTTTTCACCTATTTTGCTATTCCTGCAAACAATTGCTCAACAATATTGTGCCCACAATAAGGCTTATAATTCACAAACTCGTATCATCTTGAATCAGTTTCAACCAAGGCAAGTGACCAACTGAGTAATTCTGTGCAGTTTTACATCTGTGCACACACACAAAACATAAAGTATTCCACTTTAATGCTGTTTTGGTATTCAGACATAAAGAACAAAGATAAAATAGTTGAAGATGAATAAATTAAGACATTAGTTTTGCTTTTGTAATTTCGGTCATTGTGTTTGGAAAAGAAAATAAGCACAGCTCGATTGCCCTAAAGCTGGTTCCACATGAAGTTGCCAGACAATGATTTGCCAAAAGTGTGGATAACTTCAGTGCCAGTGTTTTTCTTTTTTATATTGTGGCTTCTGGCAATGTCTTTGAATTTGATTTGGTAAGGAGTTAAGAGAAAGATTTGGTTGAGCTTAATCAAAAAACACAAATTTGACATGCAAAGCTTCATGTACCAAGTTTTGCCCGTGGCTGATTCTGGCCTTCAAAACCGAAGCATTGAAATTTAATGATTGCCCAGTGGCAAATGAGTTTCTCTTTTTTGATAGGTTTTGATGCCTTTAACGGTAGCACAAACAGAGATCTGAATTCAAGGCAATATATGACACATTAAAACACTGGGAGCAAAACGGCCTTTTGTTTTTTAATGTTACATCCAGTCGATAAAAGATCAGGCCCTATGATTTTTTGTATGACAAACAATGAATGAGGAAGCCACTAAATTTAAATGATAGTTGTGGTCCAAATTTGTAGCATCCAAATTCTTCACAGGGACGAGTTTATTGGCACATTTTACAGGTCACCTTTCAGGCTCACTTTCGCAGAAATGTTAGAAAACTGGCCCACAAGTGTATGAAACTGATACACATGCTTTATAAGTAGATGCAGTGTTTTTTAGAGTGTTTTTCCCACAAATGTCTGAGTTTACAATATACACAAAAGAAGGGTATAGTGCCTTTAGTATTTAATAAATACACAAATAAACTTTCCATCTTTGTGTGAGATTTAGGACATTTCACAGACTATTCAGTCCACATTATTGCTCCATCAGACCATTTGCTGGGCGGCAGTGGCTTAGTGCTTAGAGCATTTGGATCCAAAGTGGTTCTGACCGGTGCTTTTGTGTCCCATGGGTAAGAAGACACTGCACCCTTTGGCACCGATTGGCAGCCATGTTTCCACCAGTCTACATCAGGACAGCTGTGGCGTGTGTGAGTTTCCCAAAAAGCGTTATTCAAAACCCAATGTGTTTTTTTTCTCTCCCCTAAACGCAGCAATGCCAAGGCCCCCCTTCCCCACAATCTCCCCGTCAGCCCTCTGTCCTGTCACTGCCTCTCGTCGGATCTGGAGCGGGGACACACTGCTCCGGTGCGCACGCCTGCCATACGCCGCACAAGGATATGAGTTTGTGTCAGGACTATTTTGGAGTTGGCTTTTGAAGTCTTATTTTACCCCTGTCTGCCTCCAGGGGGACAGCATCCAAGGCAAAAAGGGGGGCGGGTGCTACAATGTGGGGTAAATCTCGAAAATGCCCTGATAACCCAGAAGGCGCTTGATTCCCCCTCATCACCAGCCTGGGTGTGCGGACAGAAGATGTGTGTTGTGTGTATACATATTTATATATTTTTACCTTTCTTTAACCCCTCACCCCCCGCCGTAACCAAGTTTCTCTAGTTCGGCTTCACCCAAATCTAAAAGCTTTTCAACGGCAGCTTACGCCCTCATTTGAAAGCTAAGACCTACAAAACTAACTTTAGCTTCTTCCTCATTATGATTGTCACGTTTTCGTCCTCTTTGGTTGTGTTTTCATCGCGTTTGTGTTGCTTTTTTGACAACGTTTTGGTTTTGGTGCTTGATCACAGTTACATAAAAAAAAAAAAAAAAGCAATGGGGTCAAAACGCTACTAAAAAGCAATGAAAACGTTACTAATTTGTGGCTAAAATGTCACAATAATGTGACAAAAAAGCAATGAAAACGTGATGAAAAACGCAACAAAACAACTATAACACAGACATGGAAGAAACTTAGATGATTTTTACAGGCCTTAGCTTTCAAATGAGGCGTCACACTGGCCTTTAGGCTGTGAGGCAGCTGAGAAGCTTTTAGATTTAGAAGTTCCCGGGTTCGATTCCCACCTGGACGGGGCCTCTCTGTGTGGAGTTTGCATGTTCTCCCAGTGTCTGTGTAGGTTTCCTCCGGGTACTCCGGTTTCCCAAACTGAAGACCACCGAGTATGGAGTGAATGTACAACTGTCTCAATTAAAGTGCTTTGTGACCATGTCTGTGAAAGGCGCTATATAAACAAAGTTCTTCTTCTTCGAGAAAATGTGCTCAGTTAGGTTGGGGGTTAAGGGGTTAACGAGGACGGTAAGATCCAGGGTCTATTTGTAGTGGTCCCCATTGTGAATGTTTTTAGTCATAGAGGAAACCTAGGAACAGGAACACGAGGACAACATGCAAACTCCACAGGCCACCCAGTCCAGGAATCAAACCCGAGACCTAATTGTGGAGTGAGGCAAGAGCTGTAAACACTGCACCCTGTAGACACTATAATTCACATTCCCGAGCATTAAAAATCTATTGAAAAGAGAAAAAAAAGGCTAAAATAATTGATTGTTTTTGTTATTTTACTATAGCCTGTTTTTTTAACCAAATAAAGGCTAACAGTACATAGAAACAATAAAATATTAAAAATAACAGAACAGAACACAAATCACTCCCACTGCTGAGAGAGACACACTGTTATTATTCTATGCACAAATGTATAGATCAATAAGTGGCAGAGGATCAGTCGACTTGAGCCAGGAGCAACACGCCCCTCGGTGCAGGGAAGAGGTGGAGGAGATTCTCTGTGGGCTGATGAATCAATGATTCTTTTATATATATATATTTATCCAGTGGCTGTGAACTCACTTTGGGGAACGGCTTTAAATGTTTTCAAACATACATAAATACTCACAAAACTAATTAAATTATCTTTTTTTTTTGCCGTCTGCCATTCACAATTATGTGTAGGCCAAAGTTGTCTTGACACCTTGCATTTGCATCAAAAGCAACCAGATTCCTCATTTTCAAAGATGGTGATATCGCAACCCGAATTGACACTAACGCGCATGCACAGTACACAGGCGGACTCCATAGTGAAGATGGCTGAAGCTTCCCACCCCCTGTTGCGTCCGGAGCGGAGCATCCTGGAGTGGGGACAGGCAGAGGGGCATCCCGCAGTGCCACCGGAGCGTCCTCGCCAGCAACACACAACTTCACTATCCCAGACCTAGCAGGGGGCGATAATCACATCAAGCCTACCCTGACAGGAGGCATTCAGCTCTGGTCCCCTTTAGAGTCTGGCATCCAGCAGCCTCTCTCCAAGCAGCACGCTGCTGACGGTACAATGAGGTTGGTGTTTCCATTTTTCAATCAATGCCACATCGTCTTGGCGTTTTTTCTACAAGGTTTTGCATTTTATATGTCTGTTGATGATCGATTTGGGATCGCACATTGGTAAAGCGAAAATTAAAATCCGTAGACGAGGCGTACCGCCATTGCCATGGACAAAATGTTATTGTATTGGAGTCCTTGGATTGTCATGACAAATTTTATACACTGTCAAGTCATTCATGAAGAGCTATGCTCGATTCACCGCTCTTTAAATGTTGTTTTCGCAACACTCAAATAATCAGGCACTTTTGTGGACAACTTTGTATTTGACCTGATAGTAACGAAATGGGCAAAAACTAAAATCACAAACAGATTTGCATTTGTTGACAGTCATACTGGGCGGTGGTTAGGAATGAAAATATAAATATCAGTGCTGTATAGAGCAAAGTTTGTTGTCTCAAACATGAAACTATAGCTCAGAATAAGTCGTTCACTCATCAAAGACCCAACATGACAAACTCAAACAGATGAGATCCAGACTGCACTTTCTAAGCTCTTTGTGGGGCTGCCGAGTCCCTCTGCTACCCAGGGAGTCCGGTCTCCAGCAGCTCTGCCCATTCATCACCTGCTTTCAATAGTCACCTCCAAGCCGCCTCAAGCTACAGAGCCAGGTAGGGTGCCTAGCGGTGCACAATGTTGGGGGATTAGTAATCAAAGGAGTTTGCAGGCAAGGGCCCTCATCCCGACACACCATTCAGTCTTAGCAGGGGACTGGAGCTCCTGCCGCGGCCAAGGTCATCATCTCCCGCTCAGTAGGAGGCAGCTGGGAAAGAACCCTGGGAACCAGCCGTACGCTCTGCACTAATCGCGCGCTAGCAGGCTAGCATCACAGCAGGAGTCTTATGAGCCCAACATTCATGTGTTTGTGCGGCTGGTGCCATGCCTGACACCAGGATAAAGCCTTGCTTTTACTTACCTCTCACTTTACCCCCTTTTTCCTGCTCTTTCAGCGCTTTGTTGCGCTGTTCCAGCCCCATTCTGAATACTTTTCCTCTGCCATAAACATGTACAAAACCCTCCCGTCTAAACTGTTATTTGGAAATCGGCATGGATAGATCTTTTCTTCATAGTTTCTTTTTTAGTGCTGCGGAAACACTGTCCGAAGTGCACCGGCGAACAATCGGCGGACAAAGTTTTTCATTGGTCCCTCCTCCCGGATTTGCCCAGAATATCATGTGACAGAATAGTAATTATGGCAGTATTAAGCTGATTCGGCGTCCCGTGGTGCAGGACATTGTGGCAGGAGACATGGCACGACAGGGTTGAGAAACCCTGATGGGACAGCTGCTGGTGGACCGAGATCGTAGCAGATTGGCCGTGGCATTCGGCGAGGTCGGACACTAAACAGATTAGCTTAGCCGCTCGTTCTGACAAACGGCGGAGACTCGAAATGATGCAGCGATGATGTAAAAGGATTGTCGCCAAAATCCAGTCAAAGAAACGAAAACGTGCCCGCCGCCCCACCCTTCGACAAACACTCCCCTGTTGGGTTATTGGCAAGTTGTCATGACGACAGGGATGTTCTGCTGATGAAGTCTCGCTCGGCGCCGTCCAATCAGATCGTGGAGCTACTACCGCAGCGTGAACAGGGGAGGACGCACCTATTCCAGTTGCACAATGCTGAAAAAGGACGGGCGAAACTCTGGACCACCAACGGGAAATTGGCAAACCGGGGGAGGCTGTCAATGGGCCGCTATGGTTCGACAAAACACGAGCAGCGGGGGTCGGCAATTCAGGGAGTGCCAGGTAGGGGGTCTCCAGCATGTCTGCTACGGTTAGTCTCTTGCTTATACGCCACTGCTATCAATACAAACTATTGACGTGTAATGTATTTTTCGTGTTGCATGCTTTTTCTGTGTTGATATGCTGCGAGCTAGCGACATCGCTATCAGACTGCTCACGATTCTGTTGGAAAAGACGAATGACTCCTGCAGGTGGTTTTTAGATATGTCTGTTTTAGCTCTATCTTAAAGAAATGATCATTGATTTTAAAAAGACTAATTCCTATGACGGCTTTAACTTAACCTGTTTAGTATTCATTTCACTGCGGGGCGATGACCAGTGGTAGAAGAGAGGCTAATGCGCAGAAACCGCAGGTAGCAAAGTAAACTTAGAAGTCCCCCGGTGTTTGTCTAATACCGGCCTTTTATGTGAAGCCCTGGGGAGAGGTTCTGTCCATTTTGCGGCGTGCTGACCATAAGAGAAGTCGGGACTGTTTGAACTCAGTGTGAACGATGGAGGACTTGGCGGGGCGCAGCTGGCTTTTTCTAAGCACTGCAGGTAGCCATTACGGGTATCATCCTCTTAAGCCGATTATTCAGACTTATCAAATTATACAGGCTTACAAATACTTTTCTGTCTTTCAATTTGTCTCATTATATAAAGAATTCATATTTATTACACTTAAGCTGATATCATTTTGTGGTCATGGAGGTTCCACCATGGCCACCCCTCCCGTTTCGAAGCTTTAGTCCCTCTACCGTGGGCTCTCTGCGGGATACCATTCGACAGACCGACCCTCAATAGCTGGCTGTATTTCACTCTTCAAACTGGACGAAATGTTGGTTGTCAGCATGGCAAAAACTCTTTCTTGATGTTCCTTGGCTGGATATCTTTTTTTCTGATTATTTTGTTGAATTTTGGGGGCAAAATTTGAGTGAAAAGTAGTAGTAGTCGTAGTTGTTGTGGTTGCTGTTTTTCCAAATGGTTCTCTACTTTTTATTGTGTAGGTCTTGTTATTAATAGTATTGTACCATTGTATCAATTCTAAATTAATTAATAGGGACGTGCGCACTTTGAGTTTTTAGATATTATTTAGATGTTATTTAAAATATACAAAAATGGCTAATTTGTTGATATGCAGCAGATGTAGATTCTCACATTTTAAAGTTTATAATAGCGAAATATATTAACCTTACATTGAACTAGCGTTTGTTGAAACTGTGAATATACACCATGTTGTCATTTAGGGATTTTTCCATTGCTTTGGATGCAGCACATCACAAAGGTTGTTTGCGGCTTTTTAAACAATGATGTCACATTGTTGTGGCGACAGCAGGGACGGGACGGACACAAAGACTTGATGAAGTGAGATGATTGCGATTCTTCTGATGCAGATTAGAAACATTACAGAGTCGGGGGTTTGATGTGGTCCACTGCACTGAGTGCTGTTTACGTTCTGACCTTGAAGCCCGGGACACTGTCAACAGCACTGCCTTCTCTGTTTATGGTGGCTAAGTTCGAACATGAGCGATTTGTTGATGGAAGTCAATTAAAGCCGTGTTGTTCGGTGGGTTTCGTCTTCCACTAAGACGAAGATGTTTCTTATTACTTACATTTTCTGTCAAAAGCCAAATAGAGATCACACAGAACTTATCTGGAAATGTTTTCGCGCTTGTGCCGTGAACTTTCACTTGTAGTGAGAAGGAATGTTTTTGCGCTACAGTATCCTATGGGATTGAATGAAATGTCTTTATTTTGGTTTTGGCCAGAACAATTAACAGAACAGCTAGTTTTGTTGTTTAGGTTGGAATGCTATTACTTAAAGTTATTGCTGCGCATTATATCAACAATACAAAGTTATTGCAAAAGAAAACAATTTCTTACCTCATATATGACAAATTAAAAGTGTCTTGGTTGAATAGCCTTGTGGTCCTGGTTTTGATCTAGATTTGTCCTGGCCTAGACCGTCTTTCATCATGAAGTGCCTTGTATGTTAAAAAATGACTTGCATATTTCGCAACAGTGTCTTGGTAATCACATTATTGATTCAGAAATCAACATCTTCATTACATATTGCATGCCTTTTCCTCTGTTTTGTAACTCTAAACCAAAGTTCTAAAATGTCTAATCTGGTTGTCATAAATGCGGCTGTTATTCATTCAGCCCATCTTGTAATAAACCGCACCACCCCACAGAAACGTCACAATCGAAAACATCCTGAACCGGAGCTATACAGTGCAATCCCTATGGTTGAAATTAATTGCTGCAGACACACATGTCAGTAAATGTCATCTCACAGTTGATTGGACCACCCAGACTAGGGCCATTAAAAGCCATGCGGTTTCCATTGAAGAAGTTCCAGAGTCGCAGCCCTCCCCCCGAAAGGCCTTTCTCGAGCCCTTAGTCTGTGATCTGTGGCTGGGTCCCCCTTCCGCAAATTACCAGCGTTTGAAAAGAGCCGGAGCGTGGCTGGAAAAGACAGAGGCAAGGCCCTCAGAAGACATGTCATTCCTGCGGGTTGTGTGCATTCCTCTTTAAAAGACCTGCCGTGTAAAGAACGTGATGACAGCCAGAGTCCAGACCAGGGTTTCTGTTCACATCAGCACCTCAGAAAACTGTAATCACATTGTTTTACAACAGCAGCAAAACCTAGAAATGAACTGAATCGAGACAAAGGTGTGCCTAAGTTTGGACTGAATAAAGCCTCACAAAACAATAGACTTGAAGAACGAGCATAATGAACGAACATAAAAACTGACGAATAAAGACTTAATCACATATCCGGGGCTGGACCAAAATGAAGAAAATTGACTAAACCTGTGTTTCTTCTTCTTTCTTCGAACCGAAATAAATAAATAAATCAGGTCTATGACAGCAACAACCGGTTCTAAAATCCGATTCATGATTTATAGTTCTATGCAAGGACTAACTCAAAAGACCAAAACATGTCAATGGACTCACAACATCAAATCATAACAACACCGCCAAAGAAGTGACTTCCTGTTTCGATCCAGCACGCCAAAATAAAAGCACACAGCTCGTCTCATTGATTAGTTCAGCGGGTACTCGCAACATTACAAGAATATAATTTAATACACACATTTGAACATGTTTTTTCTGTTAATAGTTAGGCAGTTGGACTAATGAAGAAGATGGTGCTTTTATTTTGGTGTGCTGGATCGAAACAGGAAGTCACTTCTTGGGCGGCTTTGTTATGATTGCAAGTTATGCACAGAGTCAATTGATCACTTATTATTAATAGAGGAGCTAGAGTCATGCCGGAACCCACCAGTGGACCGTGTACCACATTTTGAGACCAAATCCAGAACGAAAATTAATTTTACTGCATGGAGTAGGAATCCTGGTCCAAACAAAGCATTAAGTCACACCTGACGAAATCACTATTGGACAGACCAGAAGAAGCCACATGTCACTGCATCTCAATTTGAAATCCACCATTCAAAACAATATTCAAAGCGGGAAATCTTCTCTTTTCAAGAACACAAAGGATTGGGGGAACAAGGTTTCTGCAAATTAATTGCCCATCAGTTGTCAGAGACGCAGTGCAGGAAAAATACCCCAGCCGTTTTGAGACGCCGTCAAACCACAAGGACAACGAGCATGTCCTCCACCTTCCAACATGTGATTTAATAAGGACAGACACGGACCACAGGCAAAGAGCTGCGAGGAAGGGAACGAGGCAGTGATGTGGTCATGTCATAAACACACAGACTTCAGGAGGAGAAACCATGGATTACAAACAGTTTTGATCTGCTCGGGGCTGTCCACGCCGCCTGACAATTGGAGCCGCGAGGAAGGAAGGGGGAAAAAGGAAGGAGAGAGAGAAGCAGGGAGACGCTCTTTGTTCACGCCGCTCCCGTCAACCCGGGCTCACTTTTGCCGGCAGCATTGTCATTTAGGCTTGTCCGGATGTGCACGCAGCTCAAAGTTCGACTCGGAGGGAAGGAGCGCTAAAGCGAAACAAGAGACGGACGAACGGGCGGAGAACATGCACCTGAAGGCATTGGGGAAACAGCTGAGGTCCAACCACTTTGTTAACAACATTTCCTACATTGCTTCTGACTGCTATGGCGCTAACCCTCTCTAGCCTTGTTCATTAGAGGGTATGTTCGAAAACAAATGAACAAAGGAAAGAATTTGAAATAGAGGCGATTGAAATACAACACTATAACCGTATATGTTTTTATATATATATATATGTTTGTTATAGTTTGTTGCATATAAATCATCCACTCCCATAAATACAGTTGTTTTCGGCTGCTATACTTTCAAGTTTATCTTGCTTACAATAACAGGAAGCACAGAGGACAGGCTTGTTGCATTGCTAACCACCAAATTACAAAGCTTGAGCACAAAAAAAAGCAAAAGCAATTTATGTATTTATTTATTTTTGTCGTATAATGTCCTTTTATACGTGACAGTGCACTTTGAGCTCATTGCACTTTTTTCCAATGTGGTTTTATACTGCAAACGGCTAATAAACTGAACAGAAATATTCTCATGAAAAAGCATCTTAGCCAATTTACGATACCAATACCAACAGGAAAGTGGCTTTCCTCTAAGTGAAAAAGTGAATGGTCCTCTTTTCTCCAGTGTGAGAATAATAGAGTGGGATCTTTTCTTGCAAACGATATATTATCAATGATATGCTATTTTTTAATAAACAATGGAACAAGAATTACTGGACTTTTCTACACTAAACATCCAATATGACACGCTATTTAGATTACAGTAATATAAACAACTCACATAAAGTGATCTGATCATTACAACGTGTGCATATGTTTGATCTTCAACAGCATTTCATAAACTAAAGTAAAATACAAACACTTGGCTGTTGCAGCAGTGGCTTCTGTCCTAGCCTTGATTACGTTAGCATTAGCATGCTGCCGCAAGCTTTAGCATACTGTTGCTAGTGCAGCATTTTGCGCTGCCATCTAAAATACAATAACTATGGTTAAAACTAATTCAGAGATTGAATTCTCCAGGTTCCATGCTTCAAAATAAGGTGCAGCTTGTCCATACTCACTGAGGTTTAGTTGGTGAAAGTTGTGTTTTTAAAGCGGTGAGAGCCAAGACAAGTATCGGATATTTGTAGCTAATACCCGATATCGTTTAACCAGTATCGGATTGTGCTTAGTATCTTCTGTAGAAAGGAAAAAAAGCATATGGACCACATGTAGTCTAATGTAACTATGCAAGTTTAGTTTGAGACACAAAAAAAAGCTCCGTAGCTCACTCTCCTAATGAAAACTCCTAAGGAAATACTGTGGCGCGGTATTGAGAAGCATCGCGCTTTATTTTTGAAAGGCAAGTCACACTTATCTTTCGAGCGACGATGGTCAAAGCGCCCCAAACTACCCTAACTAATCAAATTGAATTCTTCATTATCGCTTCCCTTTTTTGGGCCAAATCAAAAGCCTGTTTTAATTCCACTGAAATTGAGTCCGATTTATCCTTGTCCATTTGTAATATTGGACTCTTTGTTGGCGTAGGAATGACTAGAAAAAGGGAGATCACGAGATAATGGTGGACTCTTTCTTCCGCTGATGAGGCCCTGTGTGCGGATGACACGGTCCACAGATGAAGCGGCGTCCTCCCCAGACAATTTAGATTCCAGAATAAAAGGTCCGCCGCGCTGGAAAGTGAAACGTCCTTCAAGTTAATGTCAGACATCTAACATCCTCTGTGACCGAAAGCCAGGGTTTAAAGAGTCCCATGGTATGTCTCTAGGCGGAGAGTGTCCATCTGACCATCACGGAAACTAACCTTGATGAAATGGTGTCAAACGGTGTAATTGTTCGCAGAGATGGATTCATGATTAAGTCACACACTGTAAAACCATCTGTCAAATGCAGAGGGCTGGATGTGGAGGTATTCCCAGCCCAGGGCCAGGTCTATCCGTGTAGCTTAGGGCCTGAACTGATACTAACGTGACGTGAACAGACTGCGGAGGAGACAGGACTGCCCTCACCAAAACAGGCAGGTCATACAAGATTTAATATTGTCCAACATCACACCACTGTTGAAAAGGGTGATTTTCCCCGATGATAGCATTTAGCACAGCTTTAGCTGTTGTTAGCATAAAATCTTCCCTTCATTGTTCATCTTTAGCGGCTTCTTTCCTCTAGTATTTGCCTTGGCACCTGAATGATTTGAAAAGCTTTTTTTAGCTTTATGACATGTCTTTTGTCCTTCAGTATATTGTAAAAGCAGACAATTTGGGGGCTGGGGCTCTGTGCATGTGATTATAAAGCCTTTTTATGTGAACTAGGCTAGGTGTTATTGTTGTTAGCATTACAGTGGCAGTAAAGCTTGGTTTTGCTTCTGAAAGATGTGGAGAGAACAGTTTGGACCTCAACAACAGTTTAACCTCTTAACCCCCGCCTTAACTTCAGCTTTACCCAAATCTAAAAGCAGTGTAATGCCTCATTTGAAAGCTAAGACCACCAAAACTGATCTAAGATTTTGCATTGCATTGCTGTCACTTTTTCGTCTTGCTTTTTGGTGCTCTTTTTGTCATTTTGACGTTTTTTCAAGAAGCTTTTTTATTTGGTTAAAGACGAACTGGAGAAAATGTGCTTGGTTAAGAAGTTAAACTACATTCACATCCTTTTTTATTTTTTGTAATCAAAGACGTTGGGTACAGGGCTTGTATGACCAGAATATTGCATAACTTCATACTGAAGTGATAAAGATTTACCTTTTACTGTGAGCAAAACAGTCCTGATAGGACTTCCTGTACTGCAAAGTATACAGTATAACAAGGGATAATGCATTCAGCAGTCCTGCCTTCAAGAAATTACTAACCCTGTTTCCAGAATATTTAAATATATTTACACCGATTTTTTTCATTTATGTTTTATTTATTTCATGCTGCTGTGCAACTCTCAAAGATAATTTGGTTATTTATTGTAATTTTGCAATGGCAATAAAGACCTATCCTATTGTTACTGGATTAGTTGTGGTTGGTCATATTGCCATGAAATAAAGTTGACTGTCACATGTGTGTGTCCTGTTACTACCTAATTGCCATAATTACATTGTTATTACACCACAAAAAACATACAATTGTAATAAAATAATAGAGCATTGTCTTGAGCTTGTTATACAGTATAAATGAATGCGAAGGCAAACAAGATAATGTTGACATCTTACTTCTCTCCGGGCCCTCACCACATCCCTGCGCGCATCAAGGCAAAATATTCTAAATGCTGCTTCAATATTTTAAGTGTAGAAATTAAGCAAATCCCTAAACACATGTTCTGAGGCGTAGATGCTCACTGGAATGTGTTGGTACAAGCACAGTAATGAAACGACTAATGATAAAAGCCTCCACACAGCTGCATGTACGTAATGAGATCCCCTGATAGAGCAAATTAACACTGTACTGTAGGTATGACATCACTTAAGGCCCGCCCTCCATGTTTTTGTGCAGTGTTCAGCAAATCCGGTTGCAGAGTATTGTTGTTCCGTGCTTGAGTTCGTGGACAGTGATTAACGGGGTCCTGGTGGCAGCTCATGACCTCCGCAGTAAGAACATAGTACTTGCCCTGGGGCTTACTACTCGTTGGTAAGAGGAGCTTTCTTGTTATTCAAACTTCAAAATAATCACAGCAAGTCTTTCATTCATCATATCAGTACTCAAAACTCAAGAGCCTATCTCACCGGCCTGGAGACTAGTTGGAGACTCGAGTCGCCGCTAGTCACGAGGATGTCCCCCATACGTCCCCTGGCAATAAGGCGGATCTCCAGGTAGTCCCGCTGAAAACAAACATGTTTTTGATTTCAGTGGAGATTTCACTCTCCGCATGGTCTCCGAGAGTTGTGTCGTGAAGCAGTTGTGACGCAAATACTATTTGTCAAGACCTGTCAGATACCAAGGAGATCTCAAAGAGAATCCATATGACTCTTTGAGCTCGCCTTGGTGTCCAACAGGTCTCAGAGACATTGCAGGGATGTCACAGAAACGTCTCACAGGTTGAGGACAATAAATAGTGTTGCCACAGCTGCTTGAGACCACATAGACCTCTCAAAGACTCAGCTGAAGTCGAACATGTTCATTTTCACCGAGGCTACCTGGACGTATCAGAGACATCTCCGTGACCAGCTGCGACTCTAGTCTCCAACTAGTCTCCAGATCAGTGAGATAGGCCCTTTGAATCGCTCTGAGTTGCAGAGACCTTGCGGAACAACCCCATGTAGTAGAACATGTGGAATTCCTGCCAGTGCTTAGCCGTAAAGGAACACGTTTGCACATCAAAAAGGCCCCGCACATCTGCCAGCCACCGGACCAGTGGTTGAGTTGAAAGCCGAGGAAGGGTCTGGTGAACGCTATACGCTCCATCCATTTATCTCGCATTGCTGCCCATTGGTTTTAATTATGACTGGCTCTTTCAAGTTGGAAACAGACGCGCTTCAAACACCGGAGTTGCCCTTTTTTTCTGCGCTTTTGTCGTTGGTTTGTTTCTTTGGGATTCGGTACAACTGGGGCATGTGTTACTCACATTTTTTTTTCTCCCCCCTATTCAGTCTCCCTGTCCACCCGTCCTCTCGACACCCTTCCTCACTGGCTGTTGCATCCACAGATGCAACAGATGGTAATCGACGCGCATCTCTTCCTGGCTTGTTTGTGCATGTATCCGTGTGCGCTTCCCCGTGTATGAGCGGTGGGCAATAGCCGTGCGTGTTATTATTTTTCCCCCCGACTGCACAGCTGCAATGGGCGAACGTATTGATGTGTAACCCAAGCCGGCGACTTTAAAAGGGGCACGGGGGCCCGGACAGACGTGGCCGAGCGAGGATACCAGATGGGGCTTAATGATGAAAAGAGAGTAATCCCCCATCCAGGCATCACTTCCATCACCCGTACTACAAAGCCATTCATAGCCTTTTTTTTATTTTTTTTATTGGGAGGAATAATCTCTTTTTTTTTCACACTTCCAAAGAGAAATGATTTTACTCTATCTTTATCCCCCTGGTCTCAGATCCCTGTGTTTTTTTTTTTCTTCTTCTTCTTCTTCCTCTGTATCTCCCCATCATTGCCTTTGCCCAGCCATCACCCGCCCACTCTCCCTTTTTTTTTTTGCTCTTGAAGACTTGCAAATGTGGCATTAGCTAATATTCACAGAGTCAGGCAAGCGATCTCTTTTTATCCGCCAGGGCCCGGCTGATTGAGCTGCGGTGTGCGCATCGGAAATGAGAGCCGGGCTGAGGCTAAGCAAAGCCCCATGACTCCGATTGGTATTCAATAGACATGTCACCGCACGACATGCTAGTGTTGTTAGGGCTGTTGTTAGGGCTGTGGGTTTACGCTCATGCTAATAAGCCATCGCTCTCTTATCTTTGCCCCCATTCAAGACACAAACAGCCCTTTTGCTACTTTCAGCTGTAAAGAGCAAAGCAAATTAGAAACAGTTGTCATTAGCTGGCCCTACAGTGCCGATGGTGGAGAGTTTATAATAATGATGGGATTTACGGCTCTTTACTGGGAGCCAATGCTTTGAGAGCCATTCAAAAGACTGGCTGTTTTTATATACAATTTTAACAACGCCAGCCAGACAACTCACAATATCTAAGATGCGATCAATAAAAGGTACACTTTTTTATTCAAAGCAGTACTGAGTAACTCATGCCCCTAGAGGCCATAAGCGCCACTGCAGGTGTCGTAGCATGTTGCTTTTTTTTTTTACTCATTAATTGTGCGTGTGAGTAAATACTACGCTGACGGAAAAGACAAAGGGAGAGAGAAGGATATTGTACATCCAATTACACAATGGAGATCATTTATTTCACTCAAACTTGGCTGTAAAATGTACAGCCAAGTTTCAGTGAAAACAATATATTGTTTAAGTGGCGCTAGCCCACAGTTAGCCTGTTAGCTTCTTCTTCGTGATTCTCCAGTTCGACTTTACCCAAATCTAAAAGCTTCTTGGAAAAAAAAAAATAGCGACAAAAAAACCGAGACATAAATGAGGATGAAAACACAGCAAAAGAGCGACAAAAAAAACGCAATTAAACAGGCGACGAAAACGTGATGAAAAAACAAAACACAACAAAGTTAAGACAAAAATGCAGCAAAACAGGCAACAAAAAAGTAATGAAAAGCAACCTTTTTTTTGTGCAGTTTTGTAGGTCTTAGCTTTCAAATGAGGCGTTACTCTGGCTTGTACGCTGTAAGCTCCAGTCGAGGAGCGTTCGCATTTGGGTAAAGCTGAACTGTAGAATAATGGTAATTGATTAACTTTATGTTGATGTTTTAATGATTGATTTGATCTGTTTTCTTGTAATTTTATGCAACTGTGAAGCACTTTGAATTGCCTTGTGTATGAATTGTGCTCTACAAATAAACTTGCCTTGCCTAGAAAATGTGCTCGGTTAAGGCGGGGGTTAAGAGGTTAAAGAGCCGTTAGACAGAGTCGGTCGGTCACAACACTAATTTCAAGACAATGTTCTTGAACTTTAGGCACTGAATTTGATCTGTTTTAGTATAATGAAGCCATATATATATATTTATATATATATATATATATATATATATATATATATATATATATACTATTGGTCAGGGGATTTTTGGGGTTGTGGCCCAAAAAGTATGGGAACCCCTGGATTAGACATCCTCACGTCATGGCGACGTCAAAACAGGAAGCGACCTCCCTCTCCTTGTGCAGAGTTTTTTTGCCTTTTTCTGCAACCTGCGTTTTTCTGGATACTTTTGTACGTCTTTGCCGTGTTTTGTGGAAGTTTGGTGGATTTGTTTACTTTGAGAGTCTAAAAAGGTCCTGAAGAAAGCAGCTTTTTAAAGGTAAACAAAATGCTAGCTTATCAGCTAAACCCATTTGAGACGAGAGATGGTGAAAGACTGTTGTGAAGCGGAGGGAGGAAGAGGAAGGACGAGCTGACCAGTGCAGGACACCACGCTCTTAAACGGCAACAAACCCAGGAGGCGCGGCATTATTTCAGAGGATCAGAGGAGACAGAGGGCAGCCATCCAGGTTTCTTCCGAGTGCTACAGTTTCCCCGACCTCCAAGGTCATGCGGGTCAGGTTGACACAGTGGCAGCGCGGCTCAGCCGCAGCAGCTCAGGACTAACACCTGAACACTATTTCGTTGTACACTTGTACAATGACAATAAAGCACTTACTAACTTACTTACATTATTGCAGAATCCCAGTTACACAAATAGGAAATATGTTTTCTTATGACTGAATGAGATTCTATTTCCAGTCATCTTAACTGTATCTTGTTGCAAAAAGGCATTTAAAGGGTGAACAAAATGCCTCCTAAGGTGCTGCATGTTGTACTGTATATTGTGTATAGTGTCTAAAAGCCGTTCATTTCAGCAAACTGTACGCCTCGCCCAAACGTACGCTCGCGGTTTTGTGCCGCTTATCTTCATTCCTTGCATTTACAATTTCTCACTGGTTACACTTCAAACACTGCGCTTATTATTCACAAAGCATATTTCTGCGCTCACTCCTTTTCATCAACTCGAGTGAAGTGACTGGCGTTGTCCCGGAGTGCCTTTTTCCCCCAGTGTTACTCTCAATACGGTTCCCATTGGGAGCACACATAGCCTCACACAGGTGCATTCTTGCTTGACACTTGTACGCGGCTGTTTTCTATTTTATTTTTCATTTCGGGAGTCACTGTGGGCACCGGGGGATCTGAGGGCTTGGCTCTGTCTCGGACTTACATCACACTTGCAGAATATGTCGAGGATTGGACTCGTATTTACATGATTGGCATGAAAAGTGACGTGGCCCCAGCGCTCGTGGCGGCGCTGCTCGTGCTCGGGCGGCCCAGCTGGGATTTGAACAGCGGCGTACGAATGGACAGGACGACAGTGCTGGATTTAGTAACGCGACCGTGACCTCGAACCACTCCCTCGACAGGGTAATGCCCCATTTGAAAGCTAAGACGTACGAAAGTACATTGTCGCCGCGTTTATGTCACGTTTCTGCTGCGTTTTCATCCTCGTTTTCGTCGCTATTTTGAGGATTTTTTTTATGCCTTTAGGTTCTGGGTAAAGCCAAACTGGACAAAATGTGCTCGTGTCAGGTGGGGGTTAAGACGTTTAGGAACTATTAGTCATTCTCATAAAGAATTTCAATTAGAGAGCTTGTGAGTCATCGCTAATACACTCAAATGTTGTTTTAATCATGACCCAGCATGTACTACTATGAAGCTACTACACCCTGAAGCCGATCCTTGAATGAACATGTACAAAATATGTGTACGACATACTTTAGCACAGGAGGCCTGATTCATTATTTAAAAGTGTTTCATGTAACGTAAAATGAGTTACATGTTATGATTTCCATGGAATGGAATGTTCCTTCCTGGTTCTCACGGCCAGTAATTGAATGACGTCTAAACTGACTGTTATAATAGTAATGGCTTACACTTCTCAAAGCGCAACAGGTCATTATTCATTCATTTGACACTCAGTTGTGGTAAGCTACTGCATGATTGTAGTCACTGCTGCCCTGGGGAAGACTGAAAGAAGCAAGCCCGCCAAGCTGCACCGTTGGCCCCGACATCCTCCAATCACTCTCATACAAAGAACCACCGCTGTCATACAGGCAAACATGGATGAAATGTCTTTAGAATCAGAATAGTATTTATTGCCATTGTTTGAGAACAGGTTCTCAGTACAATCGTGCAACATTGTGACAGGGCGGCACGAGCGAGTGGCGGTGGGTACCCGAGGAAAGACCAGGGAGGCCGTCTTTTAGTGGTCCACTTTTATTAAGGTGCAAAATACAATAAAGTGCACGGTGCAAACAAAACAAAACAAAAATGCAATAGAGGATTTTAAAACTGGTCTCCAGCAGCAGCACACCCCCAGAGTGAGGGCATCACACGCCTTAAATACCCTCCCCCTAAACTGGATAAAACCAACCAACTACACAGGTGCACAATCATAGCCAGCTAATCTAAAACCCATTAAAATCCTCCAACACAAACCCATAACCTTAACAAACAAAGAAAACCCCACTATATTAAACTCCTCGACAAACCCAAACTAAACCCAACTACATCCTAAAAACAATTAAAACTCCTGCAGCCACCCCCGCGCTTGCTCTCCCCTTGGTCCAGCCCGGAACGCATTTCAGCAGCGTCTGGTTCCCCGGGGAATCTTTTGGCCAGACACCGCCACCCTGGACACAAGAGGACAGGTAAGCTGCTTAGCACACCGATCAACATTCACACACCCACAACATTCTCAACATCCACCACAAGCACGCAACACCTAAAAGCTGGCACATAATATTGCACAATCAATACTAATTGTCATGTTGCCTCCGCAGGACCGGCTGCCATTACCGAAGGTGACGTACCCCCACCGGACCTACGGGGCAACAAATAAATCTTTAATAAATAATTTAAAAGACAATCGTGTGTATACTTTTGTGCAAAATAGCCTACTTAAAGTGCCATGTGTTTAAAGTGCAAGGTAAATGCCAAAGTGCTGTGCGAATAAGGTGCAAATGTACAGTAACGAACAGCCTGTTCGTTACAAACATAAAACATATAACAAAGAGTTTAGATAAGCTGTAAAAACTTGAAAACTATAAGGCTATATGGGCTTGCAAAAAGAAGATTCAAATAAATAAATGAAAAAAAATTATAATAATGGTAAAGTATGATAAGACGAGAAAAGCTGGGATTCGAACTGACCCTCTCTTATAAGATGACCCGCTCTACCATTGGAACAGTGTTAATATTGGCGACACATATTTATGTATATATGCCCTTTGATTTTAGTCAAGATTTAGTCCAATAATTCTCTTCAATTATAGTCTATTTCTAGTCAACTAAAACTGCATGTAAATTTACATCAAAATATCTATTATAATCATATTTAATCAAGGTCCTCTGCTTTATGGAGCTCCTCCCACATGAACAAAGCACAGACCTATTGCTTTGGCAGTGAATTTAGATGATATGAGCCTCTTTCAAACTGTCATCAGAGGTTTTCATTATCTTAGTCTCTTATTTTTATATTTATTCAGTCATATTTTAGTCAACAAAAAAGTTTTTTTAGTTTCTCACAAACAACGTTTCATTTAGTTTTAGTCTCATTTGAGTCTGCAAAGATGTTACTTTGACGAAAACACTGCATTGGAGCCACGGTCGTATTGGGATGTGCGTTCATGATTAAAGTGCGTGACAACTGAACCGAGTCGAGCATTTACATCTCACTTTGCATTCCATCCCTGCCGGATTGTCTTCAAATGGCCGCATCGTTTCGAGTCAGAGCCAAGGCTACAATCTCCAACGTGGTCCCACAGAACCCAGTTGTTGGTGAAGTGGTTCAAGTTGAGCGTCATAAATTTGCTGTATCTGCTGCGCACAATGATGACAGCAGTTGTTGGTTATATTTGCTTAAAACCTTTATGGCCCGTTTTATAATGACTGTTCTGACCGAGGAGATTATATGTTCGCCGCTGTTTGGTGGTATTTTAACTTCTCAGACTCCCCTCGACCACAGACAGCCATAGCCTCTAGAGGTAATACCGTGTTTCCAACTGCTACTTTCATTCCTACTTCAAACACGCTGCACTACTTCGGGTCTCTGCATCTGAAACATGAGAAGATTTCTGTGGCTGGTTTTGTGGCCTACATGGATCCTTTTCAAGCTCCAACTTCCTCTGGTGCATTCCCTTCAGGAGACGCTAAAAGAACAAGCTAGGTGGTATTGGCGAGTCGATACTTTCTTCTTCCCCCCCCCCCCCCCCCTGTCTTCTCCTGCTGCTACCCAAGATGCAATCGCCGTGCTCCTCTGCTCTCCTGCCGAAAATCGGAGGGTCTGCGGTGCCTTCTCACGGGCCTCGCTCTAGGTTTTCCTTGGCCCCCGTCCAGGTGTTGGAAGTGAAGTGTATAAACAGTTTACAGATCTGCAAGTGGCTGGGGAGGGCCGAGGGCTTTAGCTGGAAGGAACATAACCTCGGCGCTTACTTCACAGAGCCCAGTATGCCAGTATTTATGCATATGGGGTCGGGGCGGTGAAGGGATCTGACCCGGCGGTTCAGGGGATCGCTGACGTGCGCGATCATGTGGGAGGTTTTCGACACTTGGCGTTTGCTCCGAAAGCGATTGCCGCGCCGCTTTCCGGGGTTGATGCAGGCGGCTCTGAAGACCATTTAACTCTAAGTCTATGAGTCATTTGAGTTTACAACACTGAGTGAATCACAGACAGGAATGCCTTCTTCAAAGCAACCCGCGGCAGCGCAACGGACTCGGAAAGCCGAGCAGTCACTTTTAAAGGAACTATATCATGCAAAATTCACCTTCTTTTTAAAGCTTTTGGCAATGCTATAATGTTACGCAGCGTTTCCTGCACAGACCAACACATTTGACGGGAGCTACCATTGCTTTTAGATTGTTCAGTCCTGAACCTTTTCTCTTTGTGATGTGCAGCAGATCGTGATTTCATGATAACTTAGTCTTGGATGTATAGATGCAAACACTGGGCCTCATCCATGAACATCTTCTTAAAAAACATCTTAAAATTCGTATAGGCATTGTCAGAAAACTGCACCAGTTTCACGGCACATTCTTAAGTAGAGAAAGTCATTTGTTTTGAGGTTGGGAAATGCGAGGACTAATTAGCATAATGTCACCGCCTCATTCACCATAAAAGGACACAAGAAGTGCCGTGTGCAAAATCCAAAACGAATAACCAAGAAAACCCCCAAAGAAAAAAGAACTTCAAATCAACCACAGGCACAGATCCCGGGGTGCTGCGGAGCTCAAGCACCCACTGAAATCTTTGGGCGCCAAGGCAAATTTGCCCTCATTACAAAATTACCATTAAATTAATAGATATTATTACCTGTACATCACAAAAGCAGTTTCCTTCTCTTCTCACATGCGATGGCGGGTCCGGCCCTTACACTAAATAGCTTAGTTCAGTTTAGTTTATTAGAACAGGGACAATGTGCAAATAACATGAATTAAAGATGCTTTGCACCAGATTGAGCTAATTTCCATCTGCAGTCCCTGAACAGGTGAATTACAATACAAAATGTACAATGTAAAATGTATTTAAGCACTCAAATACAACTATTCATTAATTCATTCAACCATTCACCCATTACAGCCATAAATCCACATATAATCCTGCTAGCAGTGGCTGTGTGACGCTCACGTGGCTCAACGAGGAGAGCCTTCAACTTGTGAACACAAGTTCGTGAGATCAAGACCAACGCTCGTCGTACTCAAATAACCTCAGTGCACATTTAGTGCTATTTATAAGCAGAGGCAATAATAGCAAATTTATAGTTCAGTCAAGTGATATTACCAACTTATTATTTATTACGAGATTTAATATGATTTTAATATGTATCTCATTTAGCCTATAGAGATTGTTTTTGTCCGTAAGAGTCCTCCTAACTGTTCTTAGGATTTGTTCTTCCATAGGAAAGTTTTCAGCTAAGAACACATTTTGTGAATGCCTAAAAGGCTTCCTAAGAAGGTGTTAAGAACACATGTGTGCGTAAGAACGTGTCGTGAATGAGGCCTATTCTAAATTGTACCAAATTTGTCCAAAAGTTTTGAAACCTAAAACTTCATGCACCATCCTCTTTTTTTTTTTTGTAGATGCCAGGGCAATATCAAGTGGGTTTACGCTCCAAGAATAAATATGCACAAAACAAACTACAGCTTGAGCCACAACCCCCAAATGGATGGATGACACTGGTGATGCAATGTTGAAGGCATGCGCACTTTATTTCACACGTTGAAGTTCAATTGGGTTTCTCGCAGCAGAGAAGCTAATTTCGTATTTTGGGGTTTGGGTTAATCCCCCAGAGGTTGTTTTCTTGGCAATGCAGAGATGCTGAAGCACTTTCCCCCAGTTTTGCTCATGTTTGTTTACAAAGACAGAAAGAATAAGTTATTTGATGCGTATTTGTTCTGTCAAAAGACCCCAAATAACCTTCATAATCTCGCGGCGTCCATATTTTTAGCTGCATTTCTCGGCTGTGGCTCACGTCGCACGGCTAAAATCTACGTGTGAACAAAAAAGCCAGAGACTCTTTACGATAACCTTAAATTAATCTTTTTGTCTGTGTTTTTCAATTGCTTTATTTATGCAAAACTGACAGACATTTGATATTTTAACACTGTTTTAATGTTCTAGATATGGTGCTAATGATGTGTTTCCTTTCAAGTAGCTACAGGAGAGTGAATAGCGGTCTCTAAACGCATTGTACCCGTCTCCAAGCTTGCATATTGTGGGCGCTTGCATCCATCCCCGGTATATTCAGCATTATGCATGTTCCAGACCTCCAGCCGCATGGACGCGTGCCCGCTACTTCTTTTGTCTGGAAATGAATGCAAAAGTGAGCCGCCCGCTGTTGCTATAGCGCTAAAACTCGGTGCAAGGAAATGAGGTGCCGGCAACAAAGAGCTTTGAGGAAGTAAGAGACGTATCTCCAAGGACACATACCACCCCGCAGATCAAACGCACCTAGAGGACGGTTTTGATGAGGAAACTACACCCCGTTTCAAAGACACCACTGTCCGCCGCCTCACAGTGGCCCATGGTGGAGATTCTAATACGTCTGGCGCTGTCAGTTAATTGAAGTCCCTTCCGATCCCTCGGGGGGGGGGACCGCGGCCCGGTCTGTGGAGAGTTCGCTCTGCCCTCGGTGCGTTCTCGTCGCTAATTATTATTCCTCAATCACCTCCTCAATTGTTATTGTTCCAGCGTGTTCGCGTTGTCGCCGGTCTCTTGTGTTTGGGAAAAAACACTATTGTCTGACAGCAAAAGGGATCAGACACATCTGCTGTACTGTAGGTCTTAGTGTGCCAGACGTACAGGATGCAACGATCATAGTCAACACAGCATGCTGGCTAAATCTAAATGATGCATGTGGTTCTTCAGTAATATTTTTGTATTTTTCCTAGTGGCCTGTGTTGTGTGATATGGATGTGCCGCATGATTTACTGCAGTGTCCTCTCCTCAGTGTAACCCTCTCTCCCGGCCAAACAGCGGACTGAAGACTGAGACTAAAGATGCTAAAGCGGAGCTGGAGACAGAAATACTAAACTGAAACTAATTACTGCCAGAGCAAACCGGCCCCATGTCTCAATCTCTTATTCAGAGGGGAGTCCTGGTCCCAGAGGGAAACCTATTATACATATTTTAGTGGTAGGGGAAACCGGAGTCACACAGAGGTCACAGAAGGGTCATTTGTGTTTGTAGATTATGAATGAATTTCAAAACGTGGTTGTTATAGCATTTTTCAAACAAAGCTTTTAAGATTATATAGAGACAGACTATTACGTTATTTGCAGAAGATATCGTACAATGCCGGCACGGGGGCTGAGCTTAAAGGTCCCGGGTGTGAAGTTTGCATGTTCCCCCTGTGTTTGTATAGGTTTCTTCTGAGTATTCCGGTTTCTTCTACAACCAAAACAACATGCTGGTCAGGTTGGCCCACAGTGGTGTCGAGCAGAATCACAGCAGACCTGCATGTGATCTACGTACAACGGGATAATGACAAATAAAGCACTTTTCTTCTTCTCCCCTCCACTCCTCTCTTCTTCTTTTTCTTCTTCCTCTGCTTCTTCTTCCCTCTTTTTTTCTCTTCTTTCCTCTTCTCTCTTCTTCTTC
The DNA here is from genome assembly GCA_021464625.1 of Proterorhinus semilunaris. NCBI lineage: Eukaryota > Metazoa > Chordata > Actinopteri > Gobiiformes > Gobiidae > Proterorhinus > Proterorhinus semilunaris. The sequence goes on from CM038349.1 coordinate 11,055,717, forward strand.
TCGCTTCTCTCTTTGCCCTGGCAACGTGTAAACGGTCAGCAACCTCCCTTTCTCTCGGTACAGCTGAATTTTTGGCCTTTTTCTGCGAGCTGCATTTGTGGTTTCTGTGCTCTATATTGTTTCACTGGATACGTGTGTGTGTCTTTGGCGTGTTTTTGTGGTGGATCAGTGGATTTTTTGTTTTATACTGCAGAGAGTCCATAAAGGTCCTACTTTAAAAGTAAACAGCTAGCTTATCAGCTAAACCCATTTGAGACCTACACATTTCTTCTTCTGAGACACTGAAGAGGCACCAAGAGCCCCCCACGCCTGCAGCACAGTGGAGGCGTCACAAGAGGTACTACAGGAAACAAAAAAGGGACAAACGAGGAGGTATGCGGGCAAGACTCACAGCTAAGCCACACATATTGTTCCGGCTAATGGATGTTCACTGGAGAATAAAACAGATGAACTGCTAAGCTCTCCCCAGAAGATGGTGAAAGACTGTTGTGGAGCAGAGGGAGCTTCGCAGGAGGAAGAGGAAGTTGGAGGTGGAGGGGCTGACCAGTGCAGGACACCACGCTCTGAAACAGGGACAAACCCACGAGGCGGTGCACCGTTTCAGAGGAACAGAGGAGCACAGAAGGCAGCCAGCCAGGTGTCCCCCAGGTGCTACGGTTTCCTCTACCTTTAAAACATGCCGGTCAGGTTGACCCATAGTGGCGGTGCGGCTCAGGACTAACACCTGAACACTATTTCGTTGTACGCTTGTACAATGACAATAAAGCACTTACTTACATTACCTCCCCTCTTCTTCTCTCTTCTTCACTCTTCTATTTAAGGATATTGAATCTAAATCAGTGGTTCTCAATTATTAGTCAATATGAAGCCGTCCTTACCACTGGGCTAAAAAATATGTGTTTCTGGTTTTTCAACAAATACAAAGGGAGCCATTGTTTCACACATATCTACCGTATCTTATCGTTACGGTTCTGCTGCCTTGGGGGATGTTTGGTGTTTTTGATCAAGCCCATGCGGCATGTATGCACAGCCGAGCACAGGAGAAGGACATGTGGGGGTATTGGACTGGAAGTGTAAATGCAGTAAAGTATTCCCAAGAGCCGGCAGCCCCTCCTGTCACCGCTGAGACACGTCCCCTCTCCTTCCCCCGGAGACAGCCCGTCTCTCAGACGGACAGGAAGCCGGGGCTGTCTGTGTGAAGCTGCGTCGGTGCAAGACGTGACGAGCCGTGGCGCCCCATCTTAGCGCCGCCATGTTTGAGCGCGTGGCAGAAGCGGAGCGCGTTGTAGAAAGTCTACATTTGATCTTTGCTGAGATATACCGAGCTCGTCATATGAGGCAGGTTAGCTTGTCACAAATCACAGTCTCGTACGTGCAAATGTTTGTTTTAGTGCTCCGAGTGCGAGCGGTGACTTGGCATTTGGATGGAAACGGTGACAAGTAACATCTGAGCTTGTTTACAGCGTGACACTTTATTTTAGGTCCATTATTAGACAGGGAGAGAGGGATTTCTTTTCAAGCACCGTCAGTGTGTCACCGTTCAACCATAAGAATGTCTTTGGCAGGTTTTTCCCCAATGCGAAATCTAAGGTTAAAGCCAGGGCACTAAACATGACCTATTTGTTTCCCTATAATTGAAGTGTTTATTGATTCGCAATTATACGTGAAATATTCACATAAACTATAGTGAAACTTGTGTTCTAACATGCAGCTCAAGACCATTTAACTGCATTTTGGTAGTTTAGAAGTTAAAACTAAGCTAGACTGACTGAATTTGTAAGTTGCAAGTTGCTAGTTCAGAGGTGTCAGAGGCCCAATCCGGACCCCAAAAACATAATGGACTGGCTTGAAAGGGTGAAAACCACAAATGTTTTCTCTGACATAAAGAAAGATAGGTAACTCTTTATTTTACACTGCCCTTGATACATACCTGCCACATTAAGTACAATGTAATGTGCTATGTAACACTGTGTAATTACTTGTTACATCCATCCATCCATCCATCCATTTTCTTCCGCTTTATCCGGGGCCGGGTCGCAGGGGCAGCAGTCTCAGCAGAGAGGCCCAGACTTCCCGATCCACTCACACCTCTTCCAGCTGTTCTGGGGGGACCCCGAGGCCACACCAGGCCAGCTCGGAGACATAGTCCCACCAGCGTGTCCTGGGCCTTCCACGAGGCCTCCTCCCAATAGGACATGCCTGGAGCACCTCCCGAGGGAGGCGACCAGGAGGCATCCGGAACAGATGCCCTAGCCACCTCAGCTGGCTCCTTTCGACGTGGAGGAGCAGCGACTCTACTCCGAGCTCCTCCCAGGTAACTGAGCTCCTCACCCGATCTCGGAGGGTGCACCCAGCCACCCTGCGAAGGAAACTCATTTCGGCCGCTTGTATTCGCGATCTTGTCCTTTCGGTCATCACCCAGATCTCATGACCATAGGTGAGGGTGGGAACGTAGATCGATCGGTAAATCGAGAGCTTTGCCTCAGACTCAGCTCCCTCTTCACCACAACAGTCCGATACAGCGACCGCATCACTGCTGACGCCGCACCGATCCGTCTACCGATCTCACGCTCCATCCGTCCCTCACTGAGAACAAGACCCCGAGATACTTGAACTCCTCCACTTGAGGCAAGGACTCCCCACCGACCTGAAGCGGGGAAGCCACCTTTTTCCGGTGGAGAACCATGGCCTCAGATTTGGAGGTGCTGATCCTCATCCCGGCCGCTTCACACTCGGCTGCAAACCGCCCCAGTGCAGCTGGAGGTCCTGATTTGATGAAGCCAACAGAACAACATCGTCTGTAAATAGCAGAGATGAGATTCTGAAGTTCCCCCTCGGTCCCCTGGCTGCGCCTAGAAATTCTGTCCATATAGACAATGGAATAATGTGTATTGGTGGTACATAATGTAATAAGACATAAGACCCAAACTCTAATCCTAACCTTAAGCCCTAACCCTAAGGGTCTTATGTCTTATTACATGCTGTACCTCCAAAGTACTAATACGCTTTATTCCACTGTGTATGTACCGCATAGGTACAAGTTATTACACATTGTTACAGAGCACGTAATGTATCAAGGTAGTGTAAAATAAAGTGTTACCAAAGGGGAATACATTAAATGTGTTAAACAACTTAATTATTTGAAACATTTCTATTCGCAGCTAAAGTCCCGAATGAACCTGAGGCTTTTCTCACAAAAGCTGAAGCTCTTGCTAAAGAACAAACAAAAGTGTGAGCACTGAACTGTGTGGATGGACTTGGGATGTGAAGTGGTCAGATATGTTTTCTCTTCTTTCTTTTTATTGTTGTATTGTATGAAGTCTAATCAGGGACGGGGGCTTCAAATTACCATGAGGCGAGACGCCGTATGTGCATAACATCGGACACCTAGTTGGCAATGTTTTCTTGTTCCGTCAAATGAACAAATAAATAATAATAAATAAATAAAAACAGGTCCGAAACCCAATGTGGCCCTTGCATTAAATGGTTTCCCCATACTTGTGCTAATGATGTTGGAGCAAATGGGAAAAGCATCCGATTCCATTTTTGTCTTTTAATTCCCATGCTTTTTTGTGCTAATGATTAGTTTTGGCATTAATCTGTGAACCAAATGGCATTTACGCATTATGCTCGCTTAATAATGACACGGCCCATCTATGAACATCCAGTGAAACATAACAATACTCACTTTCCTTTGCAGCTGGACGGCCCAAATCAAAGCATTTGTTCCCAGGATCGAGAGCAGAAGGCGGGGGCGGTGGGGGTGGGGGAACGAGTGTTTGCGAGTTCAAAGCCTGTGGGGTCAAGCTCAGGGGTCAATCTCTCTGTGGCAATTGACTTTATAATCAGGAGGGGCCTCATAAAATATGCCGTTTTTCAATCAGGCCTCCTCTGCTGGCTTTTTTTCTTTCTTTTTTTTTCTTTTTTTTTTTTTTTAAAGTCAAGCAGCATCCAAAGCGTCATTAAATAATTATGACTGAATGAAACTTTTGCTTTTCAAAATCCAAAATGACACAAAGCAATTCCCGATTCATGAAACGCCTCCTGGGCCACTCTGTGATTGCATCAAAGTGCTGACCTGTGTTGCCGGGCGACCTTTCCCTTCTGCCTTGGGAGTAGAGGGACCCCTCGCTTGTCCCAGCTGGGGATTACCTCGACGGTGTCACCGTGCCCTTGTCTGTTTGATGGGGGGATCTGACGCCCCCACTGCGCTCTGAATAATAGACCACATCCACCTGTCTGGGATGCCCGTGTTACTCTGATGAAATGCTCTCATGCCTTCCAGGACTGACGGGCGGCTTCCTGTGTCTTTATGTTCGCAGGCGCAACAAAGCAGGACACCTCCAGGCGGACGCTGAAAGGGGACACGCCGGATGTGTCGGCGGAGCCCGGAGCTCCTGCGTGGCCAGTGGGACGTCCCAAGTGGCGAGGTAAAGACTCTGAAGGATGACAGGGAACAGCTGGAGGACAGGACGGTGTCACTCTTTGGTCTGACTTGTTGGACTTCAGTCAGGCAGCGAGAGACGCACTGTGATGTATCGTCCAGGCAGTCGGTCTCGATGGGCTCATTAACAATTGCACTGTATACATTCTATAAGCGCCTCGTCATTAAGTCTGTAAGTGCTCCATTCTCAAACTGGGGTCCCTCATGCAGGAAATCCATCACCAACATCACCAATCGTCATTTCAATATCCCATTTGATAAAGATCTGATTTAAGTTTCTAAATGTTCATTATATACTAAAAATATAGTATATAATTTTCTTATTTCTTTTCGCTCATGTCCTTGGTCCCCTAAAGCGGTGGTTCCCAACCTTTTTTGTCTGGCGTACCCCTTGAGTCATCCATTTATACTCCGAGTACTCCCTACGCCGAGGATCTTTCCGATATTAATACTAAGTGACCAACTAAACTATGATTATTCAGTATTTAAAGGCACACTGCGTAACATTTTGGACTATACTTTTGTCATCAGTACAAAACATGCTCTTAATGACCAGCTCAACACAGAAAATGCTATTACTGCGGTGAATGATTTGGATGAGAATCAAACCTTAAATCTCTAATTCTGTTGACTTCACATCTCCATGGAGACGAGCTGGAGACGTACCCACTCCCGGTGAAGTTACAGTCATGTCTTAGGAGAGCTGAGCCGCTCACAGCAACATCACATTTGTTTGTTTGTTTATTTATTTTTCAATGAGGAAAATATCATAAAATAAATGCTTGTATTTCAGTTTTATTTATGAGGTAAAATGCTACGCGGTGTGGCTTTAATAGTGTATGGTGTCCAAAATGAAGCTAAAATACTCTCAAAATCAATCAATTCTTCTCAGTTTCTGTTAGGTATCTCACTGTGAATGCAACAGAATCGACAAGCTTCCTCCAAGTGGCCAAACTGTACGGTCTCAAAAGCAGGGTTGACCGTGGTTAGTATCTGGACGGGAGACTATGTGTAAGAACGTTTTCTGTCCTGGGTGATGTGTGAGCGGTTGGTAGGAAGAAGGTCCGATGAATCCACCCTGGGGCCAACTGTGCCACACCGAGTATAGAGTGAAAAGCTGTTTCGTTGTGACAAGTGCTATACAAACGTGCGTATATGTGGGTATTCTTTAGGCAATCGCAAACATGGTGGTGGTATACCCCTACCAATCAAAGTTGAGTTGATCGAGTCCATAAAAGAGGTGTTATTCTTCCCCTTTTCATGTCGGCGAACTAAGGAACTAACCGCGAGGCTACATATTTTAATGATTGGAAGGCTCTGCATATGTATCTTATAGTTCAAAGTAAGATTGTGGTGCGTGGAAAAAAAACTTGGAAACTATTGCTTTTGAAGTGAGAGACAAGTGAGCTGTCAAGTGTGCCTGCAGTGGGGCTTATAACATCTAACATCTTGTGAAAGAATGTTCAAAAAAACAAAACATCTGCAATGGGACCAGAACTATATTAAAAAGATACAAGGTTAGTCGCTATCTTCGCTTCTCTATAGGCATTTTCCCTGGCAAGCTTTACTGTTACTATTTGTTTATTGTATTTCTTTGGGATTTGACCTTGTTTTTTTTTTTTTTGAGGAATAGGGCTGAGTACTGTTACTTTTTTTATACCGATACTTTAAAGCAGTACTAAGTAACTTTTTTACCTTAATAAATCCTTTTCGTAGTCCCTCTGGGGGTAATACAAATGTTAATGGGATGATTTCATCTCCCCCTGGTGTCTCTGGCCAGAAAACCACAAATGCAACTTTCTCTGCACCGGGTCAGAGGAACAATACACACTAATGGAATCACGAAGAAGAAGCCAACAGGCTAACGAGTAACGCTAACTACGGGCTAGCGCCATTTTAAACAGTATTTACAGCCACGTTTGAGTGAAAAAAATCATCTCCATTGTTTTTGGATGTACAATATCCCTCTGTCCCTTTGTCTTTTCTGTCAGCGTAGTATTTACTCTCACGGACAATTAATGAGTAAAAAACATGCTACGGCACCTGCAGTGGCGCTTATGGCCTCTAGGGGCATGAGTTTGTCCTGCTTTAATGATACTTGGTTTACAATACCGATACCTGAACGATATACTTCTTCTACTTATACCGACAAAATATTTGTCCTGTGGACCCAGAAAACAGAACAATAATAAATTATTGTGTTGAAGATCTGCAAATCAGGTGCATCTCCAATGTCAAGAAATGTGTGAAAAAGTGGAATCATTTTGGAAATTAATGGGGAGAAATTATGAAAGAAAAAAATTATGGGGGAAAAATTCAGGAAAAAAGAATTTTAATAGAAAAATTAAAATGGGGTAAAAACTCTTTTTATTTATTTTTTATTCATTTGAACTGAAACAACCAAGTCACTTACTTTAATGCTGTCCCTGGACCAACAGCATCAAAGCTTTATTTTCTTTGCCAGTACCTGTTTTTTTTTTTTATATTTTACCAATACCATTTGTACCTAAACTTTTCATTCATTACTGTACCGGTATTATTTACCAGGACCCAGCCCCAGTGAGGAGATAAGAAAATAACTAAATCCTATTAGTTTCACAGGGGAGAAGAAACATCGCTGATGATGATGAGCCGTTATTGAATTTGAAATGCGCAAACATAACTCTGGTCAAATCTCATGGTAATAGGAAAGGGCTTATGCACATTGTCCGTGCTATCAACAGAGATGAATAGGCTACTTCAAAGACATATATTATGCAAATGGGAGACAGGGGGATGATCTCCATAATGGCGTCCATCAAAGCGCTGCTCCTCCTGGTGAGCACATGTGTGTCAGGAATCATCTGCGCAGGATTATTGTGGTCTGGGAATGTCTCGTGGGTCGGTCCGCCCCCACCATTTGTCCCCATATGTCGCCCTCATACCAGAGCCTTTGGAAATATAATATAATACCAATCTCTCTGGGGTAGTTTAAGAGTTCTGGGTGGACACATGTCTCTTTTGTTGAGGATTGTTCACGTAGGCAGGACAGGATAGGACAGGACAATTGAGACATGGCCGCTGGCACCGCTTAAGATTACCGATTTGTTTACCATTGGTGAAATGACATTTGCCCTGTTTCATTATATTGAATATGCAGTGGTTTGTAAAAACAGACTGTCCATGTAATCATAAAGCCTTTTTATCGGTTGCGAGCTTGTAGGCTAATTTTGTTAGCATTACTGTGAAAGTTGTGAAACAAGCTATAAACTCATCTGTGAGTGCTAAGCCTGGCGCACACGGCAGGATAATTGGGCCGATTTTAGCCCAAATATTCGAGCTGTTGTGTGGTGTGTTAACCCTTGTGTGATCCTTCAATTTTGCACTCTTTAAAGACCCTAATGTCAAAAAATGTACCCTTCAAAAAAGAGCCTGAAAATTACCACACATTCATATTCTTTTCTGCTTCTTTTTACATAAATCCTTCAGTGGCTTGTGGGCCATTTGGATGGGCTGCGGCTCCAGTGGCTTTTGGGTCAAAATGACCCAAGGACCACATGAGGGTTAAGACTGCGCTTTATCTGCTCAGAAGGACATTGGGACCGCTCCGACCTCAAATCGTGGATATTCAACATGTTGGATTATTTTTCATCGTGTCCCGAGGACAAATGAGCCGCAGCCTGTTGACTGTGACGTGTATCAGAAAGCGAAGTGACGAGGCGGTGAGGAAGCACCGACAAGTATGGAGGAGAATCCAAAATCTATCTATGTAAGAAAGGACAGAGCAGACTTTTCTTACTCGGGAAGCTTAAATCCTTTGAGGTCAGCAAGGAAATGCTATACCTTTTTTATCAGTCTGTGGTGGCAAGTGCTGTATTTTTCGATGTTGTGTGCTGGGGGAACTGCATGATGGCCAGAGAGGAGAACCGATTGGAAAAGCTGGCAGGAAGTGTTTGTCAGTGATGGGGAGGGGGGTGAACGCTGTAACAGTAGTAACCCCATGCATGGCTCAGAAAAGCCGCCGCAGTGACCGTCTCCTCTCCATACACTGCAGGACTGAGAGGTTCTGGAGGTCGTTTGTCATAAGACAGAACAATGGACCCTTGTAATGCGCACCTTTTATTACTATTGACTGTCTGTCTGTCTGTCTGTCTGTCTATCAAAACAGCTGTTATGGCGCACTTTTTTTCAGTTAAAAACAAACTACAAACTATCGCCACAGCCTCCTCTCCTTCCGCCATGTTTGTTTACTCTGAAGTCACGTTCGATCTCGCGAGGTTTTCGCGAGATTTCCCGTCGGACCGGGGAATGTGTGTGAGCGAAATCGGTTTGTGTGCGATGTGTTGATTTTGCCGTGTGGCCGCACACCACACACTGTACCACCCAAACTGTTATAGCCTACCCGCGATTATATAGGCTGTTTGGAAGCTGTAAATTGCACAGTAACTAGGAATAACAAGGGATATTGCAGCTTATTTTGAACACTTCTATCACTGACCTTTTGGTAGTATGTTGTTTTTGTTGTGCATTTGAGTTTTTGAGTATCCAGATGTTTATATAGCACCAAGCTGTGGTCCTTGTTTTATTTCCTCCTCTTTGCCTGGTGGCCTCTCTCTCTCTGTCTCCTCTCCTCCACACCCCTGTCTCCCCTCACACACGTCTCTCTAAGCTTGTTGCATTCCTGGTTCCTTGAATGCACACAGAAATGCCTGCTGATCTGGCGTCAGCACTTCTTAAAATGGGCCGCTGCCACCGCTGCTCTGCTCCGTCTGCCCTCCTCGCTCTAAATCCTGGAGACACCGAGGGGGAGATGAGAGAGAGCAGGAGAAATCTGCTCCATCCGCCAAACTCTGGAATGTATTTTCATTAAGAGCAGTTTGTTTGAGGGGATTGGCGCGGTGCAGGAGGGGGGGCAGCATATATAGGTGAACGTTAGGTTACACTCACATTTTTACACAGAGTATCTTCCATCGAGAACCACACCGGAACCTTTCTGTCTTTTCATGCGTGCATTTTATTTGGGTGATATTTGAACATTTGATAAACTAAAACTCAACATGTTCCGGGTGTCATCAACAGACAATCCCACAAGAGTCAGACCTGCGTTAAATGAAAGCTCGAACCCACGACTTGAAGTAGACATCACTTCCTTTTTTTCTATCATATTGCGATAAATTGTTATTAACCGTCAAACACAACACAATCGGCTGTAACAATGCGCCCCATGTTCGGGCAGGTCGTCACAATGCGTGGGGTTGGTTGTCGCTATTGTTTTTACTGGAGTTTTTGACATGAAATTTGATAAACCTATGTACCTCATTTTGCTTTATGAGATAGAAGGACAAAATAAGTTTTACATCAGTCGCAATGCCAGATGTGTTCATGACCATCATTTGAACTGTTGACTTTTTAGCAAAATGCTCTGAGGTGTAAAATGTACAAATTCACCAAATGACCTAAACATGCGGCCTCTAGAAAATCTAATGTTAAAATAAATGGATCATAAAAACATAATTAGACACAAAAGAGAAAAAAATTCCACCATTTTCCACTTTACGAACAATAACAACTAGCTAACACAGCGCATTAGCATGTTAGCTCTGAAACAGCTCAAATCAATGCTAACGTCTGTGTCTTTCAGACCAGTGTCTTTTGTTTATGGCACTAACAAAAGGAAAGCTCTCGCTACAAAAATAACCCAGACATTTAAGTTTGGGAAAAGGCATGGAAATAATTCAAAGTTATCCTCTCCTCATGTCTTCAGTCCAAATGAGAAAATGATTGGAAAAGAAGAAGAAAACCCATACACATACAGTATGATACATCGGCCCCAGCATTCAGCGCCCTTTAGTGTGGCTACAAAAAGTAATCTGACATACAGTACTATTACCCCGTATGACAATAAGCCCCGGTCTCCCCTAGTAGGTTAAGATTAATGTCAAATTTATTGTCATCAAAGTTCATAGGGAATTTGAAGGGAAACCGCCATATAATATCCAATACTATGTACAAACATGTTTTTTTTTTTCATACAAAGCTGAAGAAAAAAGTAGAACCCTCCACCCCTACATTCATGCAAGTGCACACTATCGTTGTGCCGCTTGCCTCCAGAGTCTGCGTACATTAGTGTATGAATGTCAGTGCGAATGGGTGAGTGGTTCCTAGATAAATAAGGTGAGTGCCTAATGTAGGTGGAAGAGCGCTATATATGATAATAAATGCATGCATGGTCTGACAATTGAACCCGAGAGACATTCTTGCTATGAGGCAAGAGTGCAAACCAACGAGCGCTGACGTTATTGCCTCTTCGGTCTAATTTGCTCTGGGAAAACACATCAGGAGCCGTGGGGGCTCACGGATCCAGATACTGATTTAGAACCTTGGTCAGGACTACCAGAGATTAGTCTATTGTTCATGTGTTGCAGCTCCTGGGGAAAACCAGAGTACAGACCGATATCCCAACTAGACTCAGGGAACTCATCCGGGGGAATCCAAGCTGTGACCTTCTGGACTGAGCTCTGGCAAAATGCTATTCTGCCATATTCCCCGCTCGCTTTTTACTGTCTCCTGTCAAAAGAAGACAAGTACCACTAAAAATATCTCCAGGCACCACGGCCACATTTGGCAGATATCGCCTGCAGTCTGTGAAGGCTATTTACTCCAGCGCTTCCTTCAAACTGTCCCAGAAGCAGCCGCCTGTCTCACATCCCGGCTACCCTCGTCACCAGATAGACATAAGCCCATATATAGCGGGCATTAGCAGGTGTCTGTGTGCGGTGGGATGTCACCTTTAACACTAGAAACACAGTCTATCCCCCGATCTGGCCATATCCAAAAAAAAAAACCCACACCAGTCTAGGTTTAGTCCTGGTGCGGGTCGGTCTCCAGGAGAGGTAATTACCAACCGAGGAAACACAAGACTTACTGGAAGAGGCTTATCTCCACGCACACACACACACTGTCCACTGTCTCAAATGGAACTGGTATCCTGGGACTCGCCCAAAGCTACATTATCCTCCTCCCCCTCTGCAGTAGGATACACCTAGATATCTCTGTCCCAACTCTAAATGACACCACAGCAGTTTCTCTCTCTCGCTCGCTCTGTCTTTGCCACATTCAGGCACGTCTACAAGCTCCGGGGCATAAAGCCAACCAAACCAATTGACTTGTGTCTATCGGGCTGTAGCTATATGTGTTTTGTAAATGGAAATCAAAATATTTTGTTTGACCGACCATGCAGCATTCATGTGATTATTCTTGACAATGTTTTGTAGAGTATGGTCAGGCTCAGGTTCTGTTTAAATGTGGAAATATAGGCAAGGCAACTTTATTTATACCGCGCATTTCGTACACATTGCAACTCAATGCGCCTACAGTAAACAATATAACATACAGTAAACAATATAACATACAGTAAACAAACAAGAAGATTGTTCAAAAACGTTCTGCAGTCCAGTCTTAAACGCAAACATTACTAACCTATAGCTGTGACCATACCAACTTTCTGAGATCAAAGCACGTTAATAGTAGGCCAAGCGTCCCAGGACCAGCTGAGCAATGTTTCCAATAACGGGAGAGTGATGCTGTAGCAACAGTGTAACAATGTTAATAGCGTGGCTATGCCTGCCTGCGTCATGTGTGGTAACAAAGTATGTTTGTCATGTAGATGCACTAAAATGAGTATTATCCATATTGCATGGCTACAATGACCAGACTTTTTCCTGTAATGATGATTTATAGCTTCAATCAAAAAGAAAGAAATAACATTCAAATTTCTGAAGTTTATGTCTTGTTTACATTTGCCCATTATGCTAATGTGAATGTACATTAACAACAAGCGGTACATGTAGTGTATACAGTGATACAAAGCGCTTTACAGAACATGGATGTATTGATTACATTTACATGCAGACCAAAAATCTGATTATAATCTGATTTCTGGAGTTCTCAGATTATTGTCGTGGCTGCAACCTGATACACATGATCTGATATTCATATAATGATTCATATAATGATTTATTTCCGATCTTTCACACGTGTGCATAAACCAACCAGGAAAATACAGCAAAGAGGCCAAACTGACTGAGTTTGAACCCTCGACCTTTGAGTCCCTAAACCTGTGCTGTATCCACTCGGCGCCGAGCACAAGAAGCTGCTGCCCCAAAACACCAGTCATTCCCCTACTTTATAGGCTACATAAAATGTCACCTGACAATGAATACAAACATAAAGAAGTCAGTACGTCATACAGCAAAACATTGTGATTGATAAAACTGAAAGTGAGTTTTTCTTTATCACTTACACAACAGCAAAGAGAACAGCTATTATTCACAGTCTAATATTAGAAACCCTCTTTGTTAATTCCCTTAAAGCGTGCCTTCCTGACATGATCCTACACTTATCTAGAAACAACATGAGCAATTGCAAAGACTTCTGACTAATCTGACTGAAGTTGTGCGCATCCCACCCATTTTGTTTTTCTATTAGCGCTGCCAGGTTTGTAAGTAGCATGTCCCGGATGGCCTGTACCACCAAAATAGCGCTTTAGATGATCCCCTCTATTTGTTATTGCGCGGAAATAACCCCCTACGGCTGTTTATCATCACCTAAAAGGCACAGCGCAGGAACAAATGCATCAATCAATAAGTGGTTTTGGTAATCTCAGTCTGAGTGAGTAGTTTTGCTGAGGAGCGCGGTGTGGTGCGCTGACGCAGGCGTTCGCAGCGGTGGGGTTTTTTATTTTTTATTTTTTTGGCTGCCGCTCTGCCCCTGATTAGCCCCGCGAAGCTTGTGGTAGATGCGCGAGGAAGACCACCCCCGCTCTGCGCGACTGAGTTGATATACTGCCTCCATAATACATGTACATGTGGCCTCCAACTTACACAGACATTCAGAGACAGCGGCATATGTCCACAATTAGCTTTGCACAAAACAACAGGGAGGATCGTACAGTCTAAATACAATCCCGCTGTTGTTCTATGTCAAATTGTTGTCATATTCTACTATCTTATTTTTTAGCTTTCTTTTATCTAAATTCTGTTATATGTTCTATGATGCACGAATGTACTGAGAACATTCAACAACAATGGCAATAAAAACTATTCTGATTCTAAAGGCTTTCTGCATTTGCCAGATGAATCTTTTGTCCTACGCATGTTGAACACAATTTTAAGTCAAGGTTTACTTCATCCTCTCCTGGAACCGCCACCTTAACGTGGTGGAGGGGTTTGAGTGCCCGAATGTTCCTGGGAGCTCTGTTGTCGGGGGCTTCGTGCCCCTGGTAGGGTCTCCCATGGCAAACAGGTCCTAGGTGACGGGTCAGACAAAGAGCGGTTCAGAAGCCCCTTATGAGAGACCAACAGGCCCGGTTAGAACCATGAGGCCGTCCCTCTGTGGACCCACCACCTGCAGGAGGAGCCATAGGGGCTGGTGCAATGTGATTTGGGCAGCTCCAAAGGCTGCCCCACGACCCGGCAACGGACAAGTGGAAGAAGATGGATGGATGGGTTTACATTATTGTCCCCGCAGAGAAATCTGTCCTCTGCATTTGACCCAGCCTTTGACGCCTGTAAGGAGCAGTGGGCGACCGCAGTGTAGCGCCCGGGGACCCATCTCTAGATGTGGAGCCAGGCTGATGGTCAGATTCTCCAGGCTGGAGAATTAACCTATTGTGCATGTTCCTGATGAATAGGGGAAACCCAGGGGAAATTCATCCAGATACGGGGAGTGAAACATGCAAACTCCACACAGAAAAGCCCGCACGGTCCTGGACTCGAACCCGGGACCATCTTGCTGTCGGTCAAGAGCGCTAACGGCTCAGCCATCAAGCCGATTACTTGTATTATTATCTTTGTTTTGTAAAACTCATAGGTGAAAAAGCTCATAAGATAAAAAACGTGGAGGACAGAACTATATGGTGCCACAGTTTGTTAACCGCATCCACGGCTCCATTGTGGTTGTGGTTGCCTCTCCCACTGGTTCCTGATCATCTGATTGGACAAAATCATGCAGATGATACATTTCTGGGGAAAGGTGGCATGGTGGCAGAGTGGTTAGTGCCCAGTGACCTTCTCGCTTCATAGCAAGAAAATCCTTGGTTTGGTTCCACGGCCAGTTCCTGGTTGGAGTTTGCATGTTCTCCCTATGTCTGGGTGGACTTCCAGTGCAACAATTTCCAACATTGATTATACTTGATCATGAATGCACAAGGTCTGTGAGATACAAAGAGCCTACAAAGTTTGCAGTGGATATCTTTTGTAATGGGAGATCTTTGTTTCAATGACTTTTAAGAGTTAATATCCAACTGCATCTTTTTGTGTTTCTGTCTGACTCATTTAGAGCCGAGGGGGATCCACAATGGGACCTTCTTGAAAAACAGACAATGCTAGCCACTCACCAACAGTGCATCGAGTTGTCTAAACTCGCCTCAAGACCCACCTAACTTGGTCCAGACAGTGTTAATTGTGGCATGAGGCAGTCAGAGGCAGTGAGGGTTAGGAAAGGATGAGGCTCGGGGAGAGGAGAACCGGCAGCGCACAGTTAGGAGGACGCTGATGAAGGGGGTGACTGGAACCAAACAGGACCTCAGTGGGTGTTTGTGCTTTTATTGTTGTTGTTTTAGAAAATAGCTTTAAACGCTGCACCGGGCTGATAGCAGAGTTGCTGGCACATGAACACACATTACTCATTCTCTCTCTCTCTCACACACACACTCACTGATGCCTCTCCTTTTTACTTTCTCTACGTGGCAATCTCCATGGTAACAAAATGTACAGAACACAAGCAGGATAGAAGCGGAGTATTTTAAGTTTCAAAGGAACAAAGGCAACAATAGGAACGACAAAGAGAGGAAGGGACTCAGGCCAGAATGGTGAAGAGTGAAAGAATTGGACCTATGAGTGTTACACGGCCACGTCCCGCAAAACCATATGGGTAAAAAAAAAAAAATTACAAAAAGAAAGGGGTCTGCTTGTTATCAACAGCAAGAAGTACAGCCGACAAAAATGAACAAGGGATCTGGGATTGTAATTTCAGGAAGCGTAATGTTTTATAAATGGAGACTTTGAAATTCTTTGAATATCAGAATTGTCCTTTGGTTTCAGTCAGATAGAAGCTTATAACACAAAGCTGAGGGATTCCGTTACAGACCCTCATGTTTGTGTTCACAAAAACTCAAAAATGCACTTCCAAAAATGTATGCAGTGAAAAGAAGATGTGAATCACTCAATGTTATCAGACATATAGAGATGGGATTTACAGCTCTTTACTGGGAGCCAAGTCTTAAGGGATCATTTCAAAGAGCCGTTCAAAAGACTGGCTCTTTTTAACCTCTTACCACCCGCCCAAACATCGTGTATTTTCTGCAGTTCGGCTTTACCCAAATCTAAAAGCTTCTTTATTGGAGCTTACAGCCTTTAGCCCAGTGTAACGCCTCATTTGAAAGCTAAGACCAACAAAACAGATGTAAACAAAGATCCCTTTTCCTTGCATTTTTACGGTCACTTTTTTCACTTATTTTTTCATCTAAATTTTGATACTATATATTGGCTTTTTTTGGTCACTTTTTGATACTTTTTTATTGCGTTTTCATCATTGAAATCACTCACCATATCTAAGACATGATCAATAAAAGCAGACTCTTTTGATTAAAATCATCTAACAATGCAATGGGACTGATATTTACGCTTTGAAAAACGTGTCTGTGAATAAAATCTTGCACCACAACTAATAAAAAGAGGCTGCAACTGTCACACAAATCATTTTTATTGCATTTAGCTTTGACTTTAGTTCAAAAAGCTTTCACTTGTGTCGCCTGCCTCTTTGTTGGGCTGATTCTTGAGCTCGTTTGGGGGAGTTCTGGGTAAAATTGACTGAAATAATGAGATTTCCATAATTCTGGTTCATAGATCTGGTTCGAACCGTTCGCCTTAAAGAGCCAGTCGGTCACATCACTACAACAACATCAGATAGAAGTAGAACCTTATAATTCTAATGAGACAATATTATTACAAAAACATATCAATAGTATTAACAGGTGGGTCACCACAAGGAAGCGAATTTGTCCCCAATTTATCTATGTGACCCACCCTTTCAAGGAGCAGTGTGCGACAGAAGTGCGGCACCTCTTTTAAAAAAAAATATAAATCTAGATCAGGATCAGATTTCGCGAGTTTAAAAACCTTAGCATTCAGCGTAAAACGAGAAAACTCCTCAGAGCAGTCAGCAAATCGCACTAGGATCCGTATTTTGTTTTGCTGATATTGACCCTTTTACTGCTACAACTTTTTTCATTCAGAAAATCTGACAATTAGGCAATGTTTGATCCAGTTTATCCCTGTAAGACCTCACAGCATCATTGTGGGACAGGGTTACGTCAGATGAGCTCAGATGAGGCCCTGCTCCAGACACTCCTCATGTTATTGTAAAGTATTACATTGAGATAGCATGTTTATAGGGCAATTTCTTGGTGGGTGGCTGTATACGCAATTACACACATCAACTCGCAACATCTCCTGCCTGAGTTTGTGCCTGTGGTGAGGACAGCTGAGTGAATTTTTAGGGGCTGTACCGAGGTCAAAAGTCAAGCCCCAGTGTAGGTGGCCCCCTTGTAGTCGGACCACCATGGCTAACTGACAAACGGCCGTGAGGCTGAGTGAATTGGCTTCGTCATACTGCACTTTTCACACCGTCTTTCTCCCTGCCATCCCCCCACTGTCAAACGTTCAATCCGTTCACTTTCTCTGCTCCAGGACAAACTCTGAGAGGCCAAACAGCCAGACATGAAGGACACATCTGCTGCATTTGACTGGCATCGGAAATACAATGTTATTTTAGCGCTTGGATGGCATCACACGTTTGTCTAAATGAGTTGTACAAAGAGCGGTTGATGCTGCCGCGTCTCTTTCAGCAGAGAAGTTAATTATGGGAAAGTCAACAATGTTTTCTAACCGTTTCAAATCAGAAAAAAAAGAGGTATTCATTGTTTTCAATGGACATTATGTCAAGATGTCAACATTCTCTTTGAAGGAAATGGGATGTGCTTGTATAGAATAAGGTTAACAGACCATTCCTCATTTGAAAGAACCACCAGAATTCAGTCAGTGAGCTAATATAAAATGGTTTTGTGGCCACTTTTAACAGATTTAACAGCAATTTAACAGAATCTGATTTTATTATTATCAATTATTTGTGTTTTCTGAAAGAAAATATATTGTACAGCAGGAGTTTTTTTTTTTTTAATCCAAAATCTCACCACACTTGGTGCGATTCATCCTCTCCTCGATATGGTTCAGTCGTCCGGTCCCGTCTACAGAAAAGCCCCTCAAAGCCTGATGTTTCCACCCCCATGCTCCGCTCCATGCTCCACAGTGGGGATGATGTTCTGGGGATGATGCTCATCATTCTTCTTCCTCCAAACCCGACGAGTGGAGTTTATACCAAACATTTTAATTGGCTCTCATCTGACGTCTTGACCTTCTCCCATGTTTCCTCTGGCTCATCCTCATGACGTCAGATGAGTCTAAAATCCAACGTTTTGGGTAAAACCTACTTCTGTGATCAAACCTCATCTCTGGCTACACAAATAGGTCATGTTTAAAGATAAGATATATATATACCCTAACTTTAAATTACAACCATAATCTTTTGCTGTAAATGAAGCATAGTTGCAATGATCTATACACAATGTAGACAATATACTGTATGGAGATGTTTCTTTTCCCAATTTGATTATTATAATTTTTTTTTAATGGCTGAGATACAACTTTTTTAGACTTGAGTTGTAATTTAAACAGGTTATATGTCCCCAAAATTAACCGAATAAACAATATGCAGCCGCCCCGTGAGCCAGTAGCCATCTTTGTATAGTCGCGACTAGGCCTGTCACGATAACAAATTTGAAATTTGATATATTGAGGCAGGAAAGTATCGCGATAAACGATATTATTGACTCAAACGATACTAGATGCTGTCAACTCTCAGGCATATCCTACAATCTCACAAAAGCTGTAATAAACATGAAATATAATGTAACTCAATTTGCTTCAGTTATAAATCAAAGTTTTACTACTTACTTTAATAAATGTATGACTTATCTGTTATTTATTGAACAATAAGTCAATATCATAATTATTGTGACAGACCTTTACACTAACATTACTCGTAATAATTGATCACAGTTTCATTCCTGCTCTCCTCCTCCTTTCACTTGACGCAAACGTCCATACTCCATCAAACAGGTTCATGTGGAGTTTAGCGTCCTCCCCTCGTGACCCCGGCGATCCGCTCTCACACTTGTTTACGCCGGCCCGGATTAGCAGCACCATCGCGTCATGCTTTTCATCATCAAAGGCGCACTGTTTATCACCGTTGCTACGAGACACAGCCCTCCTGTAAAGCGTGTGTGTGACGGGATAAACCCGAATGAGCGCCGCTAATATCAGGGTGCAGTGTGAGATATCTGAACCATCATCTGCTGCTGGTGAGCCACAGACCAGAGTCCTGCGCCAAAAACACGCAGGGCACACGAGGTGAATTCTTTGTACGAGTCCGGGAACTTTATTTGTTTAAATAGTTTAATAGAGATCGGGATAAAATGTCTAAAATAGAGTTTGGGATTGTGTTTCCTGGTTTATTCCATAAATATAAACCAATAGAGATTTTAATATGTAAAATACTGGAGGTGTTGTTCACATAAAAGCATTTGGATTCTAGTGTGTTATGCATTTACATCGTCTCTTTTCTCTAGTTTTTTATGTTCATAGCTAATGTTATGGCCCTATGATATGATTGTTGCCAGCATTGATTAGAGTAACATTAGCCAAAACATTATAAGTCTCTAAACAACCTCTCACAACCTCTCACAAACAACACTCTCAAATAAGCAGATCAAAATGTTCCAATATTCCTAAGCTCTCTGTATAAATAAATGGCTCAAATAGTAAATATTATGGAAATGTTGGTAGCACTTTGTTTTATAATATCCTTGATACATACCTGCCAACATGAGTACAATGTAATCTGCTTTGTAACAATTAGTAATAACTAGAAGTACCTATGTAGTACGTACACAATGGAATGATGTGCATTAGTACATATGTAATAAGTAACCCTCACTCTAACCCTAACGTTCTTATGTCATTTATTGGTTTATTTGGTCGGGACATGGGTCTCATACATGAAAACAAGCCACACCGGATTGTAGCCTTGGGCTAATTTCCATCCGTTGTCCCCCATGCAAACTCTCAAACACACACTGTACAATAAGCCATTCATCCTGGCCTATTGTACATGTTTTTAGTGGTAGGAAACCTACGCAGACACAGGACAAATGCATACTCCACACAGAAAGGTCCAATCCAGGTGGGACTCGAACCCGGGACCTTCTAGCTGTGAAGCAAGAGCTCTAACCGCTGCGCTACCGTGCCACCCTGTCATAATATATTACATATGTAATTACATGTCATATTACATTGTGTACCTCCAAAGTACTAATAAACATTATTCCATTGTGTATGTAGAGGTACTAGTTATTACATTTTAGGTACAGTGTCCCAAGGTAGTATTACATAAAGTACCCACATTTCTATAATATTTACTATAATATTTGAGCCAGTTATTTATACAGAAAGTTTAGGAATATTGAAAAGTTCACCTTGACTGCAGTTTGTCCACTAAGCGTTTGAGCTGCTTCCTATAAATGTAACTACAGCCAGGACTACATTTCTAAACTTCTTTATCATTATATCGTTTACTACCATATCCATACCCTTTTTCAAATATGCCGATAAACAAAAACTGAATTTATGTTGTCTAAGTTTTACAACTCTATAAACCCTCTCTCTAAATAAGAGTTATAAAGAATAATAAAAGACACAAGAGTATCATGAGAAACACTCTAATAGTGGAAAACATGACGAGTCACTCGAGGGAATGCTAATTATACACCTTTATTTCACTCTTATGTCATTACAAATTGAACTTATCGCATGATATCAGGGACCGTCGGGAGACAACCACCCACAGCTGAGTTTGCAGGATGTTTTTCTGTGGCCGCATGTTGGTCACATCCACTCAGCCCCGCTGAACAATGCCTGTGTGCTGCAGCCAAGGACACGAGTGTTTAGAAGTGTAACGCTGGCACGACACCAATCACATTTCACCAAACAACTTCTGAACAGTGTTGTGCGTGTCAAACTGTATTTCGATGTTTCTCATTTGGATGAACCACTTAAGTAACTGTCTGGTAATATAGGATAGAAATGGTAAAGGGATGAAGAGAGATTACCAAGAAAATGGTAATTTACTTTGCAGGGTAAAGGTGTAAAACTGTAAATGTAACTCTTAACTGTATTATTTTTTGTGATGCAAAAGGTAATGAACAAGTGCACACTCACAAGACATGGTTACGGTTAAGGTGCACTTCATTGTCCCAGAAGAGACATTTGTCCTCTGCGTTTGCTCCTTCAGTGCTGCTGGGGCAACACGTAAGGAGCAGTGGGCGACCGCGGTGCAGAGCCCGAGGACCATTTCTAGATGTCAAAGCAGGCAAAAGTCAGAATCACCTTGGTTGAGGATTAACCTATTGTGCATGTTTTTTGTTGATTAGGGAAATCGAAGCACCCGGAGAAAACCCATTCATAGAGAGAGACATGCAAACTCCACAGGAGGGGGATTGAACCCGGGACCTTCTTCCTGTAAGGCAAGTTAATGAAAATACTATAGGCATTTATAAAGACTATATTTTTAATCACATGAATAATAAATCACTCATTTGCATATGCATTGACTCTGATCCAAAAAGTCATCACTTCCAACCCAACTTCCACCAGTGGATATGTATCCTGCTGCATCCTTGAGCAACACATTCAAGCAGCTGAAGGGGTCAATGATTTAATATATATATATATATATAATTTTTAATTTTTAATTTATTTTGTTTTTATATGAAGGGGGGTAAAGAAAGTAAGTAAGTGCTTTATTTGTCACTGTACAACTGTACAACAACATTGCATTCAGGTGTTTGGTTAGTCCTGAGCGCTGGTCAGGTTGGCCATTGTGGACCAACCTGACCAGCAGGAATTCGGAGTACTGCCTTCAGTCCTCCTCTGAAACGGTGCAACGCCTCCTGGGTTTGTCACTGTATCAGAGTGTGGTGTCCTGCACTGGTCAGATCCTCGATTACCTATTTTATTACATCATGGCGATGTGTAAAGAAGAGGCAACCTCCCTCTCTCTTGGTACATCTGTGTTTTTTGCCTGAGTCAACAAGAGCCCCCAGACCTGCAGCAAAAATGTAGCTCCATTTATTGGAGGCGTCACAAGAGGAGCTTCAGGAAACAAGGAAGGGACAAAGGAGAAGGTATCCGGGCAAGACTCACAGCTGAGCCACACATGCCTTCTGTCCCTATTGTTCTGGCGAATAGACGTTCACTGGAGAATGTTGTGGAGTTGAGGGAGCTGCACAGGAGGAGGGAGGAGGTGGAGCAGACCAGTGCAGGACACCACGCTCTTTAACAGGGACAAACCCAGGAGGAGGTGCACCGTTTCAGAGGATCAGGGGAGCACTGAAGGAAGCCAGCCAGGTTCCTCCGGGTGCTACGGTTTCTCCTACGTCCAAAACCACACGGGTCAGGTTGACCCACAGTGGCGGTGCGGCTCAGTCGCAGCGGCTCAGGACTAACACCTGAACACAATTTTGTTATACGGTTGTACAATTAAAAATAAAGCACTTACTTACTTACTTACTTACTCCTTCCTCTTCCTTCTGTGCTGTTCCCTCAGTCTTTTAACATCTTCTCGTTTGTCCCTTTTTTGTTTCCTGTAGCGCCTCTTGTGGCGCCTCCACTGTGTTGCAGGTGTGTGTGTTTCAGAAGAAGAAAATGTGTAGGTCTCAAATGCCTTGAGCTCATAAGCTAGCTGTTTGTTTACTTTTTAAAAAGCTGGGTCCTTCCTAGTATGGACTCTCTGCAGTAAAAAAAGAAAATCCACTGAACCTCACAAAATCACAGTAAAAACGTACAAAAGTATCCAGTAAAACAATGTGGAACACAGAAACTACAAATGTTATTATCAGAAAAAGGCAAAAACGCTGTCGTACCAAAAATGTTCATAATTTTTGGCCACTACCCGCCCCTGTCCTCTGCTGATCTAGCTACAGCTCCAGTCTGGTGTGTGCGCCTTTACCCTGACGAAATGCTCTTAAAGATAATACATGTATCTGTGTGTTCGGTTGCCAGGTCAGAATTACCACCTCCACCTTCTCCTCCCAGACGCTCCTCCCTCCCGTGCAAACTTATTAATTTCCATCAGCCGGTTTTCCCTGCCATTTGGAGATACTACCAAATCACATTATGGCTGTCATGGATTATGTGTACAGGGAATGCATCTCCTTGAAGAAGAAAGGGGAAAAGATCAAAGATGTGCTCACAATCACCTCTCAGTGCAAATGGGAGCTGGACCAGATTCTGCTTGTCGGAGGTTTCCACGCCATATATGGCTTATGCCGAATGCACTTAGCCAAAAACAATCAAGGGGAAACGACAAACAAATATGCAGTGGGGAATTGAAATGTGGCTTTCTGTAAACAGTGAATGTAATTAACAGAACCTTTTTGATGTAGATCAGCTACTAAAGAAAATTGTTATGGGCAGAATGGTATGGAATATATGGTAAAGTGCCCTGATTTAGATCGGTCATTAAAGAATTGCCTTTTTGCTTTTCCAGTCAACAGAATACTTGGGTGAGGGAAAATGCACAAGAGAGAAATTGAACAGAAAAAGCATCGTTCTTAATGAATTGCAGGTTTTGTGATCTCTGACCCATCCTTCAACCTGCTGGGATCCATCTTTACGTCTTTTACCTGGACCTCGGTAGCTTATAGCTGGGGGTTTTAGCTTACCTGTACATTGTGGGTTGGTATATTATCATCTTCAAACTCATCTCAACATGGATCAAAACGGCTTTCAGTCTTGTTTAGATTCTGGCATTCTGTACAACTGAGGACTGCAATGACTAATGAATGAGTGATCGCAAATTTGACAAACATTTTAGTTATTGATCATCATTTTTTTTTTTTAAACAGTTGTGTAGATTGGGGATGTAATATATCGTATAAAAAAAAATCGTATCGCAATATGAGGTGATGCCATTATCGTAAGAAGCCACAATATATCGCAACATCGCTAAAGCCATCTAACTGAGATCGCCACATTTCTTTTTGGAAACAAACAAAATTTGAAAGTTTGAAAAAACAAACATCGCATTGAACTTATGAATGTGTAAAAGTTGCGTTTTAGTTAAACATTGACTAACTTTGTTCAGCTTTAGTTTTGTTTTAGTCCTGATGTACTGTATTTTCCGGACTATAAGTCGCTCCGGAGTATAAGCCGCACCAGCCTTGGCAACCGTTGACAAGCCTCTTCCTACAGCACGTTCTTCAAGCACCCATTTGCGAACTCCCTCCTCTAGCTGTGGCCATCTAGCTTTAGCTCGCGATTAGCTTTTTTTTCTTCATTGCAGTAAGATTAGCCTCTGCTTTTCGCTTTTCCCTCACAAGTTCTTTCCCTCACAAACGTTCGTTCATCTGCTCGATTACTGTTTTTTTTTTTTTTTCATCTTCTGTGGTACAGGAGTAGCAGAACACAAGCCTAGAGCGCCCTCTAGCGGCCGTCAGTGTTTTGATATATAAGTCGCACCTGAGTATAAGTCCCAAGCCAAACTATGGAAAAAAGTGCGACTTATAGACCGGGAAATATGGTTTAGAGAAATATCATTATTGTATCTTGCACAGTCACTGCAATATCGTTCAGATAGAAGATTTGGTGACTTTTTTGTTAGAGACATTTTCTCGACATTGACAATAAGCATATTTCTTTCCTTAATGAGGAGAGCGATTGACATAGAATCACAAAAGCGCGACACAAATAAATAATTGAACAGTCAACACAACAGTCTGGACACATTAAGAGAGTATTGCCTCTGAAAGGACATCTGACTTTTTATTCATGCCAAATCACTCAACAAATCACTCCAACCACTGTAAAATCCTGTTGATTTACTTTAACAACCGTGGGATGGAAAAAGCAAAAAAATAAATAAAAAAAAAGAGAAGGCCCCACTGACACATTTTAGACATAAGACATTCCCATATTGTGCCATATTTAGCCGAGCGTTTGTGTGTCACCGGATTCGGAGCTGTCACTTTGTAATTACGCCCAGCAAATATAGACTTTGAGCGGAGAGAAGCCATCCTTTTTGGAGAAAATGAGAAGTGACACACCACATAACACAGTCCCGGGCATAAATAACTTCCTACTCTTGTTCCCTGCCTCTCCGTCAGCCATGGAGACACACAGAAAATCAGACTTCAAGGATTTCCAAAGAGAGATGAGCTCAAATGAGAGAATATCCCTGTCTTTCATCTCCAGAAAAAATCAGACATGCTCCTCTCGGCTGCTTTGATGCAACTCTTTGGGTTTTGGGGTGTTTTATCCTCTTACAGGAGCTGATGAGGTCTATACCAGAGTGTGTGTGGTTGATATGAAGAAAGCTCATGCGGATATATGTAGAGTATTGCCTTCAAAAGGGTCTTTGTTTGGGCTGAGAGACCTATACTTTTAGTGTCAATGCTTGTTTTCTATATGGACACATGATTCCTCCTCTTTCAAGCCCTTTTGATAATGTTTTCTATAAGCAAATCAATGGCTCGCTGTAGATTTCATTGTATTCCAATTCTTTTTTCCCATATACTCAAGACTTGTTCATCTATCTTCGCCAAGTCAATTATCAGCCTGCTCAGCACAGGGCCTTTTAAAGCATTTTTGGTAAAGGCCATTATTTACTTCTTGTCTCTCAAACAATCAATCAATCAAACTTTATTTATAAAGCGCTTTTCATACCGAAGGGTATCACAAAGTGCTTTACAGATTACAACATTTAAACAATATGCCTGGTATATATAAATTAGGACTAAATAAATAGATGTCAGTTAAAAGCTAAACTAAAAAGGTGGGTCTTGAGCCTGCTCTTAAAAACATGAACGTTCTCTGCGGTCCTGAGCTCCTCCGGCAGGTCGTTCTGTTGACTTTAGGAATAACTAGGAGACCCCTGCCGGAGGAGCGAAGGGGCTGTGAAGGTTCATAAGGTAAAAGCAGTTCTGAAAGATAAGAAGGACCAAGACCATTAAGACATTTAAAACCATTAAAAGAACTTTAAAATGGATCCTGAAACACACGGGGAGCCAATGCAGCGACTCTAAAACCGGTGTAATGTGGTCCCGCCTCCTGGTCTTCATCAGGACACGAGCTGCTGAATTTTGTAAAAGTTGTAAACCTGAGATACTCTTTTTGGGAAGACCAGAAAGCAGGGCATTACAGTAGTCGATACGACTGGTGATAAAAGCATGCATGAGCGTCTCCGTGTTGGCCCGAGAGAGAATGGGACGGACTCTGGCTATGTTCTTCAGATGGTAAAAACCTATCTTTGTGATATTCTTAATGTGTGGAATTAAAGTCAGCTCAGAGTCAAAAATCCTCTTCACCAGTGAGGAAGGATTAAAAGACAAGGACTGTAGTTTGGGTAAAAGTTTCTCTCTCTGGGCCTGAGGACCGATGACTAAAACTTCAGTTTTGTCCTGGTTAAGCTGGAGAAAGTTTTCTGCCATCCAGGATTTGATCTAAAATGCAGTTAAAAAGTGCATCCATTGGCCTGGTGTCATCAGGAGACATGGAGATGTACAACTGTGTATCATCAGCGTAACTGTGAAAGTTGACTCCATGTCTCTTGATGTCATCACCAAGAGGGAGCATATACAGGTTAAAAAGCACTGGGCCTAAAATCGAACCCTGGGGCACACCACATGTAATTTTATGGACCTTAGAGGAGCAAGTATCCACACTTACCATGAATGTCCTGTCTGTGAGGTAGAATGTAAACCATTTGTGGACAGCACCAGAGAGGCCGATGTGTTTTAAACAAGTTAAAAAAATAGTATGGTCGACTGTATCGAAGGCAGCGCTCAGATCCAGTAGAACCAACACTGTGACCTTCTGTGAGTCATAATTTAATCTAAAATCATTTAAAATCTTTAAAAGGGCTGTCTCGGTGCTGTGGTTTACCCTAAAGCCAGACTGGAATTTCTCAAGGACATTATGTGCAGTAATAAAATCGTTAAGTTGGATGAAGACAAGTTTTTCTAAGATTTTGCTTAAATTGGATACCGGTCTAAAATTGTTAAAATCATTACAATCCAAATTGCTTTTCTTCAGTAGGGGCCTCACCACCGCCCCCTTAAAGGCAGCAGGTCTCTAGCATTTCAGTGAAATTAAGTTTGCCCTCTTATGGTATATCATAAAAGCAGACGTTTCTTTTCTTTTGCACATGCTGGCTGTGAGTTGTTAGTATAAACCTGATGGTAGCCGCACGCTTTGCTTCCTGAAAGTTGTGAAATTGGGATGTTGTGTATGAAGTGAATATGTACGTGTGTCTTCAGAGCCGGTGTGGCCAAGCTCTTGTCCCCCCAAACAACAATTGTAGCCTAAAGTAAAGCTCCATTTTCAACAGATGCCAGTGTTGGACTCCATAAATGACCGAATGGGGCGTTGTAAAGAGATTTACAGTATTTTAAGTAAGTACTTTATCCCTGTTTTTTGTATATTTTCAGCATTTTTTTGTACTTTAAGCTCTTACACACTCACACATTTTCTTCAGTTTGGCATTACCCAAATCTAAAAACAAAAATTGCAAAAGAGCAACAGAAAAACGAGCCGGAAAAGCAATCAATAACACAACAAACAAAAGCAACAAACACACACAACAAAAGAATGATGAAAACATAAAAAATAAAAAATAAAAAATCCCCCCAAAAAATTGTGACAAAAACGTGATTTAAAAAGTGATGAACACAAAATGACAAATGTGCGACTGAAAAACACTTCCACATTGAAAAAAGTGACAAAAATGGACCAAAAGAGTGAGGAAAAATCAACAAGAAATCCACAACAAAAAGTGACCAAAACAAAAAACACGACAAAAACTCTTAAAAGGTGTGACCAAAAGGTTACGATCAGTCCAGAAGCCTTTAGATTTGGGTAATGCTGAACTGAAGAAAATGTGCTCGGTTGATTTTTGTTAAGATAACACTGATTCTTCCCTGGAATGTACGTACTGTATATTTTTAGAACAATCTGGAAGGACAGAAAGGGTGATTGGAGTGGTCAAAGAAAGCGTGGATTAATATGGGCAGGTACCACTATCATCACATGACAGGGAAATAAACATCCACGCCATAATTATTGAGGTCAAAAGGCAAACTTGAGCATTTCTCTCTTTCCTGAATCCAATTTTATACATAATTGTAACAAGATTAAAGCCCCATGCTATACATTTCAACCAGCGATATGTAGATGACGCGCTTTTTTCCATAGCGTTACCTTTCCTCCCGTTAACCAGAGTGGTTGATTGAGACGTGACGGCTGTGGACGAGATGAATCATTTATAAATGCGCATTTGTGATGAACATTTCCCTTCTAGGCGTATAGATATTCCATTTACATCCGCTTTCCGTACATTACATAGGGTTTGATTCGCGAGGCAGGGACAACATTCACGGTAATAGAGCGTCTATACCTCCCAGCGGCACATCTCACTGCTCGGCCTGGCTCTGGTCCAGCTATAGATTGTTAATTACAGCCAGTGGGAGAAGCGTGGGGGATTTTTTATATATATATATACTTTTTTTTTTTCTTTTTTTTTTCCTGATACAAACGAAAGTCTTTCTTTGTCAGACTTCAAAGTGTCGGAGAGCGGTTCCTCGGGGATTAGTGACCCAGGAATTAAACGCCCATGGGCCAGAGCAGGTACAGCAGATAATGAACACGAGCGCTCACACAGACATACACATGTAAGATGCTCATGTTACAGGAGGAAGGAGACAATGGCGGCTGCATGAGAGAGGACATACATGTGCACAAACACGACCACAATGTGAGCTACTACTGTGTATGTATGTGTGTATGTATGTGTGTATGTATGTACACTCAACAAAAATATAAACACAACACCTTTGTTTCTGCTCCCATTTTTCATGAGATGGACTTAAAGATCTAAAATTCATTCCAGATACACAATATTACCATTTCTCTCAAACATTGTTCACAAATCAGTCCAAATGTGTGATAGTGAGCACTTCTGCTTTGCTGAGATAATCCATCCCACCTCACAGGTGTGCCACATCAAGATGCTGATCTGACATCATGATTAGTGCACAGGTGTACCTTATACTGCCCACAATAAAAGGCCACCCTGAAATGTGCAGTTTTGTCTCACAGCAAAATGCCACAATGCCACAAGCATTGAGGGAGCGTGCACTTGGCATGCTGACAGCAGGAATGTCAACCAGATCTGTTGCTCGTTCATTGAATGTTCATTTCTCCACCATAAGCCGTCTCCAAAGGCGTTTCAGAGAATATGGCAGTACATCCAACCGGCCTCACAACCGCAGACCACGTGTAACCACACCAGCCCAGGACCTCCACATCCAGCAGGTTCACCTCCAAGATCGTCTGAGACCAGCCACTCAGACAGCTGCTGAAACAATTGGTTTGCATAACCAAACAATTTCTGCACAAACTGTCAGAAACCGTCTCAGGGAAGCTCAACTGCATGCTCGTCGTCCTCATCGGGGTCTTGACCTGACTCCAGCTCGTCGCCGTAACAGACTTGAATGGGCAAATGCTCACATTCGATGGCGTCTGGCACGTTGGAGAGGTGTTCTCTTCACGGATGAATCTCGGTTAGGGTTAGGGTTAGGGTTAGGGTTAGGTGAACATCACCTCATGTTTCAGCAAGATAATGCACGGCCCCATGTTGCAAGGATCTGTACACAATTCTTGGAAGCTGAAAATGTCCCAGTTCTTGCATGGCCAGCATACTCACCGGACATGTCACCCATTGAGCATGTTTGGGATGCTTGACCGGCGAATACGACAGCGTGTACCAGTTCCCACTAATATCCAGCAACTTTGCACAGCCATTGAAGAGGAGTGGACCAACATTCCACAGGCCACAATTGACAATCTGATAAACTCTATGGAAGAAGATGTGTTGCACTGCATGAGGCAAATGGTGGTCACACCAGATACTGACTGGTTCTGAGTCCCCAGACCCCCAATAAAGCAAAAAACTGCACATTTCAGGGTGGCCTTTTATTGTGGGCAGTATAAGGTACACCTGTGCACTAATCATGATGTCAGATCAGCATCTTGATGTGGCACACCTGTGAGGTGGGATGGATTATCTCAGCAAAGCAGAAGTGCTCACTATCACACATTTGGACTGATTTGTGAACAATGTTTGAGAGAAATGGTAATATTGTGGATCTGGAATGAATTTTAGATCTTTAAGTCCATCTCATGAAAAATGGGAGCAGAAACAAAGGTATGTATGTATGTATGTATGTATGTATGTATGTATGTATGTATGTATGGGCTATTGCATCGAAAGGAAACATATAAATTGTCTTGAAAAATGTCTAAGCTATTTGTGTTATTTCTCAGAGAACTCAGTGTCAAAGCTATTCCTCATTATGCGACCTGTGTTTCCCAACCAGGGGTACGGGCACCTCTGGAGGCGCTTGAGCATTTAGTCAGAGTCATACCTGGATTTGCTTCAGATTAAACAAGCAGAAGGTGAAACTAAGTAGAAATGTATTACTTTCAAAGGAACGCTTCATTTTGAGTTTAGTTAGGATGTTTTGTTGAGTCGGTCCTTACTTTGTCTTTTCTTTGCTGGTTTGACATGACGAACTTAAAAAAGAAAATCAGAACCGTCTGCACAGCGTTGCTAAAAGAACGTGGAAACATTGTTGGATCTAATTTAAGTGGCTTAGCTGACATTAGCTGAAGTACAGGTTCTTCCTCCAATATAACTGTTGTGAGCAAGTTTCATGAAACACAGGTTCTGATTTTTTTTTTTAATGAATAGATAAACATAATATAATCTAAAAATGATAATCATAAATAGTTTGTAAGTATGTAGCTTTATCAGAGTGGTTTCTTAATTAGTTGTTACATCATCAGTATTGCTCTGTTTTGGGGTATTTGTTTTGCTGTTGTTTCGTTGTTGCTATTTTGTTTGCTTTGTTGTTCCACTATGTTCTTGTGAAATGATGATTTTAATTGTATTGATTTTGGGGGCGGGCGCTTATAAGCTCTTGCTTCGGCCCACTGTGTTTGCTGCTCAAATAAACAAATAAACTAAACTATAAATTATAATAAAATAAAATAAAATAAAACTAGCCTTTTCCATATCCAAAGTCTTGTTTGTATAAATTCCTTGTACTATATGTGTGAGTGGTTGAAAAAGCTGGGTTTTTTTTCCATCAAAAAGTGGTCAGAACAACCCTTTTTTCCCCCCCGTTGTCTTCAAATCAGCCCTTGCTCATTGTGGATCGTAACCGGCGTGTTCTTTCGACCGCAACATGACAAAGAACACGCATGTAACGAGCCAGCAAAGAACACGCATGTAACCAGCCAGCCAATTACAGAGAAATCATATTCAGCCAATGTAATTAAACTGTGGACATCTGAAGAAAACTCTGCGCTCTTTCATGTGCTTTGTGTTGGTCACTACGTCTGTAGAGATCGCCGCGCTCCGACTGTCCTTCACTCCTCCCCCCCACACCCCCCCGCGGCCATCGGATTTTTTTTTTTTTTTAAACGCCTCGTTTTTGATCATTCACATTATGACCGACTCTCTCTCTCTCTCTCTTTTGTTTCCCTCCTTCTCTGGTCTCTCTATCTCGCGCCGGCAAACTTAATGAAACAAGAAGTGATGAGAAAAGTATTTTATGATCGGCACAAAGGAAAGGACGAGTGTTTAAAGGGCTGAGCGGGTCTGGATGCCGGGTCTGTGTCTGGGGATAGAAGGAAGCCATCCTTAATGATCAATGGCCGCACACTGCTGTCTGTTGTGCACGTTTCCCACAAGGACGCGGGGCAGACGTATAGGGACATTTGCATCTACTGAATGCAGCTCAGCGCCCAGGGACAGACGCTGAACACAAGGTACGAGGAGTTTATGAGGAGAATGAGGTTCTGTGACACACTTTGTCTTTGCTGGTTAATCCATCCTGAGCTGACCCTCTCTGTATTACTTTATAAAGTTTGTCTGGCCTAAAAGATCATTCTGTGGGTCTGTGTTGATTTAAAAAGAAAATTGAAGTATGAATGCTTGTTCCTCATCTCTCTTAAGACCAAACCAAACCTTCGGGATCAAAAAAGTGTGTGTCTATCTATCTATCTCTCTCTATTTATCTATCTATCTATCTATCCATCTATATATCTATCTATCTCTCTATCCATCTATATATCTATCTATCTCTCTATCTCTCTATCTCTCTATTTATCTATCTATCTATCTATCTATCTATCTCTCTATATATCTATCTATCTCTCTATCTCTCTATCTCTCTATCTCTCTATTTATCTATCTATCTATCTCTCTATTTATCTATCTATCTATCTATCTCTCTATTTATCTATCTCTCTATTTATCTATCTATCTATCTATTTATCTATCTATCTATCTCTCTATTTATCTATCTATCTATCCATCTATCTATCTCTCTATTTATCTATCTCTCTATTTATCTATCTATCTATCTATCTATCTATCTATCTATCTATCTATCTATCTCTCTATTTATCTATCTCTCTATTTATCTAACTATCTATCCATCTATCTATATATCTATCTATCTCTCTATCTATATATCTCTTTCTCTATCTATCTCTCTATTTATCTAACTATCTATCCATCTATCTATATATCTATCTATCTCTCTATCTATCTATCTATCTATCTCTCTATCTATCTATCTATATATCTCTTTCTCTATATATCTATCTATCTCTCTATCTATCTATCTATATATCTCTTTCTCTATCTATCTATATATCTATCTCTCTATTTATTTATCTATCTATCTATCTCTTTATCTCTCTATCTCTCTATCTAATGCCGTGTTCATGGGGTCCTCTGGAAAACAACTGGGGATCTCGGGTCAAAACCAGCTTCTCGACGTCCGCACCAAAACAAATCAGCTGATTTGTCCTTTTTTCGTCTAATGTGAGTTTTTGGAGTGAAACCTGCTACTTTCTTGAGTTTCGTGTGAACTGCCGTCCTTCGGCGTAACATATTCCCAAGAGAAATGCCCAACATCAGTGCTTGCAAAAAGAGCATTTATGTGATATTTTATAAAATTAACAAACCAAAGTTTAGCTTTTGAGATGCTAACAGCACATTTGAATGGTTAGCTCTGCTAGCTTAGCGCTAATCAGTGATAAAGCACCGCTTTTATTTGATGACATCAAAATCCCCACGTTTCCACATGAAAAGCTCATGAACACAAACCAACTGGGCCAATGAAGTCACATCTCGGGAAAACGAGCTCCACAGTCCACATGAACGCAGCACAGACTCCATTAATATGCAAAGCCGGTGCATTTATTAAGAAAATAAGTGTTTTAATCTTAACCCCAATTTATTATCTGGCTTTAAACACCGTGTGAGTTGTAAAATTCTTAGTCTCTTCTTTTATATTTTCTTCTTTCTCTCATATTATAGCTTTTAATCTGTTTTATGTAGTGATCGAGCTATAAGCTGATTGCATTTCTATGATCCCTGCCAGTATTGAGTACAACACATTCAATAGGAACCACTCACCTATAATTAACATTTGCCCATTAAAGTTCTTTTTCTCTGTTTTGTGAGTGGTCGAATAATAATAATAATAAAGCTCATCAACAAAATGCCTATAAACAAAGAAGAGTTCTTTGAGCTTGTTTGGTAAACTCATTCACGTGATTATTCTGCTATTCATTCATCATAAAGTTCATCTCTTTTTTTTCTGTCCCATTAAATCATTTCTGATCTTCTGTGAGACTGTGGAGCGCTGTCACTCACATCCTGCGGAAGGGGCACACTTCACACAAGCAGGACATGGTGTTCAAGGTTGTCAGTGACGCTGAGGGTCCCAAATAAAATGATTCTTAAAATAAATAAATAAATAAATAGGCTGCAGGGTTTAGTTACGGTGACTGACTTTAATACCTTACAAGATTATTTACCAATTAGGAGTTGTGAGGGAACAACTATAGCCTTTAAATGTATTTAAAAAGTCACTTTAATTAGAACGATCATCTTTTCTCGTAATTGTTATATGTTATATTAAACAATACATTTATTATTTTAACAATAGCCGATGACTTTCAATAAGTACTTTTTTGTGAACCGTGCAGTTAAAAACGTTCATATTGTTAAGTCATCTGTCTCTGCGATTGTTGAATTTGTGTGGCCTTATCCTTGAAGAGCACACATGAGCTACATTATACAGTTGATTCAATGTTTACTTTTCATACACACCTTCACCTCTCCGCATGAACCTTTGGCATGAAATTACAAAGAAAAGTGATGCACTGTCAATAGCTGAGTATAAGTCAGAAAGTTGACAATGAACTGTAAACAACATATCTTTTATATAATAATATAACTGTGGTACCGGCTGCCTGTCACTCCTCTTCAAACAGTCGTGCCTCTTGCTTCTTCCTCTCGCTTAATGACGACATCTGCATTTTAAAGGCTGGGTACAAATACAATCTATTTCTGACATGAAAGTCAATGATACACACACACATATATGTGTATATATATATATATATATATATATATATATATATATATATAGTCTGGCATGCAGAAGTACACCACAGTGTTGCATAGTGTTCTGTTGTGATGGGCAGTGATGGAGCCAAACCCATTAAAAAAAACAAGTTACAATCGATAGAAAATGTGTAAACGTTTGTTTCGGCTTTGCAAAATCTAATTTCCAAATTCAGGCTGAACTTAGCAAACCGCATAAGCTGAAACCATTTAGATAATATACACTAATGTTCAGTGCAAGACAAAACATTACTACTGCAAGCAGTGTTATGGATAAAATCTGCTTCGGACACACTGTAGTTTACAAGCGTGCATTAGTTCTGCAGTTTTGAATAAAAACAGCAGCAACAACTGCAACTGGAAAACTTCACAACAATCTCGAATGGCTGATCCCGATGTGCGCTACTTTGGACCATACAGGGTGAAAGTCAATACATTTCATCAGATTGAACATTGACATTTTCAGGTTCTCCTGCTTGTCTTTGGGCGCTCGGTTTAGTTCTGTGCAGATTCGTATGACGATAGCTCAGAAATACCCAGACGAACAGATGGACTGAGGCCTCAGAACCTAAAAGGGAAAGATGACCTTTCCCTGTTCTTCATTTGACAGCACAGAGAGCGATAAGGCGACTTCAGAGAGGAGAGATAGGGACCGAGGTGACCATGAAAGAGCACATAGAGGAAAGAAAAGGCACTGGAGATACAGTGTTAGCCATGGACCAACAACACCCTGTCCATCTGTAATCACCTCCAATGGCTCCGTCTTTCTCTCTCTCCCTCTCTTCTCCCTCTCTCTCTTTTCTCTCTCTCTCTCTCTCCTTCGCTTCTCCCTCCCTCTCTCTTCCTCCCTCTCTCTCTTTTCTCTGTTTCTATCTCCCTCTCTTCTCCCTCCCTCTCTCTTCTCCCTCTCTTCTCCCTCTCTTCTCCCTCTCTTCTCCCTCTCTCTCTTTTCTCTGTCTCTCTTCTCCCTCTCTTCTCCCTCCCTCTCTCTTCCTCCCTCTCTTCTTCCTCTCTCTCTTTTCTCTGTCTCTCTCTCCCTCTCTTCTCCCTGTCTCTCTCACTTCTCTCTCTTCCTCCCTCTCACTCTTTTCTCTGTCTCTCTCTCCCTCTCTCTTCTCCCTGTCTCTCTCTTTGTTCTCTCTTCTCTCTCTCTCTTCCTCCCTGTCTCTCTATTTTCTCTCTCTTCTCTCTCTCTTCCTCCCTCTCTCTTTTCTATATCTTTCCCTCTCTTCTCCTTCTCTCTCTCTCTCTCTCCAGTCTCCCTGTTTCTCTCTTCTCTATCTCTTTGTCTCCCAATTTCTCTCTCTCTGTGTGTTAGTCTCTCCATCTCTCTCTTTCTTCTCTCTTCTCCCACTCTCTCTCTTTCCTCTCCCTCTCTCTCTCTCTCTCTCTCTCTCTCTCTCTCTCTGTGTGTGTGTTTGCCTCTCGACTCTTTCCCTCCCCTCCTCTGGTCCACTACCACATACCCCCCCCTCTCTTTCTGTACAAAATCATTTAAGTATGTGGCTCCGTCTCATCCCAGCAAACTCTACAGGGTGCTATATCTCCCAAACCTCTGACTCATTGTTACTGCCCAGAATTTACAAATCACAAACAAAAAATGGAAAAGGAGACAAATAGTTCATCGTTATAGATATAGAGGTTGATAGAAACGTAAATATAATAATTTAAGCAAATGTTACTTGGGCAGCTCCAACAGCTGCCCCCACGACCCGGCAACGGACAAGTGGGAGAAAATGGATGGATGGATGGACTTACATAATACAAAAGTTATTGAAATGTGTCAGACCTACAATCCCCTCATCTCTATCCTCCACAGCAAAAAAATACATTGATGTTTTACTAATAACTGGCAGCGGGGGTTGACTTTTTTGTCCTCCTTTCTCTCTCTCTCTCTCCCTCTTCTTTCTGTTTATCTTTTTCTCTCTTCCTCTTCCTTTAGAGATGAATAGTTGGCGGTGGATCAAAGGCGGACTTCGGCTGGACCGCTCCGGCCACCACAAAGAGGGCGTCAGGCTTTGGCTCGGGCCCAGGAGGCGCACATGGTCGTGGATATGGGACAAGGCGTGCAGATGGGTCCACTACACTCCCCACCAATCCCTCCACCCCGCCCCGAACAGAGGAGAGAGAGAGGGGGGGGAGAAGAGAGAGAGAGGAGAGAGAGAGAGGTCAGCGGCAGCGTGTGCAGCTTGTGCTTCCTGTAAGACGATATGCTCTTGTTCCACTGATTCTCTTTGTTTCCATCTGTCTGCTCCACTAACACCACTTTGTTTACTTCCTGACTCTTTCTTCTTCTCTTTCAGATGGCGTGCCCCTGCAAGGCCAGCAATCAATCACCCATGTAGAAGAAGTTAGGGTAAATCCTCACTAGCTGTGCAAAACATCTTTAGAGAGATAAGATATAGCTGTAGAAATAAGTATATCTATAGCGAAACATATGATGAGATATAACTTGATACAGTATGTGACATCTTCCGTATACTTTTTATGTTTTTATATTTCACAAAAAAAAATCGACATATGCTAAAAAAAATATACAAATAGAAATAATACGGGCGCCCTGACTCCTTTTCTGATCTGGGGCTACTGCAGTTGGTCAGGTTCGGCAACACTATGAGCCCACAGACTGAGATCACCTGACGACTTGAACATCCTGAATAACCGTTCCTTCTTCCCTGACGGCATATTTCAAGATGACAAGGTGCCAGGATTCATCGGGCTCATGTTGTGAAAGAGCGGTTCAGGGAGCATGAGAGACATCATTTTCACACACGGCTCGAGCCCCGCAGAGGCCGGATCTTGACCCCATTGAGAACCCTCTTTGGGATGTGGCGGAGAAGGCTTTGCACAGTGGCCACACTCTCCAATCATCAATACAAGATCTTCATGGGGAAAAATTACTGAGACACTGGATCTGTTCCCACTGCAGAACCTTTTTGGGGTCAGGCAGTGTATAAGGACAGAGATTACTATAGGTAAATATCCATAATCAAAATGACCACGTCTCAGTTCTATCCTTGGAATATGGAACTCTCCCTTTTCCTATGCCTCTTTATGGCCCATATTATTATAAAAAAAAAAAGTTTGCTTTTCTTCATAGAATTGCCACTTCACTTGAAATTAATACAAAAAAAAACATGAATATGCTTATGCACTTCAATGAGAAAACATTTTTAAGTAATTTGAGTAATTTGACAAAGCTTTGGAGACTGGGCTTTAGCATCAACCTCATCCACTTCATTTACTTTCTCCTTCCTTCTTCTAGTGAACGCGTCCCGGAAGAGTCGCCGTCGTCCCGCGGCGCAGGAGACACCGAGGTAAACGTCCCGGGGCCCGGCTGTGCACATGAGCGCTTCCCCACACTTCCACCCCGCACTCGGCAAACCCCGTTCAAGCCTGTGAGGGCGGCTGCCAAACCCCACACAGCCGGAGCCAGTCCAAACAGCCGGAGCTGGAGGACACCAAAAGTGGTACAGATAAAACAAATGAACACGGCCCCGCAGTCCAAATGTATATACGCAACACCCAGGCGCCTTTCAGCCCGCTCCACCGACACGTCAGGAACACTTCCTCTGGAGACGGCCCGGGCGCTGCAGGCGAATGTTGTTATAACCCCAGACTTATGGAATGATACGAGAACATGGTTAGGCGCGTAGTAGAATTAAGGAGTCTGACAAATGAGGAAACTTCCTTTTGGGGTGTGAGCTGTATTTTTTGAATGGCTCGGACATTTAGATTATATATCCTGAATATTTTGCAAACTAAAGAACAATCCAGAACTGTTGCAAAATATCAAAAATAATACTGTCTAAAACTGTTTGCAAGGCTTTTCCGTGGATAATTGTTGAGGTACAGACAGGTCCGGCTCATTGCGCAGATAATTTAGATTTAATTTTACATTTCGTGCTGCTACTAAGGTTAAAGTTAAAGTGAATATGACACATTAGACAAATCGTCTGCTATAACATAGTTAACACGATTATAATAAAGATTTTGCGAACACAAATTTTACTCAGCTTCTTCAGTTTGACCAGTGTTGTGATGTTTATAGTTTCACTTCCTCATTGGACACTGACAGGAAGTGACATAGACAGAGGCAAACCATTTTAAACGGTTGCCGTGCCGACCATGTTATGTCAATACATCTGTTAAGAGGGTCAAGAACTAAACTAAACGATTTACAAACAAATTGGCAATTTTCAACAAATTAAAATGACAGTAACAATTCAAGGCACCAGACATGAAAGAAATGTAAAAGAAATATATTAATACAATAATGATGAATAAATATAATAATTGAATAATAAAACAGAATAAACATACTCATTCACACTAAGCAGTTTCCGTTAGAGGTTTTCTTCAAAAACATTCAGATTGTCAAATACATTAAGAAGCGAAAGTGCAGATTTACATTACATACATTTTAAAGATATCAGATAGTTTCCTTCAAGTTGTCTCTTAAACACTGTAAAAAAATAGGCTTCAAAGCAAAGTCTGCCTGCGAGTCCTTCAGGGTAATCCCAAAAATGATATCATCCAATGTAAGACTGTCCTGTTGCAGCTGGATTTTCGAAGAGATCCGGTCCATAAAGTCTTCCCAGAATGTGTTTGTGTACATGCATTGATAAAACAGATGTTCAGTGTCTGAGTCACAGAACGTACAATTGCCATTATCAATACCAAACCTCACTCCAAGCAAAATTTTAAAATGAACTTCCTTTGTTTTTTGACTAACAGGAAATTGTAAATATTTGGTTCTTATATTTTTAATCTGTTCCACTGAACATTTTTGAACAACTGAGTTTCTGTTAGATTTGATAAAAGTGATTGTTCAGACACGTTTGGTATCTCTTTTCCCATAACATCGTTCTCATTGTTCTCAGTGTTGCCAATTTGGGAGGAAGTCAACTCCTCTAATCAGTGTTTTCAATTTATTGTTTAACAGATTGGGGAATAGCTTTGCATATTTTTGTTTAAATTCAGTTCTTTTGCATGTTATATTGTAAGTGGAGATGAAGCTTCCGGGTCCAAAATGCTGAGAGTTCCATAGACAAACACAGCAAAATAATATAAAATAAAAAAGACTTAAACTGAATGTTCTGCTGAAATAACAAAAGATAAAAGGCCAAAAAACTGTTTTACACCTTCCATCCAGCCATCCATTTTCTTCCACTTGTCCATTGCCGGGTCATGGGGGCAGCACCAGCCCCTATGGCTCCTCCTGCAGGTGGTGGGTCCACAGAAGGACGGCCTCATGGTTCTAACCGGGCCTGTTGGTCTCTCATAAGGGGCTTCTGAACCGCTCTTTGTCTGACCCGTCACCTAGGACCTGTTTGCCCTGGGAGACCCTACCAGGGGCACGAAGCCCCCGACAACAGAGCTCCCAGGATCATTCGGGTGCTCAAACCCCTCCACCACATTAAGGGGGCTGTTTTACACCTAATTAGATTAATATAACTCAGAATCTTCATTTTCTACAGGCAAAATGAAGATATTTTTAGATTTAAAATCAGCTTTTATTGTCAATTATTTGATCATTAATGTCAAAAAAGCATAACTAATACGACTAAAGCTCCTTTGGACCTGGAAGTGGAGCGATGAGATCATCACTTAGCAAACGTAAGGGAAATGAGTCAAACTGGTACACGTTTGTGAAGTGTGACTTCACGCACTATACTTTTATAAACTTTTAAGTTTGACAAACACACCAAAAAACACAACTTTATCTGAATGTCCTGCTGAAATAACAACAGATAAAAGGTCAAAAACTGTTTTACACCTAATTCGAACAATACAGCTCACCGTTTCTCCAGGCAGAATCAAGATATGTTTATATTTAAAATCGGCCTTCATTGTGTATGGAAATCATCATTTGATCCTTAATGTCAGAAAAGCGTTACTAAAGAAAATCCAGAGTAAGGCAAGGCAACTTTATTTATACCGCGTATTTCGTACACAAGGCAACTCAATGCGCCTGAGTGGCCTTGTTTACTATGTATGTAATATTTCTGTGTGAAGAGCATTGTCGGCTCTATAGCAGGTTAAAATCAGCTAAATCCCATGATAGTGAATATGGCTACAGCTCCGTCGGACCCGGAAGTAGAGCGATGACATCATCACTTAACAAACATATGGGAAATGAGTCAAACTGCTATGGAACTTTACCTCCGTCTGTGTCACTTCCTGTCAGCTTCACAAAAAAAAAAAAAAAACTTATCTGCCCAATTAAAATCTCTGCTTCACTGAAATAAAATGATAGATGTAATCCATCTAAATAAGTCATATTTTCAAAAGCATTAAACCCCTTTAAGGTTTGCGGTATACGTTATTACTAATATCTGAGTACTAAGCTCGCATTGTTTAGTAAAAATAATGAAGCTTTCAAGTTCTCTCTGATAGAATAAATATCTGTTTTTGAGTTATCATACATTTCCTTTTGAGTTTCTCCCAGCGGTGACGTCGGCGTGCTCCTTAGCGTCCTCGGGATTTTCCCCGCCGCAACATTGGTCCGTCAAAAACACCCATCACTTCCCCCGTGTCAGAGGAACAGCTTGTTGTAATTAGCCTGAAAATGACACAATCCTAATTTGCGTCAGCGGAGCTGCAGTGACAAACAAACCATTCCTTCTCGTGTCAAAACTTCACATCAAAGTTTCGCGCCGCCTTCCAAACGGCTGCTTTTAGAGCCGGTGCTTGTGCTCACTTCCAACACCGTGTGATGTTTTGTTTCATTTGCGCATGAAAGATTTGACGAATCCGGCACATTTGCTCCGCCGAACTTTTGCAATGCTCAATCATCCGCCGTGCACAATGTAACCACAGGATTTGGTTTTAGCATGATTCTAAAAATTTTTTATTGTTTTGTTGCCATACAGAGTTTAGCGTCCTCTGGTGGCCTTTTATATAACTACACTTCTAAACAACTAAGCCCTAGAGCTGGGGTGCCCAAACTTTTTGTCTCCGCGGGCCGACATGAAAAAGTGCCTGTGGGTCACGGGCCAAACACGGCGATGTCAAACGTAAAACATATAACCTGCAAATAATAATAGCTACTTTATTTTAGTTTCCGGTATACATTTGATTATATCTATGCAAATAACATGCTAAAGCCGTTTTAGTACCAAAATCAACAATTGTAGCAACATGTAAACAACAACACCACCTGTAGCCTATCTACAGCACCTACAGTGACTTATTGCCATGCCATATTAGATCATTTTGAAAGTGTCGGTTCAGCATGCATTCTTTTAGAAGTCAATTTTACCGTGACTTTTGTTGATGCCAACAACTTTTGCAATAAATGTTGGAAAACTGGGAGCTGATGTGCTACAACGCTCTGTGATTGAGAAACACCTAGACACCACAACAGTGTTTCCTTAACCTTGCGAAAGGAGTGAAACAGCGCCCCCAATTTGAAGCTGGTGGCCAACAAGTGTACTGCATCCATATTTACCATTGCGAATGAATGGGAGAGAGTTAGTATTAACGATACACAGCGCAAAAGTAGATCTCTCTCCGGCGGGTCACCGGAATTGTGCCCCACTTTGGACAACCCTGCCCTAGAGATGTTTTTTTTACGTACATGTGCCAATTCATGCTCCAAGAAATGTCAGTGCTAGGTGTCCAAAGTTTTAACCTCTTTAACCCCGGCCTGAACCGAGCACACTTTCTCCAGTTTGGCTTTACCCAAAGCTTCTTGAAAACAAAACAAAAAAAAGAGTCAAAATAGCGAAAAGGAGGATGAAAATTCAACAAAGCGACAAAACAGTGACAATAATGCAATATTTTTTAACGACAAAAACACGGCTAAAGAGTGACGAAAAGAGACAAAAACACTTCAAAAATGTGACATAAACCCAACGACAATGCAACAAAAAAGTCATCATTTTGTAGGTCTTATAGCTGTCAGATGAGGAGTTACTGGAGAAAATGTGCCCCCACCCTGACCGAGATCGGCTTTACCCAAATCTAAAAGGTTACAGTCTACAAATAGACCAGAGTAACGCCTCATCTAAAAGCTATAAGACTTACAAAACTCATCGGGACTTTTCTGTTGCATT
Source organism: Proterorhinus semilunaris (assembly GCA_021464625.1). Classification (NCBI taxonomy): domain Eukaryota; kingdom Metazoa; phylum Chordata; class Actinopteri; order Gobiiformes; family Gobiidae; genus Proterorhinus; species Proterorhinus semilunaris. The sequence goes on from CM038349.1 coordinate 11,097,918, forward strand.
TTCGCCTTGTTTTTGTCACATTTTCAAAGCGTTTTTTGCAGGGGTAATTTTTTCTTGCTTTCTTTGTCACTTTTTTGTGGCTCTTCTGTTGCTCTTCTTGTCGTTCTTTGTTGTATTTTCATCCTCGACCTCGTCGCTATTTTGACTTTATTTATTTCTTCAAGAAGCTTTTAGATTCGGGTAACGCCAAACTGGAGAAAGTGCGGGTGGTAAGAGGTTGTATTACATTGTTCGCTGCTGTGCCAGGGCCGTAAGTGTGAAGGGGCAAACCAGGCTTCTGCTGAGAGGGGACCCAGAAAAGTCATCGTTCTTCCTTAAAACATGTCAGTCAGTTCTGAAATCACAAATTTTTTTGACAACAGCAAAAGTTCTCAACGTTTTGCTGCAGTAAAGCCTGAATACAGATAATATCGGCACTTTTTTGTTTCCCCAAAGCCCTCTAGTGGTCGGAATGAAACATTGCTTCATAAATTGAAGCAAGAGTATAACATGGAAGGTATGAAGTGTTGAAATAACCTGGATGCCTAAAAGCGCTTCATCAAGTCGTATGCGTTTATTGTCAAGTTTTCAAAGTATTCAAAGGAAGAGGGGGGGGGGGGGGGGGGCACTTCCCAGGATGTAAAGGAGCAGACACGCATTTTTGGGGAGAGAAGAAACGAGTGGTATTTTCCCCTGTGCGTGCTGTCATGCTTGGATCCAGGCTGGGGCCATATGTTTAAGATTAGATGTACTCTTTTGTTAGACGAGAACACAGTCAACAGAGGTCTAGCTTTCCCCGCGGCTCGTGAATCAAATGTGCAGGCTCCACGCCCAATACTTCAGACTAATACTGTTAAATGCACAGAAAACGGCGAGATAAGATATTTGTCTTCAGGTGAGTTAACAATTTTGTACCGACAAGACCATTTCTATATATTATTTGTTTGTGTGTTTGTGGCAGTGGCCCCTATTCTGATCACCACCTCCACGGTTTGGCTGAGGTCAAAGTGTCACCTTTAATGAATTAAGACAAGCATAAATGTTGGTCTGGTCTAAAACAGGAAAAGGAATCAAAACATTAAAGTTCACTATCAGGTTGTATCTATTGAAGTGAGTTCCTATTTTACAATATTAGTCACAGGTTCTATAATTCTACTTCAGTTGGAGCAGACATGACTCCATGGGAGAGAAACAGTTTTGAAAAGAAATTTCCAAAAAGAAAAATGTTTCCCTGATCATTATTTGACAGTGACTGGATTCACAAACCTGCCACATTATTCTTACGGCTGAAACCCGTAGGAAAATGTGGTCTCATCTTTATTTAAATCACAAGAATAGACAGTGTCTGCTTGAACTAATACCACTCAAACATTATCATATTTTTATTGGCCATAACATGTAAACATTCACAGGACAGGGAGGAAAAAGGAAGTGAACCCTTGGATTTAATAGCTGGTTGACCTTCCTTTGGCAGCAATAACTTCATCCAAACGTTTCCTATAGTTGGAATCAGGATCAGGATCAGGATGACTCTTGGACCGAGCTCTTCACAAAACTGCAGCAGCTCGGTGATATTTATGGGATGTCTGGTGTGAATAGCTTTCTTGAGGTCATCCAACGGCGTCCTTTCTACTGGTCAACATCACGCACATGTTTTTGTATAATGTCTCCACTTTTGGACGCCTTTATGAGGAAATAATTAGACCATCGTTCATATGTGCTGGAGGAGATGACGTTGACCTTTGTGACAATGTTTTACGTGAATTGGCCCAGGAATTACAGAGAAATTAGCAATAAACTGAGTCTAGACTTGACAGTTACCAAATAGCATCAAAATGGCATTTCATAACCTCATTATGAAATGTTTAACCTCTTAACATCCGCCTTAACCGACCACATTTTCTCCAGTTCGGCTTGACAAAAATCTAAAAGCTTCTTGACTGGAGCTTACAGCCTATACATGCTTTTCAGTCATGTGACTTTTGTTGTTATGGTGGCCATTTTGAATACCGAAGTAGAATTATGCAGTGCTACAACATGTAACAATATCTGAACTCGGGATGAAAATGAAAGACAACTGATTGACTGTGGCATTTTTATGTCCTCGTAATCATTGCTCAAGAAGATAACAGTAAAAACACGGCCCCAGAGACGCACATTTATGTGAAGAAACCAGTGAGTCAGTGTTTAAGCTGCTCAAGATGTAAGTATGCTACCAGTTAGCATTTAGCTTTAACAGCTCAGCTCTGACCTCTCCAAGGGAAAGCCCTGAACCACAGAAATCTAGCCTTGGATACAACAGAGGTCAGAGCTGAGCTGTGGTATTTCCTCAGTGTTCATAGATGTGAGCCACACATGTGTTTATCGTGTTGAAGCCATTGACAGTTGGTTGACAGTTGCTAACCGGTAGCATGCTAACGTCTTAAGCAGCTTAAACACTGACTCTATTGACATGACAAACTGTAAAAATCCCAGAGAAAGTTTTTCTGTTTCCTCTTTGATGAGTTAATTTATTCTGAGGAGTGAAACCGATCTTTAGTAAATCCTGCTGTAGCTCGACAGACAGCGCTGCTACGTCTGTGCCACATTTCCTGGTTATATCATACAAACGTGCGCTCTCTTGTTCCTTGTTTTAACTGTTATCTTCTTGAGCAATGATTACGAGTACATAAAAATACCACTGTCAATCAGTTGTCTTTCTTTTTCCTTCTGAGTTGAGATAGTGTTACATGTTGTAGTCCTCTACTTTGGTGCTCAAAATGGCCGCCGGAGCTATGCGTGATGTCATTGGAAATGCATGTATAGGCCGGTGTAGCGCCTCATTTAAAAACTAAACCCTACAAAAACGATCGAAGATTTTTCCTTGCATTGTCGCAGCGTTGTTGTAACTTTTTTGTCGTATTTTTTGTGCTAGCTTGTCATTGTTTTTGTTGCTTTTTCATCACTTTCTTTTGCTGCATTTTTGTCCTTTGCTTTGCTGCTTTTTTGTTACTGTTTTGTCGCTTTTTCATCACTTTTTGTCCCCTGTTTTGTGTTTTTTTGTGGCTCTTTTGTTGCTTTTTTTGTTGTTGCCGCGTTTCCATCCTCATATATACGTCTAATTTTTCTCTCCATTTTGAGCTTTTAGATATGAAAAGAGGCTGAGGGGTTAAGGCGTTAAACTCTCAGTATTTTAATAACAAGGATCTCTATTTGCTGCCACCCTTTGTTTACACTCGGATTCGCCATTGGTCAGATTGTCCCGGAGCCAAAGCAGCTTGAACAATACCTACACACCGTCAGACAATGAACAACCCAATTATACAACTGTCCACTAGGGGGCAGCGCGTCAAATTGATTACACCAATTGAGCAGACCGGAGCCGACGCTGTACAAACAAGTATCTAATGCAAAGTCCTTTTTTCCCCCTCTTTTGTTTATTTATTTTCATACACTATTGCTCTTCATTACTTTTTCCTCACATTTTCCTTTATAAGTTGTGCCTGGAGAGAGGAGGAAAACTACAGTGGGCTAAGCCTGCTTTCAAAAACCCACCAAACTGAATGCAAATGAAAGGGAACTGCTGTTTCTTATTAGACCAGTGAAATCCCTATAGGAATCGTCTGGGTCTGGGTCTGCCTGTGTTAATTGGCCCATAAGCAGCCATTGTTAATATAAACTGTTTAATTAGTGCTGCTTTCACTGCGTTAGGAGCGGGGCCTTCACTGTAGGTCCACTATTTATTCTTAACGCCATACGCCGATGCCGTTTTGAGGTAAATTAAGATGACTATATAAAAACCACGGGACAGGGCTGTGGAGAGCGCTCTTTAGATAATGACCCGCTAATTGCAACATGCACTGAAAAGCACTAAAGGAGGTCAAACTGTTGTGCGGCTTTGCTTTCCCCCCCCCCCCCCCCCCCCCCCTGAAAGTAACTTCTTCTTTTTACTTGCGAGTTTTGAGCGAAGAAAGTCTGATGTTGTTTCGCGTTGTAATAATGGGCATTATTTTCACTTTTATGTGTTCCTCCTACAGAGAAAATAGGCCTGATCTCTCCCTTTGTTGCCTGCCCCAACTGCTCACGTCCACCACCCACACAAACGCGCTTTCCCAGGCAACAATGTTAGCGCCTGCAAAGTTTACACACAATAAATAACGATATGCCCAAAGCAGTTAGCAGTGGCCCCGCTCCTCCGGTTTCCTTGGCCGGACTTGAAATGAAATGGTAATTTTGACTTGAGGAGGATTTCAAAGGGATGGCCTTTACTTTTCATCTTGGTGCATACCACGAGCTCGCCGACACATTCACGCTGGGATTTGAGTAAAAAAAAAAAAAAAAAAAAAAAGAAAGAGAAGAGAAGAAGAGAGGGGGGAGCTGAATTTTAAGTTTTCGTTAGTGAACTTGCTCCCGTTCCATTTCTTTGCCATCGCTTAGAAAAAAAAAAGAAAAAAAAAGATGTAATGTTTTGCCCCAGATGGACAGCGTTTCTATAAACAAACCACCCCCGGTTCAGTGGAGAAATGATTGATGTGTCATTGTCCGGAGATCGTTTCCAGGCATTTGAATAGATAATTTTTTTTTTGTTTCTCTCTCTCCCCACTTTGTGATGCGGACATTCTTCCCTTCAAAGTGCCCATAGGTCAGATGAGGGGGTAGCGAGCGGGTGTCCTCTCCTATATATCTCAAACACATTGCTATTCCGGCCTCTGAAGCTTGCGAGCCGCCCGTCGCTGGGGACACACTGACTGGCACTGCGCCTCGTCCTGCTGCTTAAGATTAAAAGGTGGATTCTAAAAACGGCGTCGGAGATTTCTCTTGTTATGCAGAGTAGCTGCGTCTCAAACGCCCGTAACGCTGTGTGGGTTTGTTTGTGTGTCCGTGTCTTACAGGCGCTGCCCCCCCCCAGAGGTGGACGTGAGACCGAAAGGATGCAGAGCGATTGAACAGCAGCGAGGAGGAAGGACGGGGTCGGTGATTAAGAAAAGGTTTGTCGGATAGTGGGGAATATTATTGGCATTCCCGCGGTCGCTCATGATGGCGTGGCGGCTGAGGGGTTAGCGCGTGACAGCCAGAGGGTCTGCGGTTCAGTTTGCGTGTCTCTCCGTGCCCCTGGGCCCAGAGCATATAGGCGCGGGAGAAGAGCGACGGGGTGAGGGTGGCTTCGGGGTGGCGTAAGTTCACGCGAGATATTTGACTGGGTTTCTTAGAGTCGGGTCCAATATTTAGAATAGGGTGAACATGAAAATACCACAGTCTATGGTACAGAGGGGGGCCTATTGTACCTGTTTTTGGTGGCAGGGGAAACTGGAACCAGTAGGAAACTTACTGGAGAACATTGAATTGTTCGTTCATTTATTTATTTCAGGCAAAGGCATTCCACAGTGGAGCACAAGCACATGTCATATCAACGTTCATTTAGCATAAAGAAGCTATAGCTCCAATTTTGCCTGAAAAGGAGTGGGAAGAAGAAAACGTATTTACGTGCAATCATATTTCTCTATTAATATTCTACATAATGAGCTTCACTGTTACATCAGTTATGGACAGGGGCGGATCTGCCACCCCTAGAAAAGGTCTTGGCACCCCATTGATGTCAGCTAGGTTTTGTCCTGGTCTGGAACTGTCTAAAGTCTAGTGTAGTCATCAACCTGGCACTTTCGACTAGTTGCAACCCAGATCTTCAAAGCCTCACTCTAAGGCTCACTCTAAGTACTTTTTTGACAGGACAAAAATTACAAAAGTTAAAATTATACCTGCGTAAGAAACCCTCTTACATTTATATTATGGACAGTGCAACTATTTCAACGGGAAAATTGCCTTTGCGGTCAAGCAAAATGTGCGTTCCCCGCTATAAACATTCCACATTGTAAAATGTGTTGCCACCCCAGAAATGATCCCTGACCCTGCTTGCCACCCCGTGACTCTTTTTCTAGCTCCGCCACTGATTATAGACTCAAAATTGATTTAGCTATCATCTTTCCAACAGAATTAAATGAATCAGTTGCTGAAATAGCGTTAAAGCGTTAAATCATAGGTAACAGATTATTATTACATTGCAACGTCACTGTATCTGCGTCACTTGTCAACCACTTGCCCTATGACTGTAAACCTGCACTGCTAATACTGACTTTTTTTTTATTATAGTCTGTTATTTTTACTGTCTATACTTTCTGCCCCCTTAAAGTTTTTTGGTAATCATTGTATATACAAAACCTCTCTTTACTATTTAATTGTCTATCCTGCACACCCTGAGTGTTTCTGAGAGCTGAATGTAACCAGTGAATTTCTCTATTGTGAGATCAATGAAGGCTTACCTTATCCCTGCAATGGACCCATCCTTCCATGGGACGCTGGGGCGACACATAATGAGCAGCGGGCGACGACAGTGCCGCGCCCGGTGACCCATCCCCGCATGTAGGGCCAGGGCTGACGGTCAGAATCACCAGGCTGGAGGATTCACCCTTTGTACATGTTTTTTAGTACCCCGGAGGACACCTAGGCAGACACTGGGAGAGAACATGCAAACGCCCCACAGAAAGGGCCCGTCCAGGTGGGACTCGAACCCGGGACATTCCGGCTGTGCCGCCATATACCGACAAGGGTAAGGAAACACTATAGACAGAGTCATTTTTGTGTGTGAAATAGGCGTCTTGTATATCCAGTTTGTTCCAACGTTTTCTACAGGGGCAGTAATATGGTGGATACTCACAGTGCCCCCTAGTGGCCTGGTATGCCCACTACACTCCTCACTCCCACTCTGAGAACACCCGCGGTCTCCCCACTCACTCAGCCGCACACACTTTGTACTCACTGTCCCATGCATCACTCCGGTGTCTCTGTGACCCCCCACCCCCCCCCCCCACCCCTCCAGTGCAACACCGATATCCCGCCGCCATTTCCACACGCACATTCCTTATGCACTGATCCATGAGGCCGGCGTCCGGACGACAAAAGCCGAGTGCGAGAGGCAAACAGAACGCTCGCCCGTGTCTCCATTAGCTCGCGGCAGAGCGGCCCCTGGAGAGGCCGGGGTTAATTGCCCTCGATTGGACGTCCGTGCGCATTGATGAGTGAGGGGGACCACCACGGGGACCACTACAGAGGGACGGGACACAAAGACACGGGCGGTCGCGAGAGAGCGAGTGTCAAGTGTTCCCCCTCAGTGGGTTTTACTGCCGGGAACAAGATAAGAAAGACACAGATGAAGCGATCGGGAGACGGATGGGAAGGGGATTTACTCCGGGGGTGAGATGGCCGGGGGGACAGAACTAAATGAGTATCAAGGCGCCGTGAAAAGGTTATAGCGAAGCACGTGGTTTACATGGTTACAGCTTTGTGATAATATATATACTTTACTCTGTTTAACACTGGCGATGAGCTTTGTTATTATTATTATAAAGGTTAGTTGGTTAAAGAATGCACTGGATATAGCATAGTCTTTTTGTAAACCCAATGCAAGTTAAGTGTATAAATTTTCAATGTTTTCAGGCCAAGGCTCCAAACTGCAGGATATTGTGTATGGCAGTTTTGTAAAGAATAAAACTTGAAATGTAAGACATACATTTGATAACATGCATGAGACCCATGTATGTTCATTGACATGCCCTGTCCCGACCAAATAAACCAATAAATACATAAACAAAAGTGTGTGATACTCGTGCGGTACGTCTTTGGCCTCAGGGGTCACGACCTCCAGACAAAAATACTTAAAGTGCATATGACGGGTTTTAATGCTTTTAGAAATAAGACTCGTTTAGAAGGATAACATAAGCTGCAAGTTCATTAGTTGCATAGGTATCTTTTTATTTCATTGAGGCAGCAATTTTAATGAAGAAATGTTGGGCAGAAAAGTTATTTTTATTACAATTTTTAAGCTACTGACAGGAAGTGACATAGATAGAGGTAAAGTTTAATCGCAGTACGTTTGTTACGTGTGACGTCACGACTTCCGCTTCCAGGTCCTGTCAGACCGGCAAATATGCGAGAAAAAAACATTAAAAACTCTTAAAAACAACCATCAATATTTCTGAAACTCAACAGAAAGTTACTGAAGCTACTTATTTCTCAGACTCATTAGCCAAAAATGCCGCACCTACTGCTAAAAAAGTATTATTTACTAAAGTCGGTACTTAGCGTAGCTGCTGCGCCGTTAGCCTTTTTTTCCGCTAACGGCTACTTTCATAGCAGTAGGTGCAGCATTGTGATAAATAAGTATGTTCAGTAACTCTCTGTTGAGTTTCAGAAATATTGATGGTGGCATTAAAGAGTTTTTTGTAGTTTCTCGGACATCTGCCGGACCCGGAAGTAGAGCTGTGACGTCACCACTTACCAAACGTATTGACTTAACATGGTTGCACGGCAACCGTTTCAAATTGTTTACCTTTTTCTATGTCACTTCCTGTCGATGTCCAATAAGGAAGTGAAATTTCAAACATCACAAAAATGGCCAAACTAAAGAACGCTGGGTACAATCTTCACCAAAACCTTAAATATAATCGTGTTATGCTATGATTTAGCACAAATTGTGTCTAATGTGTCATATGCACTTTAAGTTATACTTAATTAATGAATTGATTAATGCCGCGACCTGTTGGAGCAGTAAGCAGCCAGCGTAAGCCGGTGCTCGGGGACCCATCTCCAGATGTGAAGCCAGGCTAATGGTCAGAAACCTATTATACATGTTTTTAGTGATAGGAGAAACCGGACTACCCGCCGGAGGAAACCTACAGACACGGGGAGAGCATGCAAACTCCACACAGAAAGGCCCCGTCCAGGTGGGACTTGAACCCGGGACATTCTAGCTGTGAAGCACAAGCGCTAACCACTGAACCACCCTGCCTTTGGGAAACAATCCTGGGATGTAGAACTGGCACGAGCTTTAGTTATAATATACATATTATGTATATTATTGAAAAGGTAACTTGATAGGCCATGTGTATGTGATGTTGTTTAATACAGTGGGGGGAAAAAGTATTTGGCCAAAATCCAATAGAAAGTCTTTTGGAAACTGACCAAATACTTTTCCCCCCACTGTACTTGTACATGTATATGCATTGACGATAGTAAATGATGAGCTCGTAATACAAATAAATATTTCACTTTTGCAATTTTGACAGGAAGACAACATGGACAGAAAATCCGAGCGACTTGTGAAGGCAACCGGGGAACAGCCGACACTCAAACACACTATGAGGTGAGTCGGGTGGGAAGACACGAGCTTTTTTTTCTTTTTTTTACTTACACAAACAAACGCCACTGAACTGATCATCATTAAGAAGATGAGATAAGACTTACATAAAACACTAAGGGGGCGCAAAAAAGACAGCAAAATGTGCAATGAAGTAATAGTAACAAAAGGCATGGTATGTACAATTAATACAAACTTTAAAGCTTAAATAATAGACTATTGTAGCCACAGCAATACTAACGACTAGTGCTAGACAGTATAATTTAAAGAAAGGAAGTAACGCTTTTTAGCTGGTATTTAGTCTTGTAAATGTGAGGAAACTATCGCAATCATTTCTATTACGAGCACTGCCTGCGCTAAGTGGACCAAAGTGCAGTTAACCCCTATGAGGACATGAGCGCTGCTGCTGCCGTGTGCCAGTTCTGTGTAATGGATCAACAGAGCCTCCGGGTCACGCCAGGGCCACGTTTGTCTATAACGCTCGATTTGTATCGCCCCGACGCCTCTGTAGCCACAATAATCATCACTATAGACAGCAGGAGTAAACGGCAGGCAGTGACCTTCACGCCGTTCTCTCAAAACAGGTTCGGCTTTGTTGGAGTTTTCTGAAGAGAGAAGCCGCGACAGAGACTCCTGCGGTTTCAACGGTGCTGTTTGGGATCCGTTCGGGGACAGCGCGAGGAGTTGGACGAATACGGGAGGACGTGCATAAAGATTAAGGTGCACTTTAGAGTTCCTCTTAAATTGCCCGATGCATTTGACCTGTCCTTCATTTACCGCCGGGTCAACTGACAGGAACATTGAAGGAACATTGAAGGATAAACAAATAGTTCAGATGAAAGTCCACGGGAAACAGCGAAAACAAACCGACTGCAAAGGGAATAAACGAATAGAGATCGTTGTCATGAGAGCATTCAAGTAAAACTGAGCGGGTGCAAACTTTTGAGAACTTGCCTCCTCCTGTGCAGAGGATTCGTTTCTCTATAGGCTACAGTATCACAACTTTAACCTGCGAGATCAAAGCAGCACTGGAAAAAGAATAACCAGCTGAAGGATGAAATGACATAACATGACTTGAGTGAAATCTAAAGTTTGAGTAGATCTGGTCTGGTCTTCGATCGGATTAAACCTCTTATTGCCAATGGAACAAGGACAGTTTTTCTTAATAGGTTGCGTTCATGTTGTAGAATTCTGTTTCAATCGGAGCAGGTGCCAATACATCTCAATAGAGAAACAGTTTTTGAAAGAAATGTCCAAATGTTTTCCCTGATCATTACTTGACAGTGATTGGATTCGCAAACCCGCCACTTTCATCCTGTCGCACGTCCTTTCTACTGACCAACAGTGTCTCCGACAGCTTTATGGCGAAATAATTAGACCCCAGTTCATATATACTGAAAGAGGGGGCTTTGAACTTTGTGACAGTTTTAGTTTTATGTGAATTGGCCCGGGAATTACAGAGAAATTAGCAACAAACTAAGATGAGAAACCTTCATTTTGACAGTTACCATAGTTACCGTTATGGAATTTTGTGTTGTGACATCACGCGAACGCAGATTATGTTGTACTATTTCTAGCAAGGCCGTGGGAACCCAGGGTGCGGAGGGCGCTGCAGCACCCCCTGGTGGACAGTTTGCGAACTGCAGGCCATATTAATGTATAGTAAATATGCACAGAAAATGCATTTTTTTGGGTACATTTTGTCCCTCAGCACCCCCTAACTATAATGTCTTCTGATTTCTAGTGAAAAAGAAATAATTTAAATGCTTGATTTTAAGTGCTTGTCCCATTAGCATTAGCATTTTTATCTCATCTTAAACGTGCTCAGACCGACGACATAAAGAACCTTTATTCAGTGGATTTTAAGTCTCATTTAAGGCGGCCATTTTCCCAGTGAGTCAATATTGCATTATTGTCAGTATTCTCCCCGAATCTCCGAGCGTTTCCTCGTGTGTGCCGCCTCAGCACGAGCGCCGCGCTGTTGTTGTTCGCGAGTTGAAAGGGTAACTTTGCCCGGGGGAAGGACATCGCTCCGGTTGGAAGTTTCCGTGGCGTTCAGCGGCGGTGACAGCTCTGATCTCGACTTTTGTGATTTCCCCCTATACATGTATGTGGGATTTACAATGGACTTGCTGGAGGCAGATGAGCGGTCAAGTCAAGCTGATTCTTTACGGTGACTTTTTTCCGAATGCGCCGAAAATCTATTATTATTTTTTTTAATTGTATTTCAATGCACAGAGGCCACATTCCTGATTCTTTTTCACTCGTCGTGGGATTGCATTAGTTTGGTCCCTCAGTATATCGCAAAAGCAGACATTGCACCACCGCTACAGTGGTGTCAGACTTGATCAAACCGAAGGACTTTTGCTCCTCTTTTCCCCTTACAGCACGGCCGTTCTGATACGTGTAATTGAGTTGTTTAGCCATGTTACTCTAAGTATGAAACGCCTGTATCTTTCCACCTCTGGCTCGTCCTAATACGTTCCAGTGAGCTGCAAATGGCCCTTGTGGTAAAGCGTGTCAGAAAACGTTAGGCTCAGAACGCGGCTGCTCGAGTGCAGACCACAGAGTATGCGCTGGCAGCGGAGGACTTCCTGTGTTAGTGGTTCGAGAGCAAATCCGCCTCACTTTCATGTTAGCAGAAATTTCTTTCTTTTTTGAGAAATCCCGGCCTTGTTTTCAGAATGTTGGGAAATTTGACACAATAAAAAAAAAGAGTAATATGCATTTTTATATGGAGAATAATGTTAACATGGCATGCAATTCTGTGCATTGGTCTCACTCTATGCAGCTGATAATAATTCAGACAGGGGTGATATGGCATAAAAATGTTCGTTTAGTCAGACATTATAGGATTAGAGATTTACCTTCACATGTTTCAACCGGGTTATGGTTAACCTCTTAACCCCCACCGGAACTGAACCACGTTTTCTCCGGTTTGGCAAAAAATGAAACGAAACTGTGCCGAAAACACAACCCAAAAAAAAAATAGAAAAAGCAATGAGGTGGTGATGGAAAAAAAGTGACAAAAAAGCAGCAAAAGACCGACATAAAGAGTTACAAAAATGTGACAAAAAAGTGGCAAAACATGACAAAAATGTGACAAAAGACCAACAAAAAAGTGGCAAAAACATAAAAAAAAAAATGTGACAAAAAAAAACAATGAAAAAGTGACAAAAAAGTGGCAAAACATGACAAAAATGTGACAACAAAAAATAATGAAAAAGTGACAAAAATGTGACAAAAGACCAACAAAAAAGTGGCAAAAAAGTGGCAAAAACATGACAAAAGACCAACAAAAATGTGACAAAAAAAGTGGCAAAAAAGTGGCAAAACATGACAAAAATGTGACAAAAAAACTATGAAAAAGTGGCAAAAAAGTGACAAAAGACCAACAAAAAAGTGGCAAAAAAGTGGTAAAAACATTTAAAAAAAATGTGACAAAAAAAACAATGAAAAAGTGACAAAAAAGTGGCAAAACATGACAAAAATGTGACAACAAAACAATGAAAAAGTGGCAAAAATGTGACAAAAGACCAACAAAAAAGTGGCAAAAAAGTGGCAAAAACATGACAAAAGACCAACAAAAATGTGACAAAAAAAGTGGCAAAAAAGTGGCAAAACATGACAAAAATGTGACAAAAAAACAATGAAAAAGTGGCAAAAAAGTGACAAAAGACCAACAAAAAAGTGGCAAAAAAGTGGTAAAAACATTTTAAAAAAATGTGACAAAAAAAACAATGAAAAAGTGACAAAAAAGTGGCAAAACATGACAAAAATGTGACAACAAAACAATGAAAAAGTGGCAAAAATGTGACAAAAGATCAACAAAAATGTGACAATAAAAGTGGCAAAAAAGTGGCAAAACATGACAAAAATGTGACAACAAAAAACAATGAAAAAGTGGCAAAAACATGACAAAAGACCAACAAAGTAAATGTGCTTGGTTATGGCGGGTGTTAAGAGGTTAATCTCAATTCAGCTTTATTTTACCATACTATAAAACAAATAAACATTTTACTGCTATTCCGCTTGAATAGCAGTAAAATGCAAACTCTAGTACAAAATGATGCTTTTCACCCAGGACTATTTCATCTTCATGTCATGCTGGAGACCGTTTTTCTGGCTGGTGAGCTTTTAAAACTAAATGTATGTTATATATTGCAGGCAGGGAGGAAAAAACCCAGAGACAGCTCAGAAAGTCCCTTTTCAGCTTTTCTCCATTTGGAACCTTTAAAACCCGCGTCACATCTGCCTCACATTTGGTTAATTGTTGTGTCACTGGAAATGATACTGACACTGAGCAGAGCTGGTATGGTTTAAAGATGTCTGGACTTTAAAAAATAAATAAATAAATAAATAAACAGTGCACCCCATGAGTGAGAGTTGTACTTCAGACCAGTCAAAGAAATGAAGACTTTCAGCTGCTCCATTTACAGGTTTCTCCGTGATCAAACACAAACTATTTACTTTTCTTGAATATTTGTCGCTGTAACGTCTTACACATCAGCATTAAATACATTTTCCCCTTGGCTAGAAAGACTTTTAACATTTCTACACGCACTTGATGAGTCACATTTTAGACACATTTTCTTTTTGTTCTTAACATTTTGAACAGAATCTGCAAATATTTAGGCAAATTATGTAAAGCATAAGGACACAATTCAGGTAATTTTCTTCTCCAAGGTCTCATTGTTACAAAAGTGTCTTCGAAGCATAAGTTGCTCTCTGATGGTTTTGCTTTGTAGCTCACCGGGTAAAACAGGTTGGAGAGCCCTGATTTAAATGGATTTTATTGATGCACAAACAGAAAAATACCAAAGTCCAGACAAATAATAAAATGCCGTGTGGCCATACCGCCTTTGCTCTGCCCGGTCCCGTCAGACCTGTGAAGCTAAGCAGGAAGGGCCTGGTCAGTACTTGGATGGGAGACCGTTTGGTAACACCAGGAAGCCTGGCGGATGTAGAGAGTGAGTGAGTGGTTGGAGGGGCCAATGGCGTAGACTGGTTGCCTCACTCCCGTCAATCCACCCCAGGGCAGCTGTGGCTACAATAGTAGCTTACTACCACCAAGTATGGAGTGAATGAATAATGCAATATAAAGTGTCTTTGAGTGTGCAGAAAAGCGCTATATAAAACCGACCAGTATTAAATAAAAATCCGGCACCAAATCGAGTTGGATAAGATCTGCAGCTGTAAAGTCAACAAAACATGAGAAAATGGTGATAGTGAAGAAGAAGAAATAATTGACTTTTGCTCAGTGTTATAATTACTGTTTCGGGGCGACAGTGGCGCAGTTGGTAGAGCGGCTCGTCTCATGATCGGAAGGTCAGGGGTTTGAACCCCAGCTCCTGACGATGCACACTGTCGTGTCCTTGGGCAAGACACTTCATCCCCCTTGCCTCCAGTGTCTGCGTACATTGGTGACGAGTGTGAAAGGGTGACTGGTTCCTTGCTGTAAAGCGCTTTGGGCCTAATGAAGGTAGAAAAGTTTTAAATAAGTTGAGACCACTTTTAGTTTATGTTTTGTCAAAAGTAACTCAAAGTAATTTTCGAAACCGTAAAAGGAAATACAAAGACATTTCATTTTTTAAAACTGTTACTACTCATATAGAATATATTACAATTTTAAAGCCCAACACTGTTACCTGGAGTAGTTTTTCACTACCCTCGCGCAGGTTTGAGTAATACTCGGGTAAACCCATTGAATTTCGCTGTTTCTTCTTCTGGTGTCAGCACTTTGTTTCATTCTTCCTGGAAACAATTGCGTACTTGTTAAACCCCAAACTGACCTCCACATTTTTAAAGCCCATAATCCAACATTATATCGGTTCTGCGCTTAAAGCCTGTTCTTCATGCCACGCTGAAGCTGTAAACCACGCCGTAAATCGAAACTGAAAGTTCGTTTTTTAATAAGTTATTCCCTCAGCTTCCAGCAGGAGGAGCCCCAGCTCTAACCTGTATTTCAATGTTATGTTTTTATTCTTACCGACATAAACGTAAAATATCAATGTTCCGTAAACCTAAATAATGTTTGAGTCTATTTTTAAGCAACAGCAGGATATGTCCGCTTTAAGGCATCGGGACCCGACCCACCTTTAACTCATAAAGACAAAGAGCCACTATTGTAAAATCTAAACAAACTCTCTAACAGCGCTTTAGCTTCCACACATTCTAGTACTTTTTCTTTTACTGAAACAGAACTGAACAAAACCTCATCTTGAGGCATAATTTCTCTCCGTCGAGATAATTGTGTCAAATCTGGAAACTTTCTTTTCAGTTTAGTGAGAAACGCTCCCCCCGTCTCACTCGGAGAAACATATAACAGCATTAGCTGTAGCTTAATTACAGGGCCTCGCGATGGGCCCCTTATTCTTCTCCGGGTGTAGAAAATGCTCGTAGCGTTTGTAGTCGGTTCAAGGCTTTCTAAAGGATGTGCTGGCATGTGCGCCCATCTGGCAACGGGACCAAACTTGAGGTGGGGAGGGGGAGGGGGGGGGGGCTTCTTTTTTTAGGAGGAGGAGGGGGGGGGGGGGGGGGGCTGAACTGTTATTGTTTGAAAAGCGTGTAAGCGGCCTTCACATCGCCACAGAAGAGCGAGGGGAGGAAAAAAAACTTGCGCGGCTTTGACTGACGACTTAACAGGCGAAACCGAATTTGTCTTTTGCTGGGAGATGTCAGATGCCTTGCCAGGGAGAGAGAGAGAGAGAGCTTACAATGTCTACTGGGTCTCGTTCGCCCTCTCTTTTCTCCTCCAGTTTAAGACGGATCTCCGAACGCAACAACATCAAAGGCCTAGCACTGCAAATGTACATTGTTGTTCCACATACCACATAAAACAGGAAAAAAAAAAAAAAACAGCTAAAGAGATGGTGCAAGTTTTTTTTTTTTCCCTCCCTCTCACTCTCTCTCTCTCTCTCTCTCTCTAAATAAGCAGTGATGGAGGGAATCGGTTTAGAAATGCCAGAAGATTAACTCTTTTATCTTTTCATTTCAAACGTATTCCTCAACCTCCACATATCACGAACTGGCAGCATCCTCTGCTCTGGCCCGGGACACTCTGAAGCAACGGGCCAGTGATACGTGGGATCTGTTTATGTTGCTTCATCTATTATTTCTATTCCATTTTTTTTTCCTTTTGCCTTTAGTCGAGGGAGTTTTATTCAGATTGGTCACGTTGCGAGGTTAAAACATCAACTGAAAGGCACATAAGCTGTAGTATACTTTCAGTGGTATCCTAATTTCAGGTTTGTTTTATTGCCCGAAAAGATGGGATTTACAAATGCGATAGGAAATCGAACTGGGACGTCTCCATTTTGATGTGGCTATAGTTTTATTCAGGTCTTTTCTGTTTAATTCAGCTCAGACCGTTTTACTCACTTTTCCCTTCAGTCTGTATAAACAGTAGGTTTCCCAATGAAGATTATGTTTTTTTTGTTTTGTTTTTTGTCACATCACTCATTGTATTTGCAAATCCTAAAGTCACTCTGAAATAATAAGATAACAAGTAGATCAACAGTGAGACGGTAACACTTTATAAGAACTACACCTCATTTAGTCTTAATTAATCATAAACTATTCTTTAATTAAGTGTGACTCATACTTAATTACTACTTAACTACTCCAGTAATTAATGCTTGACTTTGGTTATTCATTAGTTTTTAATACTTGATTAGTTGATATAGTTTGAAATTCGATTGAAAGTCCCTCGTTGTAGAAGTGCCAGTCTGCTGTTTGTGCAGAGTCATGTGACCACATTAAATGCTCATATATAACATAAGTAATGTTATATATGAATTCATGAGGAGACTTACTAATGAAATAGTAATTGTTCTTATATGATCTGACCAGAGCAGGATCAGGTACTGGTCAGGGCTTAGGAGGCACTGGAGAAACTGCAACACTGATAGTACTCTCTGTTTTTCTTTAATGAGTCTGAAATAGAGATTTATTGATATAAACTAATACCGCAATGCATGACTAATTCAGGCAGTTATTAACCATTAGTTAAAGTGTCTGACGATCTATTCATTAAAGGTTAAGCACCAGTTACTTATTTATTTATTCATTTATTTGACAGGGACATTGCAATTCAACATAGCACAAAACAAGCTTGTAGCTGACGCGACGCAAAAAGAGTTTGTAGCTAGTGCTAATTGTCAGCTCCAGTCCCCGGCTGAGCCCTGAGTAGTTTAAGTAGTAGCTGATTAGTTCATGATTAATTAAGGCTAAAGGAGGTGTAGTTATTGCGTTTCTTCTGCAAACATGCGCTCTCTTTGTTTACCACGGAGCAAGAATGCGAAAGAAGCTTTGCCCTTCAGAGTTTCGCTTGAATGCAAAGTTTTAAAGTTTTAAAAAGTCGGCAGCCCAAATTCAGGAAGGCAGGAATCAGCGAAGCCATGGTCGTGGATCATCATAGCGGCCAGTCTTTGCTTACCGTAATTCTCCTGTAAGGACACAATAGCATTAATGTCCATGCTCACCCCATTGTTGACCCCAATAAAGAGACATTGCAAAAAAAAAATAAAAAATAAAAAAAAAAAAGCAATGATACCAGTTCTTCGCTACAAATCGCTATCTATGACATTGTATCCTCTGCGTTTTGAAACAGCCCAGTGAACGTCAGGCGTACAGTGACACGTCTCCCAAACAGCCGGAGAGCTGTCTGTTATTCACTGTCATAGCCGTAACTAAACCCAGCGTCACCACCAGCAGCGGCGGCGTTGGTCCCATCTGACCCACAGGGACCACCCAAGAGCCGCAGCACCGCTCACTTCTCACCTCCACTCCGAGCGTCTGTGTGTGTGTGCGCGCGCCTGTTCCACCCACCATATGGACCCTGTTTAGAGAGATTTTCTGTAAAAAAAAAAAGAAGAAAAATCTCCGTCATGCCGTGGCAGGATTACCGCGGTGAAAAGCAGCACCTGGAAGAGACGGGCTGCTCCCGCTCCCCTCGCCTTTAGTAGACGCTCAAAGAAGTTCCCGGCTTCCCAGCTTGAGGCGGCGGATTTGTTTTTGACCTACATGGGCGTCCTAGGATTCACGTTTCCTGTTTCCAAAAGAGCAGAAAATAAAAAAATAAAGATCTTACATTCTCCGGCTCGTAGCGTTACAGTGTGAACGTGTGTGTGCCAGTGTGTTTGTGCGCGTGTGTGTGTGTGTGTGTGTGTGTGTTTCCACAGCAAACCCACACGCTGATTATCCACACAGGGATGTAAGTGCATGTCAATATTCCCTGATGGAAGTGAAAGTGCTATCTCAACACAAGAATCCTCATTAAAGATATTTGGAGCGAGCCCAAGATTAGACAATAAGACGTTGTGATGTTTGTCGTGCAGGGATTGGTGTAAAGCCATCAAAGGAAACGGTATCGTGCGTGCATGTGCAGAGATCCAGGTTGTGAAGAAAGAAAATGTGTGATGATGTGTTTAAAAGAAAAAATGGGCAACGGGAGACACGAAAGTAAAAGTTAACAGTTCTCTGAAGTCACTCATAAAGATTAGTAGCCAATGCATAAACCAAGGCTCGGTCTTATTATAGTAGGAGTTTCAAGCAGTACTAAGTAACTCGTGCCCCTAGAGGCCATAAGCGCCACTGCAGGTGTCGTAGCATGTTGCGTTTTTTTACTCATTAATTGTCCGTGAGAGTAAATACCACGCTGACGGAAAAGACAAAGGGAGAGAGGGATATTGTTCATCCAAATACACAATGGAGATTTTTATTTTATTTTCACTCAAACTTGGCTGTATATACTCTTTAAGTGGCGCTAGCCCACAGTTAGCTTTGCCCGTTAGCCTGTTAGCTTCTTCTTCGTGATTCCATTAGTGTTTATGGGGGCCTCCTACCCGGTGCAGGAAAGTTGCAATTGTGGTTTTCTGGCCAGAGACACCAGGGGGAGATGAAATCATCCCATCATCACTTGTATTACCCCCAGAGGGACTACGGGAAGGATATATTAAGGTAAACATGTTACTTAACCCTCGTGTGGTCCTTGGGTCAGTTTGACCCGAAAGCCACTGGAGCCGCAGCCCATCCAAATGGCCCACAAGCCACTGAAGGATTTTTGTAAAAAGATTTTTTCAGGCTCTTTTTTGAAGCGTACATTTTTTGACATTAGGGTCTTTAAAGGGTGCAAAATTAAAGGATCACACGGGGATTAATGTTGCTTTAAGGGAAGAAACTGCAGACAAGACAACATTTTTAGGTTTTGGGTCAGTTTGTTCTCCCAACAATGCATTCTTCTCACATTGTGATATTACCTCAAAGTAGCGCCTGCAGACACCAACATTTTAAGCCTTGTTTTTAACAATATTTCAAAGTTGATGCTTCATTTTTGTTTTGTTCTCTAGATATCTAATTCATGACCTGACTAACTGAGCACCAAACCCCACAACATGTTGAATATGTAGACATTTCTTTCAGAAGAGGAGTAGGAGCGAGGACAGGCAGCATGACATTAGTCATTGGTCCTCATCAGCCTGGGCTAAAATAAGGAACCAAAGAATATAGAATCTGGCACTTGACTAGAATTAAGCCTGCTGCAGCTTTTATATTAAGAATTACTCTAAAAAAAAAATCAATCAATCAATGCTCATGAATTAGTATTAAAACAGCTCTTTTAATATGAGACACATTATGACGTTAGGGTTAAAGTGCAGATATATAAATGTGTAGGGGTGCCCCAGAGCTGAAAAGGTTGAGAACCACTGCTTTAATCAGAAATACTTCATACATACCAACAAAACAATCCCATAGATTTATGTTCTATATCCAAAATGACAGATTTTGTCACCAGAAAGATACACTTTTGTTTGTCATTTGAACGGCAGAAACTTGTGATACACCAGGTGTTTCTGACCGTTAGCCTGCGGGCCCTGGAGATGTGTCCCCGGGCACCGGCCTTCGCTGGCTGTCCTCTGCTCCTACATTGAAGATGGGTCAGATGTAAGAGCGAATTTCCCTAGGGGGATTCATTTATGTCAGTAATCTACAGCAAAAGTTTCAAATGTATCTGTCTAAAAAAAAAATTTTTTTTTTCCTACTCATCTCCAGTGAATGCCTTCATTACAACTGCTCTCTTCAAACTCTCAGCAAACTGTAATGAGGTGAGAGATCCATCCCACACTTTTGTTCTCTGAGTGTGGTAATATATTTATTATTTGCAAACAGATTCCAAACACTTCTGGATCTAAAGAACTAACTTAATTTACGCCAACATTCACTGACTGATTAACCTTTCCTGAAGCTTTGACTTCATCATAGTTTTAATCAGCAGCATTTCTTCTCATCTGACAAAAACAATAACAATAGTAGTATCTGGGCTCCATATTTTCCCTCTTATGTATTTGCGTTCATGTGGTATAATTCAATCACTGTCACTGTCAAAGACCTTCCTCAGCAAAGAACATTATTTGTGTTGTTTATAAAAAGATTAGAACAGAAAATAGCACTCAACACTGGGGTCGCGGCACAAATCATGTCGCATCGTTTATCCCTGTGACTAATAACTGCACTTTGCATCATTTCATTTCGCTAATTAACGTAACTTTGTCACAAGAGCTGACCTCTCGACCCCGCCTTGCCCTCCGTTACGTTGCATTTGTTAATTTTAGATTCATCTGCGCACAACGCGGCACAAGCTTCTTTTAATTACTTTTAAAAGCTTGAACCATTAGTGTCGAAACGAAAGAAGATGGTAACGTTTAAAAAAGCCACAAAAAGAGTTGTTCATCAAAAGCCTTTTACGGCTCTAGTTCATTTCACATGTGGGATGCTTATTTTCGAACACTTTTTTTTCTGGGCCCTATACTGACCATATTCCACTTATTATAGTTGCGATTGTGAGAGTTTAACCCATCGCTTGTAGGTCTTACACTTAATCCTCAAAATGCTCAAGAAAGTGACGTTTTATTTATTTTGGCGATGTTTGGACATGGATATTGAGACGTTGCGTTGTCTTACCTTATGCATTTATCATACGTCATAAGGTGTGGGGAAACGCATGCGATAGTGCAGTAGAGCAAATGGTTTTGCTTCGACAAAAGGCTGTAAGAATTATAGGTCATAAAGGCTCTAGAAAACACGCGAAGGATCTTTTTGTCAAGCTGAAACTGTTGAAATTTAAGGACCGTGTTCAATTAAAAATGTCACTGCCCCTTGTGGAAGATTAAGAATAAGTTGGTACCAGAACACAATTACAAGAAGTTGACTTTGATTACAGATATCCATCCATCCATCCATCCATCTTCTCCCAATTGTCCGTTGCCGGGTCGTGGGGGCAGCACCAGCCCCTATGGCTCCTCCTGCAGGTGGTGGGTCCACAGAAGGATGGCCTCATGGTTCTAACCGGGCCTGTTGGTCTCTCATAAGGGGCTTCTGAACCGCTCTTTGTCTGACCCGTCACCCAGGACCTGTTTGCCATGGGAGACCCTACCAGGGGCACGAAGCCCCCGACAACAGAGCTCCCAGGATCATCCGGGCGCTCAAACCCCTCCACCACGTTAAGGTGGCGGTTCCAGGAGGGGTGATTACAGATAATGAAAAGGAAATAATAGATCATTTAAAAAGTATGTGAGATGCAACTTGAAAAATATAAACAAATATATATGTACAGGTGAAACTCGGAAAATTAGAATATTGTGAAAAAGCTCATTTATTTCTGTAATACAACTTAAGAATGTGAAACTAATATACGATACAGACTCATGACATGCAAAGTGACATAATGTCAAGCCTTTGTTATAATGTTGATGATTTTGTCTTACAGCTTGTAAAAACCCCAAGTTCCAAATCTCAGAAGATTAGAATATTGTGAAAAGGGACTATATTGATGGTTCAAAGTGTCTCCTTTCATCAGCTAATGAATCCAAAACCCCTGCAAAGGGTCCCTGGGATGTGAAATGGTCTCTAAGTGGTAGAATTCACCATCATGGGGAAGACTGCTGACCTCACAGTTGTGCTGAAAACCATCTTTGACCAAAGGCTGAAAAGGAAATAGCAAAAGCAGTTGGATGTTCTCAAAGTGCTGTATCAAAGCAGAAAGTTAAATGGAAGAAAAAGTGTGGAGGACAAAGGTGCTCCACACAGGGATGAGCGCAGTCTGGAGAGGACTGTCAGGAAAAGGCCATTCAAAAGTGTGGGTGACCTTCACAAGGAGTGGGCTGAGGCTGGAATCAGTGCATCAAGAGCCTCCACACACAGACGGGTCCTGGACATGGGCTTCAAATGTCGTATTCCTCTGGTTGAAGCATCCTGGTCTTCCATAACACCTCAGCAGTGCCACAGGCTGAGAGCATCCATGCCACGCAAACGCATTAAGTCATTCAAGTAAAAAGGCCCAAACCAAGTACTATGTACTTATGCATGAATATAGTTTTCAGAGGACCCACATTTCTGTTTAAAATATTTATTTATTGATTTCATGTAATCTAATTCTAATCTTCTGACATTTTGAATTTGGGTTTTTTACAAGCTGTAAGCCATAATCATCTAAATTAAAACAAACAAAGGCAAACAAATGTCACTTTGCATGAGTCTATACATCATATGTTAGTTTCACCTGTAAATTGTATGTCAGAATGGGAATAATGTTTTTGAAAATTATTAAAATTGGTTGATTTTGAAATGCCAAAAAGTGTGTAACTTGGTCATCGATATTGTTTTGTCCAGTAATGCTTGCAAAGAGGAATGGACCATAAAACAATGTCTTCATCATGCTCCTTTTCACCCATGTAATGTTCACGTTAATGTAAGAGAATAAAAAAAAAAATATAACATGAAGAAATAAATGAAATGAAATAATCTGCGTCATATGAGTCAATACTTGCATATTGCGACAGACCTTGTAATCTACAACCCAAATTCACATATCCTACATCGTCACAATATCTACACACACATGCACAAAATAGCAAACTTCTCTATTTGCAGAAACTCTAGACCATAGGCCGATACAAAATACGACTGGTTTGGAGAGGTTGCTTCTCTGTTTAATGCAGCTCATCTCTCTCTCCAGCCCTATTGGTCAGCCACGTCAGGCTCTGAGTGAGTGACAGGGGCACTTCACCAATCACAGTGAAGTGTAAGCTTTCAGAGGGAGGCGGCTTTAGATACAGTATGTCCTAATAAGGTGATACAAGGTAAACATGAATTGTGATGAAATCCAAATGATATTAGGTATTTAAGCAAAATCTGATTTTTTTTTTGTGGCATATTGCCCATCAATAGAGGGAATCCTGTCTGCCAGGGAGCACATACAAAGATTACCTGCTCGCTTTTACAGCCTCATATAATAACAGCGTGTTTCAGTATGACTTTGTATCGTATTCCAAAACTTGTAGTGATCTTTACGGAGGAGTCTCGTCTCATTTCCAGATTGGAAAAAACGCATAAAACCTCTATAGAAGTGAGGTCCGTGGAGCGACTTATGAACCTCTCTGTCTACGCCACTGGTTTCAATCTATAAAACTCTGGTTTAAATCTCATATTTTCACGCAAAGAATGTGAACTCCCCTTGACTCCGGTGGAAAATATGGCCCCAGCAGCTGATTCAAATCGAAACGTTGGCCAAGACAAGTATGTCTTCTGATGCACATCGGGCTCTTTATTGGTAAATTCATGTGGCGAATGGATGATATGGGCCTTCAGTTCATTCTCTTATAAAGTGCAGCTTTTCTAAGTGGAAAATGATTGTAGCCACATTTTCATATAAAACAGGTGAGATTAAGTACAAGTTTGTCTTTCAGAGAAGGGCGAGGCCGTGAAGTCAATGTAAAGTGAACTGTGGTGAATGGAATGGAAAACTCCCACTGTGAAGGGGCGTGAGGTCCTGCTCCCGAACCTCAGATAACTACTCAGATAATCTCCATTTACCTGAGTTTTGACCTCTCATAGTCGCAGGAAAGCTGTGGGTTACTGGCACATGGATGGCGCTCACTTCCTTTTACCTGCGCCTTTATGGGCACAGGCTTAGTGTGTCTTTGTCCATTGGCTAGGGTTGAATGACACGTTCTAATAGGGCAGCCCGTAAAAGCATTTACAAGCATGAGTTAATCGTGAGCTAATAACAAACTATTCATGAACTGATAATTGCAAAGATCACACACGAAGAATTAAAGTGATATTCTGTAAGATTCTCCTGATCAGACCTGGAAGCCACGTCTACTGACTAAAGCTCGTCTCATTGGTCGCGGTTATGGCACCGGAGATTCTGATTCGGCAAAGGAAGTGACTTTAGGAAAAATATAATTATTCAATATTACTTACATTACATCAAATTGCAGCCCAGGCGCTCAATTATACACATTCTATTACATTTGTAAAACAATGAAACTTACAGACTATCACTTTAAAGATATATATTCTGTCACTTAATTCAAAATGAACAGGCATATTTGTGAAGGAGAGATCTGCTAATAGTTAGTTAATAGTTAGTCCATAATTAGTTTATTATTGACTTGTGCTTGTAAATGCATTATTGGTCTGCCTTCTTATGAAGTATTACTAGTTTTATGATTTTGTTGGCTATTTATTTGTTTGTTTCCCTACGGATTGGATGACACAGATTCTGCACCACCGTTTCTATTGTTTTTTTCACAGAAACCAAACTGGTTGTCGGACTGACGTAGCATTTTGTTGTGTTACTGTTCTCATGTGTTTCATAGGAATGTTGCTGCTATAAGCATACAAGCAGCTTTTTGTGTTTTTTTTTTTCATACCTGGGTGATAGAGTTTTACGCAAAAGACTTGAGGTCATCTTCAGCAATTCTCCTTTTGTTGTCTTTAATAAGATGCTCATCGTTCCATTAATTGCGTCACATCCCTGCGTACTGCGGACAGAGACGTACGATCTTGCACTTCAGTGACGCACTTTGCTTATCTCAACCCGTTTTGTTCTTTCACCAGTCGCCCCTCTTAAAGCCCCGTCCCCGCCTTCTCGATGTAACCGCTCCGTTTGCCCCCGCCGCCCTCGCTCTCGACCTGTGAACTGTACTCGGTGTCTGCTGATGCCTCACGCTCTCATGTCTGTGACTTCATCCATCACATTGCCCCCCCCCCCACCGTCGCTCCCTGTCTCCACTGTCCATTGTGCGTCGGACAGAAGGCAGCCCTGTGTGTTCGGGACAGTGGCGTTGGTGTGGCACGCTCCCCTCTGTAAATGATAAAAGACACCAAAGGGCCGCGGCTGAAGCGTGGGCCTTGTTTGTCTGAATGCGTCGCGCTCTGAGGAAGGCGCCGCTCTCCCTCAACAGTAACTCCACTGATAAATACAGACCAGGGAATGTGTTTGATGTCTCGGATTTGAATAAATATCTGGACGGCGTTCGACAGTGCGTCTGGTGATAGTCGGTGACGTGCGGAGAGGCTGGGGATGGACACTGTTCGAGCGGCATATCTCCAAGCATTACTTTATTCACTGCCAGACCGGGGGAGGACAAGTCGCCTCCTGGATTGATCAAACTGTTAAATGTCTAGGTTCAGCGATATGTTCCCAAAGAATGAGTTCAGCTGACGACCTGAACGTCCTGAATGGCCGGGTTATTCCATCAATTCCTTTCATATTCCCCGACGGTGCAGGCATATTCCAAGATAGCGATGCCAGGATTCATCGGGCTCACACAGTCCTTTTCACACGTGGATTAGCAACCACAGAGTCCAGATCTTAACCCCGTAAAAGAAGCTTTGGGAGGTGCTGGAGAAGACTTTGCACAGTGGCCACACTCTCGCATCACCAATACAAGACCTTGCTGAAAATAGAACACTGGATTAGGGTGACCAGATTTTCCGACTGGGACACAATTTGGGAATATGCCACAGGGGTTCCAAATTGTGACCGTCGTTTCCCCTCACTGAACGGTAAAAACTGTAAACGTATTTTATTTAATTATTTTTTATTTTTTTTTGGGGGGGGGGGGGGGGGGTCATTGATACTCACATGGGCCAAAAACAGTCATTTTTCAAGTGAAGTTTGCTTCTTTGGGGGCTATATTGGCCAAACAACCGGGACAACTGGGACAGAGACTGAGTAACACTGGGACAAATCAATGCCTTTGGAGAAATCTATTGGGACATGGGACAAAGGACTCAAACCTGGGACTGTCCTGGGCAAACTGAGACATCTGGTCACCCTACACTGGATTGCGGAAGCGTATTGAAACAATGCCACGAACGCAACAACGAGGAGCCGGATTGTTGTTTGTTTTTGCGCAGGAGTTATTTCACTTCTTAAGCTGTTTTACCTGAAGCTAGTTCCAGCTCGATTGTTTGTCGTTATGGAAACAGCTTTAACTGTTGCCAGACTAACACATATATGAAAATAATGCACGCCAGTTAGCATTAGGCTTCTCACCGACCATGGTATAATCAAAGCTAAAGACAAAAAAATGCAAAAATACCCTCTTTTTTTGGGCGACCACTCTCTTTCGGTCAGGCAGTGTCGGAAAAATATTTGCAATTTGAGTCAATCTGTGATATATACAGTATTATATCCGCTTAATCCATCAGAGTGGGAGAGTGGGAGAACAAACCCACCCAACCATTTGCATTAGGTTTATAAATGATTCTGAAACCCTATTGAAAAATGACAATCCTGTTGGAATTTGTGTCAAGAAAAGCAATATTGAGAGAATGTCTGAGCCAAAGGACGTGCTTGTGTCTTTTGCACTAATCTGCAATAAATCCGTGTTGCCGTGGCTCGGTTTTCACTATTGCAGTGGTTCTCAGCTTTGGTCATCCGTTGCTTCTTGTTGAGCTTACATGATAATAGCCTTTTTTTGGTTCTTGCTGTATCATTGAATATGAATCTTTTACTGACGATGGCGCACGGTGAAAGTGCCTACAAACAGTCATTGCATGGGAACTATGAATGTTGTTAATTTATGCTGCTCAAAATCATTGGAATCACTCATAGATCCCTGTGACACATCGATTCATTGCTTTTCCTCATTTCCTTGGTTCCGTCGGTGTTTCGCTTGTGTCTCTTAGTTGGCATGCATAGCCGCGGTGCACATGTGCAGAATATACCGTTTCAATATTGACTTTGGTCGAACAAAACAACACAAGCCGCTTCCCCATCTCCCGAGCAGGAATCCTATTGTGCGGCACTCCCATATTTGTCTTGTCTTATTAATAACCGGGCTCTAAACCTTCATACCGCTTAACAATATGCAATTAAAAGCCTCAATGCACGAGACGGCCTTTGATAATTCGGCTTTTTACAGATGAAACGAGGCGGGGGTTTGTTGATTTGAATTCGAATTTTTTGCCCTCCCGAGCCGTTGTTTTTTGGGGGTTTTTTGCACAGAAAGACAGAAAGGACCGATCGGAGCGGATAGTGCGAGTTTCCTGGAATCCTGCGAGGACCGGCATCTGGTATTGATTTTTTCCCTGTGCGCCTGTGAAGGCTGTGGAGCGGGCCTCGCGATCAGTCCGGCATTTTCTACAGATCAGGTGGACAACCGGGAGAGGGAGACGCGATCGGTGCGTCATGCTTGACAGCGTGTGATGACAAGCAGATTTGTTATTTTTCTAATCACTCCGCACGAAAGTTAAAGTTGGAGGAAAAAAAATCAAAAGATATTTGCTTTGTGACACCTATAACCCTCTCATTCCCCTCGAAATCAATAGATACCAGTGTGCGCTTGTTGAAAGGCTGTGCAAAGCAGTGGCAGATGCACCAAGCCTATTCTGATTCTGATTCTGATTCTGATATTCACGCATGTATTAGCCTCCACAGAGTCCAGAGCTAAACCTCATTGAGAATCTTTGGGATGTGCCGGAGAAGGCTTTTGCACAGTGGTCACATTCTCCCATCATCAATACAAGATCTTGGTGTAGAAAATGAACACAGCACAGGCTCTTTTGACATTGCAGAAGCTTATTAAATCAATGCCAGAGCAAATGCGTGCTGGGTCACACTTAGCCTTAACTAATCATGTACAATTCATTAATTAAGTGTGACTTATACTTTATTACTTAACTACTCAAGTAATTGATACTTAGCTTTAACACGTTGGTTATTAACCTCTTCAACCTTAATAGAGTGCATTTTCTCCAGTTCAGATTTACCCAAATCTAAAAGCTTCTCGACTGGAGCTCACAGCCTATAGGCCAGACCTACAAAACTCGTCTCAGTTTCCTCCTTGCTTTTGTTATCACGTTTCAGTCACTGTTGTTGCTTTTTTTTTGCCACATTTTTGTTGCGTGTTTGCCGCATTTATTGTATTTTTGTGTGTGTAATGTAACTGTGCTCAAGCCACAAAAATGTGACAAAAAACACAACCAAAAAGGACAACAAAAAAACGTGACAATCGCAACAAGAAAGAAGCTTAGATGAGTTTTGTGTAGGTCTTAGCTTTCAAATGCGACTGCGAGCCCCATTCGAGAAGCTTTTAGATTTGGGTAAAGCCAAACTGGAGAACATGCACTAGGTTAAGGCGAGGATGAATGGTTATTAAGTGCCTGAATTAGTTTATATTAATGTATCAACTAATCATTAATATACAGTATGATTCAATCACTTCATAGTTTATTAAGTATTAGAAACGAATGAACAACCAAAGTATCTGATGAGCTATGCTTTTTGTGCTTACTGTTGTTGTGTCCTTGAGCAAAGCACTTCACCTTTCTTACCGGCGTGGGTGTAATGTGCACTTGAGTGATTGGTGGTGGTCGCGAATTGGCAGCCACGTTTCCACCAGGTCAGCCCCGGGGCAGCGACGCGGCGTCCCACAAACTGAATGACTCACGTGCAGCGCTTTGGGTAACTGGGAAGGAGCTGAAACTACCAGACTGTGACAACGGCGTCTGCCGCATCGTCGGATAAAATGCAGAGCGAGTGTGCGGCGGCGGCGGCAGCACCTGGGAGTCCAACTGTGTTTTAGATCCACAGCCAAACTTAAGGCGTGTTCCTTTTCCCAGCTCCAAAATCCGAAAAGTTTTCTCATAAATCTTGTGAATGTTGGAGGCGTTGTACAAACTCATAAAAATTCGTATAAAGGCAAAAAACCTCTTTAAAGTTGATACCACAGCAAGTCAGTTCCACGAAAAATGGTTAATATTTCTTTACTGGGGGATTTCTTACTTCAAGTGACAGGTTTTAATGCTTTTGAAAATAATAATAATGATTATTTTATTTCAGTGAAGCAGCAATTTTAATGAAGAAATGTTGGGCAGAAACGTTATTTCTATTTGAATGTTTAAACCGCTGACAGGAAGTGACATAGATAAAGGTAACGTTCCATAGCGGTTTTCCCATTGACCTAACATGGTTGGCATGGCAACAGTTTAAAATTGTTTACCTTCTTCTATGTCACTTCCTGCCGGTGTCCAATAAGGAAGTGAAACTATAAACATCACAACAATGGCCAAACTAAAGAAAGCTGGGTACAAGCTTTGGCAAAATATGAAATATAATCGTGTTAACTATGTTTTAGATTTTTTTTTAAATTGTGTCTAATGTGTCATGTGCACTTCAGTGTTTCAGTAAATAAGAGCCCACACAAAATTGCTATAATATTGTGGTTCTAATCAGACATGGGCATAGACGACTCGGGTGCCCGCCTAAGCGCCATCTGCTGGAGGGAGAGCCGAATTGCGCTTTAATTTTTGAACCCATGAGGTCCATGCTCCCACACCATCAAACAACATCGCCCTCCCTGGTCCTTCTAAAATTCATACATTTACTTCAGAAAAAGAAAATATAACCGTTGCACGTTTCATGAATGCGCATGTTCAAATCTGTTTTCTTTCTTTTTTTTTTTTTTTTGAATGAATAGATAATCATAACATATCCATATCCAAAGTGTGTCCAAAAGGGTTGGGAACGGAAAAACACCGGAAAAAAATTAAGAATGCTATTTGGGTCGAGAAAATTCCGAGAAAGGCTTGTCCGTGTGCGTTAGAGAAACACACAGGCATATAAATGGAAATTAAGACATTTACATTATATATTATTTATTTTTTGTGGGAGGGAGGGGGGGCGCAAAAGTTCAATCTCGCCTGGGGCCCCAAATTGGCTGGTTCTAATCCAATAGTTATAGTTTTGAGGATATAGCGTTTCTATTGTACTCAGTTTATCATATCAGAGCATCTTAATTGAGTCATCCTTTTCTCACATTGCCTGGTTTCACTTCAGATGTTTTTGGTACTTGCTTCTTTGTCTGATCTTTAAGGCAACAGAGTGGTTTTCAAGTGCATGTCTCATCTGCTTAATAAGAAATTACAGCAGGATTCCGGTGTGCTGTTTTGATCACCGCGCACATAGACAGAGACAGTTGTGGGGTGTTTTTTTTATTTATTTTTTTGTAATGTAAATCGGATATCCAATGGCCTGGGTGTTCTTTGAAAGCGGCAGGCGTACTGTGACAGACCTAGACAGAGAGAATGTTCTTAGGAATTCTCTAAAGCATACCCCCCCTTACCTTGTCACAAAAAAAAAAAAAAAAAAAAGAGGAATTGTTCGCGCTGCCACACCATATGGAGAATTGTCCCATTTTCTTCCCCCTTTATATCAAATGCGAAAGTCGAAAACCTTCTGTAGTGTATACCACATGTGATTTGGAGCTCTTGTGAGGCATCTCGGTGACTTTTCTCTTCTTTTCTCTTTTTTTTTTTTTTTTTTTTATGATTCGTCTGCCGAGAGCTTTCTGACAACTTTCCGTCATTCACTCATCTTCCTCCCTCCTCTGTCTCCTCTCCTCTTTCCGACAAAAAAGCAAAAAAAAAAAAAAAAAAAAACCCGCTCGCACGTTTCTTAGCCATCGATTGATTAGCATACATCAAGCACCCTGTCGTAAAAAAGGAAGGAAAAAAAAAAAAAAAAAAAAAAAAGGAGCTTCATCGGAAATCTTTCTTTAAAACCAGCAGCTGTCAGGCGCATCAACACGAGCCGCGTTCGAGAGCTCGACGAAGTTAAATTGAAGCTAACACTATATATAGATTAAAAAAAATTAAAAAAAATGTCGCTCCTTTCAAAAACGAAGTTGTCAATACCGAGCGTTTTATCAGCGGAGAAATAACTTTTGAAAGAGATGAAACCGTTTTTTTTTTTTTTTGTTTCTTCCCAACTTTGCGCTTGAAAAGAGGAAGAAAGAGATCGGGAAGTGGATAGAAGTATTTAAAGGGCTTGCGTTTTTTTTTTTTTTTTTTGTGGGCCCCGTGATCGTTAGGTGTCCTCAAAGCGTCGCGCGAGCCCCCTTTGTTATGGCTGAGTGCGTCGATTATTTAAAAAAAAATAAAAAAAATAAAAAAAGGAACGGACTATCATTTATTCATTCCTGGAGCGGGGGGGGGGCGACGACGATTCAAGCGCTCGGTTCGTTCCTGTGTCTCTCTTTCCGTCAAACGTCTTGAGGTGCGCCGGTGATGAAGTCGGCTTCCCCCCTTTGAGGAGACGAGGCGGAGGAGATGTGGAGTGAAAGTTTTCGCTCGGCACCGTTTTTTTTTTTTTTTTCTTTTTTTTGAAAGGCCCCCACTGATGTGCGAGATAAAATAAATGATGTTCAAACTTTATTAAACTTTCCCGTTAAAAGGCGCCGCGGGATGACAGCTGAGAGAGAATTATAGTCTGCCTAACAAGGTGCTTCTGAGGGCTGGCGGGGAACACACGCAGACTTACATCTCTCTGTTGTACAGTACCAGCGCTCAGCCTGCATTAGAGATTTCACACGTGTTTATCGGGATGTGCTAAATTGATTTTAGGCCCGCGGGCTCACAAAGCAGTCAGAGTCAATACACTTTGTACGCGTCTGTTTCCCTTCTTCTGCAAAAGCACAATGCCGCATTCATCCGTGCGGCATTTTATCTGATTCTTTCACGCGCCGGCTCTCGCTCTGGAAGTCCCTTCAATTCCCACTGTTTCAAGACCCTTTTTTTTTTTTGTTCTTTTTTTTTTTTTTTCAAATACTCAATCCTGTTGCGAGGTGTCTCTCAGAAGTTGAAAAGTTTGTTTCAAGGCAGAGAAGTTTTTCGCCAGCTCCACTTTTCAACTGGCGAGATGAATATCAGTGGGACAAAGCAGTGACAGGAAAAAGGCTTTTTTTTTGTCTTTTTTTTTTTGACGAGACTTCTGAGAGCCCAGGAGCTCGTCCCGTCGCTCGCCTTTTTTGCCGTCTCCCCATAACGGGCCTGCCGCACGTCACTAAAAGGCGCCGTGTCGAATGCAAACTGGGAAGTTGCAGCCTTTCAACACACATCAGTGGGAGCCCTTGTAGAGGCGCTGCTCTGCTCGGGGTTTTTTTCTGGCAACTTTTTTTTTTTGAAAAATGTGAAATTGCGGCGTTTCGCGTCTCGCGTGATCAGAGACGGTGACAGTAAGTTCATGTTCGGTGTCGCGCTAAAGGCGGCGCCGTGATCCATGACCCGCAGCAAAAAGAAAAAGCAGGGTTTAAAGAGCGGCGTGTCGGGCCTATATAGACTCCGTCTGATCTGTAGGCGACGTCGCTCGTATTACGTGGAGCGTGGCAGCCGTGGCTACAGAAGTGCGGCTCTGAGACAATGAGTTAGATTGCAGGCTCCTCTGTGTAGCAAAACAAACGACCACACAGTTTATTGTTGCTCGTGTAGCTTGTGCGGTGCGGACAGCGTGTGCGTGTGTGCGTGTGTGTGTGTGTGTGTGCGTGCGTGTGTGTTGGATATCTCTTGTTTGGGGCTCACCAGACTGGGGCCCGTGGTTTCACACTTTCTAGAATCACTTTGTGGAGCAGCGGCGGCGGTCGGGCCAGAGGGAACCGGGAAATACTGAAACTAGAGCTTTGTCCAAATAATCACTGTCGGTTTCTCTAAACCTTCATGTTTATCACGGGTGCTTTGGGTAGTTTGAGTAGTGGTAGATATATACGCAAGTTTAAAGGAATAGGCCATTGTTTTTACTGAGATATGTTCTTACCTGAGCTTTGACGAGTTCATTTGCGCCTGTCTGGTCTCCACGTGGGCCTTCCGTAACGTAAACACACCACAGACGGCGTTAGCATTTAGCCGTTAGCATTTAGCCTCTCTCTTTTCCGCTATAGCTCCAAACGAGGTGAAGATAGAAGCTAAACTCTTCCACGTTTTCCCTATTTGAATATGGTTACGTGAAGTGTTAGACTATAAAGTATAATTACACACAATTAAACAATGTGGATTTTCTAAGCGAATAAAAAAGGGGAACTATATTGTAAGGCGTAATAATACCAGGAGTAATTTGGAATCCGCACAGTAAAGTGAAGATATCACTGCGCGGATTTCGAATGAACTCGTAGCTAAGGTAAGAACATATCCCAGTAAAAACGGTGGCCTATTCCTTTAAAACTGTTATGACAAATTAAAAAGTATTAAAATAATGACTAAATGAAGAGAAGTCTTGAGTAACCACTTAAAGCATATGACACATTAGACACCACTTTTGCTAAAACATAGTTAACACAAATGCGAAACATTTGACCCAGTTTTCTTTAGTTTGACAATTTTTGCGATGTTTATAGTTTCACTTCCTTCTTGGACACTGACAGGAAGTGGCATAGATAGAGGCAGACATTTTAAACTGTTGCCTTGCCAACCACGTTATATCAATGGGAAATGAGAGAGTCAATCTGCTGTGGAACTTTACCTCTATCTATGTCACCTCCTGTCAGCAAAATCAAATAAAAATAGCTTTTCTGCCCAGCATTTCTTCATTAAATTGCTGCTTCACTGAAATAAAATTATAATTATTACTTACAACTATCTATCCATCTAAATAAGTCATATGCACTTTAAGCGGAGTATTTGAGGATCGATACTTTACTTGAGTCATGTTTTGGTTGAGAACCTGAATTTTGCAATGGATCTTTTTCATTTTTTAACCTTAAAAAGGACTAGATGCAAGTTGGTCATTTTATGCTCACTACTGACACCTCTGGTCTTACGCGTAACTGCAGCTCCTATATTAAGACCGTGCATGACGGCAATTTGGACCGAGAATTAACAACTTTTTGAGTGACAGTGCAGGATTTTAGAGGCAGTTGTGGCGAACAGGTCTGGGCTCATTCTACACATTAGGACATGGCTGGAGGAAAATACATCATTTTAACTTATTTAAACTCCCTATAGTCCCTTTAAAATGCACACCCCGTCAGGTGGCGATGTGCAGATGCCAGTGCCACTGACTCACATTGTGTTGCCGTACAAGTCGTGAATTCCGGAGCACTTTTTGTGTTTTTGAAGCTGCAAAGCTGTAATGACAACACTTTCAGTACTTTCACTGAAGTAAAAATCTGGCTAAGCAACTTGTACTTTAATTGGCGTATTATGTTATCAGGCGTATTTGTACTTTAACTCAACCACCACTGGATTTATTATTTTTTGTATTTATTTATTTATTTGAACAGGGACAGTGTACAATCTACATTAGCCTCAGAAAGGAGAGATGCATTGTACCAGGTTATAGCACTTGTGCTAATTTCCACCTGCAGTCCCTGGGCCTATTGTACATGTTTTTAGTGGTGGGGGAAACCGGAGGAAACCTACGCAGACACGGGGAGAACATGCAAACTCCACACAGAAAGGCCCCGTCCAGGTGGGAATCGAACCCCGGACCTTCTAGCTGTGAAGCACGAGCGCTAACCGCTGTGCTACCGTGCCGCCCAAATGTTCAGGTAGTGACTGAAATTGACAGACAAAAATTCAGAAACATGAATATATTGAATATTTCACCTCGCTCCCTGTTGTGCGTCACTCTCATTGACAGTAAATCTGCACACCACCACCTACAGTCCTGCAGTGTGTGCCAACTTCACAGGCACACTCTCTATTTTGGAGCCTTTTTTTGGGGGAAAATGCAAGTACAGATCCTCAAGTACACCAAATACACACTGGTAACTAATCGCTAACACGTTACTACCCACCGCTGATGTTTATGCTTTTGTAAATTGCAGAAAGGAATGCTTCGACGCTGTGTGGCAAATGTATTTCGAGACTTTGAAGACTGGATGCTGTCACCCACACAACCACAGGCCCGCGCGCTCATGCCTTTGGACGGGAATATCGCTCAGATCCAAAAGAAAACTTAAAACACTGCCTTTTTTTTTTTAAAAGAAAAGCTAAAGAATGCCTCTGAAGTCTTTGTCTTTGCATCGGGCCGTCAATACTGTCAGGGTCACAGCTTCCTCCTGCATCTACGGCGTTCTAAGTTTGACTGTGGTGACTGTGCATGTTTGAAAATATATACGCGCGGCTTTGAACTGTTGTAGGCTCCACAAAGACGTCCAAAGGAGCGGCATTATAATCTCTCAATCCGCGTCTAAAACGGGAGCTCGGTGCAGCGCGGCTCGTGTAAACACATTTTTTGGAGGTTGTGTCAGTCTTTTCTCTTCCCCTTTGAAGAGTTTTATTAGCCGCGGTTTGGCAGCGGTGGCAGGGGCCACACCAGTTATCGGTTTCCTCCTCAGTAATTGTCGGCGTTGGTAACACACCTCTCCCTTTGAAGTGCGCTCTCGTAAGCTCGTCCCCCAACCTGTTTTCGCCCGCTGAGGCTTTCGGGACGGGCCATGATGTCATTGCAAATACCCGCTGAACACGAAGCAGGGCCCATTTATCTTAACAGGTTACACCAACATGCCCTAGAGTTCGGATAATGACTAAATAGCTGAGTAAACCGTGCCAAATGACTTCCTGGTTTAGTCACACAGAAACGGAGACGAGCCCAACACAACAACATCGTTTAATCAAAAAGCTCTCAGGGGTTAAAGCCATATTTCACATGTACTGTATGGAGATGTGACTTACAGAGACTAATTATCAATGACGTCAATTCATGTTGTTGTCTTTGGAATCCAGACGATGACTAATTGAATTACAAAATAAGGTCTGAAAAAAGAATTTCACAAATCAGTCTGGTTCAGTGTATTACTATGGTGTTGAAAAGCCCATTGTGAGTCATATGTCATACACCAAATACAGTGCTTTGCGGAAGTACTAATACACCTTGAGCTTTTGCACATTTTGTCATGTTTACAAACCTAAACGTAAAGATTTTATTTTTGAATTTGATACTGAAAGTTTACACACACGTAACAGACAACTGTGAAGTGAAAGCAAAATGATACATGATTCTGTTCTTTTCCAAAAAATAGAAAAGTGAAAAGTGGGGCGTGCATAAGTATTCATCCAGCATTTTTCTGAGTGCATTAAATTGCCTTTATAACATTCCTAATGACTGCAGAATGTTCACACCTTGCCCTAACCATTAAATAAAGGCCACATGTGTGTAATCTACTCTCAGTGTAATTTCAGCTGTTCTGTGAGGGCCTCAGAGCTATGGTCAGAGTGTATTGGTCACTAAGCAACATCATGAAGGCCAAGGAGCTCACCAGAGAGGTCAGGGATAAAGCTGTGGAGAAGTTTAAAGCAGCGTTAAGTTATATAAAGATTTGCCAAGATTTGAACATCTCACGGAGCACTGTTCAACCCATCATTCGGAAATGGAAAGAGTATAGCACCACTGCGAACTTACCAAGACACGGCCGTTCACCTAAACTAACAGACCGAACAAGGAGAGCACTGGTCAGAAATGCAACCAAGTGCCCCAAGGTAACTCTGGAGGAGCTGCGACGTCCTGCTGCTGAGCTGGGGGAATCTGTACATGGGACAACTATAAGTCGTACTCTACACAAATCTGGCCTTCATGGACGAGTGGCAAGAAGAAAGTCATTATTGAAAGGAGGCCATAAGAAATCCAGTTTGAAGTTTGCTAGAAGTCATATGGAGGACACAGCTACCATGTGGAAGAAGGTGCAAAAATTTAACTTTTTGGCCCAAATGCAAAACGTTATGTATGGAGCAAACCTAACACTGCTCATCGTCCTGAGTGCACCATCCCCAGTGTCAAATATGGTGGGGGGGAGCATCATGCTGTGGGGCTGCTTTTCCTCAGCGGGGACTGATAAGATTGTAAGAATAATTGGGAAGATGGATGAAGCCAAATACAGAAACATTTTGGAGGAAAACCTGCTGGAGTCATTAAGAGAATTGAGGCTGGGGCGGAGATTCACCTTCCAGCAGGACAATGACCCTAAACACAAAGCTAAATCTACAATGGAATGGTCCAGTCAAAGTCCTGACCTAAATCCTATTGAAAATCTGTGGAAAGATCTGGAAACTGCTGTTCACAAACGCTCTCCTTCTAATTTGACAGAGCTTGAGTTGTTTTGTAAAGAGGAATGGGCTAAAATGTCAGTCTCTACATGTGCAAACCTTGTAGAGTCAAACCCCAGAAGACTTGCTGCTGTTATTGCAGAAAAAGAGGGTTCCACAAAGTATTAAGTCATGCTGTATGAATACTTATGCACGCCCCACTTTTCACTTTTCTATTTTTTGAAAAACAACAGAATCATGTATCATTTTTCACTTCACAGTTGTCTGTTACTTGTGTGTGAACTTTATAAATCTAAATAAAATCTTTACGTTTAGGGTTGTAAACATGACAAAATGTGCAAAAGTTCAAGGTGTATTAGTACTTTCGAGAGGCACTGTATATGCTGAGGTGAGCCTGAATTAGTCCCACCCGACTTGGGCTGGGTACCATTAAACGATACCAGGTTCTAGATGACGAATATTTTAGCAAGGAAAGAGTATCAGAGAGAGT
Source organism: Proterorhinus semilunaris (assembly GCA_021464625.1). Classification (NCBI taxonomy): domain Eukaryota; kingdom Metazoa; phylum Chordata; class Actinopteri; order Gobiiformes; family Gobiidae; genus Proterorhinus; species Proterorhinus semilunaris. The sequence goes on from CM038349.1 coordinate 11,135,666, forward strand.
ATCGGTATCGCTAAAGTACTGGTATTGATTTTTTTTTTTATGGTACTCAGGCTTCGTCTCGGCAGAAAAAGATTTTTTTTTAAATTAAACACTAGCATCATTTTGGATCCATTCACGCAAAATATGGGACCTCTCGATCAAAGATGAAGTTGAATCTGTGACCAGGATATCTATACCACAATTAAGAATATGCGGCGCTACTGCAACTCTGCATATGAAATAATGGGATTGGAGTGGGGAAGTATATGCTGTTGTAAAGTAAATGATTATTAACGAGTTTTTGCTACAATACTTTTCTTTAGTCTGGCAGCTTATTTGTCAAACCAGCCTTTTTCTGGAATGAAACTTTTTAATAAAAACTAGAAAATGTTGTGAAATAGTACCACAATCGTGGGTACGGCCTCACTCTCAGACCAGCATTTACGTCCATATGACAACGTGCAGCTACTGTTTTAGGCTTTTTCATTTAGGCATTTATTGTCTGGCAAGTGGGTTATTGGCAACCACTTAAGTTCATCTCTTTATATTCTCGCAGATGCTGGAAAACGAGGGCAGAGGAGTCTACATTGGGTCTCCAGGTTTGTTTCTAAAATATATTGTCATGACGAGATCTTGAAGAACATGCAAAGTATTAGCTTCCTCTGAGTCAAACTATCTAATGGCAGTGAGCCGACAACAATAACCTACGCATTTCCCCCTTGACAAGCGTCCCGACTTAACACAAAATGCCTCCAATTTGCACAAAGCATAATTCGACCCCCCCAGTCCCCAGGTGTGAACGCAAAGAACTGGCGTATTTGCGATTTCAGCGCCGTCGCGTCTAGTTATTATGCGCTTGGAGTCGTCACTAACCCGTCGTAAATAACTGGAAGTCTGTCGAGTTAGCGCCTCTGATCCGAGACTTAAAAGTGAAAACCCTAAAGTCAGGATCCGAACACAGCCCGAGGTCAGGGACAACATTTTTTTGAGGGGAGGAAACAACAAAGAGACTGAGTTAGACTGAACAGCTGCTCGTGAAGATGGCAGGAGCAGGCTTTGTTGTTCTGATTTTTTATTTTTTTTGCCTTGACTTCCAATCAGTGAATGTTTTGTAATACTAACCATACAAAACGAAGAAACATACTTGATTATGTCTCACTCACGTCCATTGAGCTGAATTGTGTTTTGTGGTCATGTGTGTTGACAGTGCTCAACATGGGAGAAAGGAAGACGACTGGATGGACTGAAACTGCTAGGGGCGCTCAGGTAAGAGGCTGTTGTTCTCCAGTATGTGGTCAAGTGAATATCCACAGCTGCAGTGTATGTTTTATTGTGGTGGCTCTGTTTATAAAAAACTGTACCAGATTATATAAATAACCGCGTATACAACTTCTCTTCATGTTGCAAGTGTGCATAGAAAGGCCGCCAATCTTGCTTCAATTGTATTTGTACTTATTGAATTGAATTCCTTCCTATGAGTATTGTGTTTGTATCTGGCGTTTCTTGAGGTTTTTGAAAAAGATTGTTTGAGATTGTTATAATGTAAAATTAAACTACTGATCCTGCATTTTCCCTGTAGTCACAAGAGAGAGAGGGATCAATTTGTCCAAGATTAAAGAGATAGTCGGGAAGTCTAAATGTAATACAGATTTGATAAAATGTGCAAAATCAAGTGCTTGGTCTTGCATTTTGATGTATAGTAAGTAATACTTATATTATTTTTCGTGAAGTCCAACTAATCAGAGTCTGGTGTCCTCCCGCGTTGACCAATGAGACAAGCTTTTCCTGTGAACCAGCCTGTCAGGTCCAATCAGGAGGAGGGGGAGGAGCTCAGTCGTTTACTTTTGAATATTCTGTTCCTGCTCTCCTCAAACTAAGAAGCACTTTCTGGTAGGGCTGCTCGATTATAGACTAAATAAAAATCACGATTATTTTAATTGAAATCACAATTATTAAAACGATTATTGGTTGCCTTTAAAAAACAATCTTTTTTTTTTTTTTTTTATGAAATATTTTCTTTTAACAGTTAAATAAAAGGTCACAATTGCCCAAGCAAACCAAACCAATTTCGATTAATTGCACAGCCCTACTTTCTGGTTAAAGAGGAATTAGATTTTTTACTTTCAGATTTCACTCGCTCCTCACTTTGCAAACTTATAGACTATCACTTTAATTCTATAAAAGAAAATGGAGGCATTGATTCGGACATGATTAGTAGCAGGTGCTAGGATTCAGTCAGTCCATTTATATCTATTGCAAACTGGTTTTGTTTTATTGTGTGTTTTATTGTCTGCTTTCTGATTGAATTATCAGCCCAAGACCTGAAAGAGAATAAAGTAAACCAACAACTTTAAGATGATATGAACTGGTTTTGGAATTGTTCATAGATTAACATTAAAATGCCTTTGATAAAATCTTATTTGACTCCAGTGACCACAAGCACAGATGTGAAATCCTTATTATAAAGTAACGCATTAACACGTCGGATTAGCATAAACCTAAATCACGGCCCCCGCACGCCTGCTGTCTCCCCCCAGCGTGGTCCGGGCTGCAGCTGCCCAGGGCTCTAAAGTCACTGTGTCCTGGTGCGTCTGAAGGTCCAGCTGGAGACCGGCTCTTTTGATCTTTTCCCTTTTATGAGAAAAACAAACAGCTCCTCGTCCCTCTCTCTATCACACACACAGACACACGCCTCGGTCCTTTTGAAGACCCTCATTACCATAATGTTTAACATAACGCAGCAGTGTCAAACTCAGATTAATGAAAGACTTTGGCACTAACAACACAAGCCACCATTTTGGCCCTTTTGGTGAAGTTTTTCAACTCTTTATCAATTTAATTAGCAGCTTTTTGTAATTGAGTTTCCCCTCATGTGATGGATACGACTTCATTCCTTTTTGGGGGGTGACATCAGCCGGCCATTTGTCTTCTTATGTGAAATAATCTCTATGTTTTCTTGAGACTAGTTAGAAGCCTTTTCTGATAATTTTGCTTTAACGTAATGCTCTTTTGATTGTAAGAGTTTAAGAGTAGGCGATATTATTATATTAAAGGAACTGTACCTGATTGTTTTTTTTCTAGCAGAGGAATTACATGTGTTTTGTCCTCCTTTAGTACATTGTACACTCAGACATTTATAGGAAAAACACTGTGCATCTAATTATAAAAACGAGCCTGCAAGCATTTGCATTATGAAACTGATACAAATGCTCGCAGGCAAGTTTTCCTGGCATTTCTGTAACAGTGACCCAGAAAAGTGACCCCGCAATTTGTGAAACGTGCCCATAAACTTGGGATGCTACAAATATGTTGCCACAGCTAACATTTTAATTTAGTGGCCTCGTTTTTCATTCTTTGTAATCAAAAAATCAGAGCCTTTAACATAAATCAACAGTATAGATTTTTCAAGACCTTCTCACGTAGAGCATGACTAGGTCTCTAATTCAATGGTTCTCAACAGGCCCTTTTTAAATGTTGCTGGATTGTTTTAACAGTGTGTGGTTATGAGTTGCAGTTAATAGATACAGACAGCAATGCGTCATATAAGAAACCTCTCATGGAAATCAAAATTCTTCGTTTTAGCCGTTATATGGCGGACTATAAACATATTTACCACGCACAACTCAGTCATGTGACTTTTGTTGTTACGGTGGCCATTTTGAATATCCATCCATCCATTTTCTCCCACTTGTCCGTTGCCGGGTCGTGGGGGCAGCTATTGGAGCTGCCCAAGTCACATTGCACCAGTCCATTTTGAATACCGAAGTAGAATTATGCAGTACTACAGCATGTAATGTCTCTAATCAGGATATAAACAAAAGACAACTGATCGACGGTGGCATTTTTATGTACTCGTAATCATTGCTCAAGAAGATAACAGTAAAAACACAGACCAAAAGACGCACATTTATGTGAAGAAACCAGTGAGTCAGTGTTTAAGATGTTAGCATGCTACCGGTTAGCATTTACCTTTAACAGCTTAGCTCTGACCTCCCCAAGAGAAAGCCCTGAACCACAAACATCTAGCCTTGGATTCAACATGTGACAGAGGTCAGAGCTGAGCTGTTACTGTAGTATTTCCTCAGTGTTCATAGATGTGAGCCACACACGTGTTTATCGTGTTGAAGCCATTGACAGTTGATTGAATCAACAGTTGCTAACCGGTAGCATGCTAACGTCTTGAGCAGCTTAAACACTGACTCAGACTGAGACTCTATCGACATGACAAACTGTAAAAATCCCAGAGAGAGGTTTGCTCTTTGATGGGTTAATTTAGCCTGAAGTGTCGCTAACATTAGCATATGTAGCGTGGGGCTAACGTTAGCTTCCTGGTTAGTGTTATCCGTTTTTTAAGCATTTATGGGCTGTTGAACCACTTTTCTCCTCTCCTCTAAATAAAGGTACAGATACATGGGTCTCTGTACCTGTATTTAGTAAAAAAAATATATTTGTTAGTAACGGTAGAGGAATAGGGGACAGTACAATTTTATTCCCTTGTTCGTTTCCCCCCTGGCTGCTTCGAACACAAAGATGCTGTCGGTATGATCAACGTTGTACGTGACAATCACTGCTCTAAACATTATCTTTTATCAGTAGCGTGACCATTTGTCTAAGTATTTTTCCCTTGTCAGACTATTTTTGACAAACAGACACACACATTAGCTGTCCCCACTTACATTCACATGATGATCACACACACATGCGGCCCCTTCTGTGTAATCACTGTTAATGACCAGCTTCAAATGAGTTGGAGCCAGAGGCAGAGAGGACGAGACACTGCGAGCCATTCTTATTTGTTTTGTGTTAATGAGTTTTCTTCTCTGACTCGAGTGTTTTGTACTTTGAGGACGGAGAAAGCATATTTCTTATATGGCCTTAAACTGCAGAAAATAAAAACCTTATACACAAAGGGCAAATCAGCTTGTTACTGTGGCCTCTAGGGGTTGGTATATTGTCAAGACTTGCTTGAATGGGAATAAAGGTCAGTGAAGTGCGGTCAATCTCGTGGTTAAAAAATGCCCAAATGTTTTATCAGTTGTCGATATTGTGTAAAGACGCTGCACATTTCTACAAAAAATGTGTAATACAAGTGAGAGGCCATTTAAACGTGAAGGAGTAAGTGAAAGTGAAAACTGATTAAGATAATATAATATAATATAATATAAGATAGCCTTTATTGATCTCACAATGGAGAAATTGACTTGTTCACATTCAGCTCTTAGAAACACTCTGGGACTTTGTGGGGAAACAGACGGGCTTCTTATGGATGAAATACTGTAGACGTCGGTGTTACCATGCACCGTACATGTGGCACATCATGATTGTGGGCTACGAGTCCCGGCCTTGTACGCTATGTTGTCTTTTAATTTGTATGTGCAATATTGTGAGAATGTATTTTATGTTGAACATTATTATTATTATATTTCTTTCTTTTGTTTTCTTTTTTTTTATTGAAAAATGCTATTGAATGTTATTTCAAAGTAATATTTACACAAATACCAGAGACAGCAAGCTGCATTTTCCTGCAGTTTTGTTTACTGCTGAGTCAATAGCATGTGCCTCACCAGCAATAAACCTCACCGCACATCACTGATAAAGGTGTAGCTAATTATTAATATTCACTGAATGTTATACTGTTAAATAGAAATCTGACACTATGTTCCCAGTCAGCATCTAATGAATGCTTCCTCTGAGGAAAAAATAGTGAGCATACATAAATAAAAAGGCCCTATACCGTTTATTACCATATTTGTATTATCCTGATTCTTCACAGGGATGAGTTTAAAAACTTGCTGGGTCACTTTTCAGTGTCATTGTCACAAAAATGCTACAAAACTAGCTTGAAAGTTTATGAAATTGCTACAAATGCTTTGTAATTAGATGGGCAGTGTTTTTGCCACAAATGTCTGAGTTTACAATATACTAAAGGAGGACAAAACTAAATGTGTTCGAGTACTAGAAAAAAATCAGGTACCGTGCCTTTACAGGATAACTATGTAACTTATTTAATCCTTTTCGTAGTCTTTCCTGCCACCGGGTCGGAGCAGCAATACACACTAATAGAATCAAGAAGAAGAAGCTAACATGCTAACGGGCAAAGCTAACTGCGGGCTAACCCCACTTAAACAATATTTACAGCCAAGTTTGAGTGAAAAAAAAAGATCTCCATTGTGTAATTGGATGTACAATATCCCTCTGTCCCTTTGTCTTTTCTGTCAGCGTTGTATTGACTCTCACGGACAATTAATGAGTAAAAATACGTAAAATGCTACAACACCTGCTGTATGAAATTTGTCCCCTGCATTTGACCCATCCTTCAACGAACTTCGCAGTGCATCGAGCGGCGACCCACCTCCAGATCGGGAGCCAAGATGTCGGTCTGGATTGTAGCTGAATGGTTTAGCTACTCTGCACGTGTTTTGAGTTGATAGGGGAAAACAGAATGGCCACTGCACACACAAAGGCCTGGGAATCGAACCAGCGACCGTCCTGCTGAGAGGTGAGAGTGCCGACCACATTAGGGATGCTATGTTTTGCTGATCGCTACTGTCGATTGTACATCCATCTAAGGCTCCTATGGGTACAGTATGTCCTGTGTTGGAAATATGAGGAAGTAAACGATTGGTTGTTTCAAATGCATTAAAATCAGTCAAAAAAAAGGTCAAGGGAAAGCGCGGTGAAGCAATTTGAATAAAACTTAAAAAAAACACCGCTGGCAACAATTAGCAAGAAATGATGAGAACGTGTCCGATGATAAGCTGTCTTTGGGGAGCGCCACACTCATGACTTCAGCGGGTGACGAAGGCAGACTGAACGCTGAATTGCTCAAACACGCAAGAATGAAACAAATACATCTCCTGGTATGTTATTGATGTGGGGAAAGCATCGAATGAGCAGCTAAAACAAAGCCGGGGCGAGAGCAGCTGCATTTGACCCTGCGCTATTTGAGCCAAACAGAAAAAAGTTATGTTTTCAGGCGGCTCTTCTTTTCTTCGCACCCTTTGGCAAATTGTCAAGAGAAAGCGGGGAATGACAACAGCGGGGCAATAACGCGAGTGACGGGCAGGGGGGGTCCGGATCTCCACTTCCTCTGTCTGCCCCGGAGCACATATCAGTGCTGGGACCGTCCTTACACGGTGTTTGCATTGCGCTGACTTTGATGGGACCCCTGGAGCGAGAGCGCTGCCAGACAGACTCTAGCAGCATCGGTGTTCAGAAGTGGGCACGGGACGGTGGGATGCGAGGGGGGCTTCTTCCGCTTAAGGAAACGGGTGTCACCTTTCTCATTGTTGCACCACGGGGCGTCACTGTGTCTGGGCCTGATTTTAGAAAGACAGTTTGTAAGGTAATCCGCCGTAGGTGCTGCGTAGGATTGATGCATTAAACAGAGGTTAGAGTGGAGGAATGCACTTTTTTACTTTTCTTTCAATTTTTACTAATATAAATAAACTTAAAATGGGGAATAACAACAATATAATCAAATAATTGTTGTGTAAGGCCACATATTTACATTTTATTTATATTTTCTTAAATGTGTGTAAGCTTGTAGCAACTGGCCTGTCCCCTGGGCACTATGCTGTTGCCGGCAAAACAAAACATGCTCCACCAGTGGGTAATCAAAGAATGGATTTGGATGAGAAACTAACCTGTTTAAATCTCAAATTCGACTGCCTTTAGTCACAATACTGTGGGGAATAAATGACCCTTTTTTTTCTTGTTTTCACATTTTTTCCTATTTCCCCCGAATAGGGAAAAAATGTGAAAACAAGGGAAAAAAGGTCAAAACTAAGAAAAAAAGTAGGAAAAATAGTTTAAAAAAAAAGAAAATGGCTAAAATGGGGGACAAAATTGGGAAAAATCATTTATTTAAGCTAAAAGTCACTTCCTTTAATGCTGTCCCTGGACCAACAGCATCAAAACTGGGATCTTAAAGCAGTACTAACTAACTCATGCCCCTAGAGGCCATAAGCGCCACTGCAGGTGTTGTAGCATGTTGCGTTTTTTTACTTATTAATTGTCCGTGAGAGTAAATACCACGCTGACAGAAAAGACAAAGGGACAGAGGGATATTGTACATCCAATTACACAATTGTTATGGCTGTAAATACTGTTTAATTGGGGCTAGCCCGCAGTTAGCTTTGCCCGTTAGCCTGTTAGCTTCGTCGTGATTCCATCAGTGTGTATTGCGCCTCCGACCCAGTGGCAGGCAAGTTGCAATTGTGGTTTTCTGGCCAGAGACACCAGGGGGAGATGAAAGATCCCCCAATCATCCCATTAACACTTGTATTACCCCCAGAGGGACGACGGAAAGGATTTATTAACGTAAACAAGTTACTTAGTACTGCTTTAAGATAGAAGATTTTTTTCGGTTCCTGCTTTTGATCGTTTAATTTTTCCGATACCATACTAGTATTGTTTAACGGCACCCAGCCCTACACTTAACTCATAATTTATTAAGAATAAATAAGGTGTAGTTATTATAAAGTGTTACCTTCCCCAATACCACCCACTTTTGCTCTAATGCGTGAGGTCAGCGTGAGCAGGCAGACTGTGAATCCACTCAAGCTGCCAGATAGAGAGAAAAAAGAAGAAAAAAACAAAAGAAAAACAAAGATAAAATGAATCCAGACGCCGAACCACAGAAGTCCAGAGGTCAGGGTTTCACTTCCCTTGTTCCTGCGCTTACGGTGAGGCCAGCGGTAGCAGTGGAGCTGTTAGACCTCTTCATAAATCAGGGTTTGTGTGAAAGACCAGCGGGAGCCAAAGGTCAAAGGACAAAATTAGCAGCTGCCTCTCTTTTTCCTTTGATGTTAGCTCCAGGGCTAACGGCCAAGTTCAGAACCAGCCTCATTTACACTTTATAACAGCGCTCCCCGACAAGCTGTTTGCTCACTTGTGCAATTTATGACACCTGATATTTCCTCATAACAGGTTTGTCCGGGTTTCTGTAGGTGATGCGTGATATTTGGAAACGTTTGTCGATCGAGGTTTCATGAGGAAGACGAGTTTGAAAATGGTTTATCCGCGTTGGTCGTTGGTTTAGTTGTATTCTTTAATGCAGAAGGAAGTCGCACATTTGTTTAACCTTTTAACCCCCGACAGTTCCACTTTACCCAAATCTGAAAGCTTCCTCGACTGGAGCTCACAGACTATAGGCCAGTGTAACGCCTCATTTGAAAGCTAAGAGCTACAAAACGGATCTAGGATTTTCCCCTGCGTTTCCGTCACTTATTTGTCGTCACTTATTTGTCGTATTTTTGACACTTTTTGGTTTGCTTTTGTATCACTTTTTTGTTGCCCGTTTTGCTGCATGTTTGTCGTGTTTTTGTTGCATTTTTGTGCCATCTTTGACTTTTTTTTTTCCCGCTTTTTTGTCACCTGTTTTGACACTTGTTGTCTCTTTTTTCACCCGTTTTGACACTTTTTTGTCATGTTTTGTTGCTTTTTTGTCTCGTTTTTCACCTGTTTTGACACATTTTTGTCTCTTTTTTGTTGCCTATTTTGTTGCTCTTTTGACGCTTTTTTTGCTGCGTTTTCATCCTCATCTACGTCTCGTTTTTGTTTTCAAGGAGCTTTAAGGTCAATCTGTAGAAAATGTGCTCGGTTAATGTGTGGGGGTTTAAGAGGTGAAACTAGTTTTACGCCCATAGTTTAGACCTGGGTTGGTTCTGGTTTTGCTTTTCTGCCTTATATATCTCTGAAGTTCCTTCCTCCCTCATGCGGCGGTGTGGGAGGACAAACAGACGAGCCTTCCCCTCTCTCAGTTCTGCCGACACATTTCCAGACTGAGACTTTGTGAGGCCGCGGTGATTGGTGTCTTCTGCCCCGGACCCGCTGAACTCTGGCAGAAGAAATATTGTCTTTTTATAGAGATAACACTGGACAGATCGTGATATCGACAGTATTATGGACTTTTGCAGCACAGTGAATTGTTAACCCTGAAAACGTGCACAGCTGAGGGATCATATGGTTCGTCCCCTGGTCAGAGCGTGCTGAGTAACGACGTGTCCCTCAAAAGTGCTTTTTCTCTGCTTACTTCTGTACAATTCTGGTGTAGTAGCATTGGTTTAATGCTGTGTGTGTGGAGCAGTAGTGAGGAAAATTAAGATTGAGATGTTTGAGCATCTTAACTGTAACAATTGATCAGTCTTATGGGTAAATCCTGATCCAAAATCTTCTTTAAGAGCACGTGATGTGCAAGCGTTGTTCTTGAATTGCAAAAGGCAGTGTCAAAGGGGAGAGAAACAAGAGGGACAGAACCAAAATAAAGTTGTCTTGACATGTCCACACATTATCCTTGAATTCCCAGCAGAACTGTGTGTATTTTTTTTATCATAGTAACGAGAGTAACGAGAGTTAATATGTCGACATTTTTGCGTGGTAATTAAAATTAGACCTAAACTGAATAGAATGTTTTCTTTCTTTTTTTTATGACCAATGAAATCTAAATAAAAATTAAAAGAAGGGATTAAAAGTGCCAAAGTTAAAATAATACCAAACTCCAGCGGAGGACCAGACAACAGTAACAAACTGAAGTTCACAAATTCAGAGAGGTGATAAGTTTACAGAGCGGTTATATAGTTGTCATAGTTGTGTAGACCAAACAAAACAAAGCACAAAGTATGAGCTCTTCGCTCATATCTAGTTGTGCAAAGTTTACAGTGTCTGGGTCAAATTAACCTTAGCATTCTGAAACATAACACGGTTAAAAACAAAATGAAATGTCCTCCTCACAATAATTCCACAAAATGATTGTGAACTTCAGTGACACAGTTTGAAAGAGCCTCATATCATTTAAATTCACTGCCAAAACAACAGGTCTGTGCTTTGTCCGTGAGGCAGAGAATATGATTAAAGTTGACTGAAATAAATTGTTGTTCTAGTCCACTAGAATTCCTAATTTCCGAAACATGTCGTGTCTGCGCACGCTCAGCAAGCCTCAAACTAGGGGGAATGGCCGAAAGTTGGGACATGTTTGCGACAGGCGTAAATGAGCCAAAACTGTAGAAAGATTTGCGTGACATGGGAATCCCAGTTTAAAAGCATCTTAATGTATCATATTGGGTCATGCTGTAAGGCCAGACCATCTCTGTAGAACAGTCATGATTCCATAAATAAGCTAATCACAACACACTCGCTAATGCTAACACAACTAGTGCTAATGCGGCTAGTGCTAACTTCCACGGCAGCTTATCAATACACTCACTGAGAAGAGTCTGCACCTGCTAAAACATCATTATTGTTTGGAAAGACTTAGTTTTGCGGTGCAAACATGTCGTACGGACGTCAGCACGAGCCGTGTTAGCACTAGCCGCATTAGCATTAACTGTGTTACCATTAGCGAGTGTGTTCGTTGCGATTAGCCTATAGAGTTTGAGAAAATCCACAGTTACCATGGAGATCCGCCATCTTTGCAGCTGTTAGCATACAATTTCCATAGACTAAGATTTGCTAAAAACTGTATAGTAAATTAATAGTAAAAAATAAATTACAGCCGTTAGCTGCTGGGTTACTGCTGGTAGATACATCTAACTCACTGGTGTCCAAGTGTTTTAATGTGAACAATAACTATTTTCACTTTTAAAATCCCCATTAGTTTATAAATGCTGCTAATCCCATGATGCTTAGCAATATGACAACACATTCCCGAACTCTATTTATATATTATTGAATCACGACCGTACTACAAAGATGGTCTAGCCTCACAGCATGTCCCAATATGATACATGAAGATGCTTTTAGACTTTGATTCCCCTGTCATGCAAAGGTTTCTACAGTTCAGGCTCATTTACACCTGTCCCAAACTTGTTTCAATGCAAAAAACAATTGTAGTTCTACTCTAAGTCTTGACTAGAATAAGTAAATCCAAAGACTGAAGCTGTCAGAACGATCACTGCAACTCACTGTGAAGGAACTGACCGGGTAAATGTATCATCCCCACTTCCTCGACAAAATCAGCTTCACTTCTACCACGTGAATCCACATCTCCGATACAATGTTATTAAAGGACACGGATCACAGACACTTCATGGGTAAAAAACAGACACATCTCTCTCGCCTCTCTCCTTTTACAGTTTTGCTCTCTTCTCCAGCCTCCCTCTTTTCTCAATGTCCCTCTCCTCTCTCTCTGCCTCTCTCTGGTCTCTGTGGGAATGTTTTGGTGCCGCTCGCTCGTCGCTGAGGCGCTTTGTTGATGTTCCTCTGTGCCGTGTGTGCGTCTGTGTTTGGTGTTTTTGAAAGTGGCCCTCCCCGCGCACACCTGCTGCGAGCCGCACGACACTGGGAAACGGCCCGGCGCAGGGTCGACCCACTTTTATCTCAGTTTGAGTTATGGATTTACAAAGTCTCTCAGGAATAAAATGAACAATGTGCAGCTGGCCGCGGCGGAGTCCTGCGGCCGGGGCTCACTGTACCGGCGACCGCCTTTACTCTCTGTAGGTGGCTTTGACTATTCATCTCGTGAAAATATCATAACCCCGTAATAAACCCAAGGACACCGGGCTAACGGGGACAATTTGAACCCTAATAAGAGGGAGAAGAGCGCACCGCTTTGGTGTCACGTTAGCGACGCAAAGACAGTGCAGGAAGTGGCTTATGTAGTATTGATCTCACAGAAAATAAAACATCATGGTTTAAGATTCCTCTGTAACGCTTTATAATAACTACATCTTATTTAGCCTTAATAAAGTTAACACCTAATTCATCAAGAACAATTCATTAGTTAAGTGTGACTAACACATAATAACTATACTTAACAATGAATATACGTGTATGAACTATTAACCATGAGTTAGGCATGAACTTTAGTTGTTAAGTAGTTATTAAATGTTAGTCACACTTAACTAATGAATTGTTCATGATGAACTAAGTGTTAATTTATCATTTATTGAGGCTAAATAAGGTGTAGTTATTATAACAAAAAGGCCTCGCCAGCGATACAGACATTTCTACTCTTAGGCAGCCAACGTTTCCAAAATGCATCCACTTTTAAAGGCCACAGATGATAAGTCCCACCAGATTGTATAATGTGTATGAGTTTTGATACGTCGGACATACGTCGGACGGGCCACTACTTTTTTTTTTGCCAAAACAGCACCACGTTTTGGAGTTTGGACGAGACAGTGGAAGATTTTTGTGTTAAATGAAACTGGAGGAAACGTGTTTTTTTTGTTTTTTTTTAGCTGAGGTTTGTATAACATGTCTACATTCATGAATCTGCTACGTGTATTTATTTTTATTTAAAAAAATATATAAAATCAAATCAAAAGTCGAGGTTATATATGAAAAATCAACATGGGTAAAAAAATCATGATTTTTTTTGTCTTTTTTTTTTTTGCCATAACTTCCTTTCACTTTTCTGCGTAATACTCAGGCTATGACCAGTGTAGATCCCGCCCTAATGCCCCTTTTAGGAACATGCTTCGTCAGAGCTGGGGAGGAGGAGGCCGTAAACCCGCCATGATTTCCCGCTCGAACGTGGTCATTATGGTAAAGGGGGAGGAGTGAGTAATGGCGGTCTAATAATAATATGTCTATGGTAACTACACACTATTGTATTGGGCAGTATCAGTCATCTGTCCTCAGTTAGTAGGTAGTTTACAGATGTGTACAATGGACACCTCCTGTGCGACTGAGAGCTTACACAAACACAACATGTGGGTCTCCCTTTAATGAGAAGCGCGCGGGGGCGAACACAAGTAAAACAAGCCCTCACTCCTTACAATCTGAAGAATCATATCTGACGAAAATCTCGCGCCGCCGAGCCGGAGCAGCGCCAGCTCCCTTTAGACATGCAAATGGCTCGTTCACAGCCCGTTTACCGCTGAATACAACTCGGTGAGAGTCCGTGTATGAAAGGCATATTTATGTAAATGAGTGTGTTTAAACTATAATTCACAGAGACGTTCTCAGTGAAAATGAATCAATTTGCAGCTGCGGGAACAACAACAACAACAAAAAACGACTTGTGCAGCGTTTAGCGGAAACAAACACGGCCCACATCGGCGGCGTGACTGACAGCTCATCAGGGCCCGCTCAGAACTGTGACAGGCCCCGTAATTACACCCGTTCTCTGCAAAGAGCTGTTTCATGAAGGTAATTTGTATGAGAGTTCTAATAAGACGTCTTGTGTACACTGTTTGTGTACTTTTGCAACTACCTTTTCCCAATGCCCTTGTTCCTCTATTTGGAATTTACAACAACGACATGTAAAAACGTATATTGTCAAGCTTCAGGGATTCCCCCCCCCCCCACTTTTGGGTATTATTAGTATGAGTATTATAAGCTATGAATCCTAAATGGAAGACAGGAAATATTTAGTGGTTTTGCTCTGTTTTCTAGTCAAACATGCATGAATGAAACAAAAGACAACTCCCGGTTTAATGAAGTGAAGGAAGCGCATTACAGCAAGGTTAAGACTTCAGGCAAGCAGTGAGACGATTAGTGTGACCACCCTCCCTGTTTTGGTTGCACTGTCTGCACAGCCATTTCGTCCTTTGTCCTATCTATTTAGAGAATGTCCCACTTCTTCAATAAAGTTATAACCCCCTCCCAAGGAGAGTAAATCATACCCCGGTCTGCAATAACTGTGAACTGGACTTTGCAATAACTACATCTATATCTAACTCTGATCATGCTCTGTTTTGGATGCCTTTTAAGCCCCTTTGCTGCAACAAGAGTGAATGTCACTGGTTTTGTGCAGGAACAGGCCACCGTTTTTCCATCCTGAGATATGTTCTTACCTGAGCTTAGACAAGTTGCACGCCCGTGGAAGAGCGTGGTCGCTTCTAACTTCACGCCGTTTGGAGCTATAGGAATATACTGGGAGAGGCCAAATGCTAGCAACATCTTTGGTCTTTTTGCGTGACTGAGCGCACGCACAAAGACCAGACAGGTACGCATCAACTCGTCTAAGCTCAGGTAAGAACAGATCTCAGTTTGGAAAACCGGTGGCCTGTTCCTTTAATAACCCATATATAGTCTGGATGTGCCGTTTACACAGGGGTTATTTAAGGGGATCTGCACTCGCAGTTATGCACTTTGCAACCGCCATGTCCCGTTGAATGCTCCGACGCAATCTCGTTGCTGCTGAACGACAATGACAATAAACAAATGACAAATTAACCGCCGAGTTTTCTGTGTCCTTAAAGGAACTGTGACACAGTGAAGGCCTTGAATGTCACTGAATACACTTGTATAGGCGCTGATCTTTTACACCACGAATGCATAAATAAAAAAAAATAAAAAAAAGTGCACTCCAAAGAACATTGACCGCACGTTTTGATGACGTTTTCAGGATTGATTTTGTCCGTTTTACAAAATAATGTTGCCCTATTTGTCAAAAATCCAAATTTTATTCAATTTCCAAATGTTTAGAAATGATAAATGCATAGTTTTTTTTTCATATAGCAGACATTTGTCAAAAACACAAAAACTCTGGTAAAATTCTACAAAACTTTGCTTAAAGGTTGCCCGATTTAGTTTTGAATGTCCAACTCGCCCCTCATTCCACTGTTTGATTGAATGTTTACAAATCCTACGAAATTAAATATATAGAGATTTTTTTGCATTTTCCGCATTAAAAAGATAAGTATTCGGGCATTAAAACTGGCATTAAAAAGCTTTTTTTTTTTGCCTCGCTGCCACCTGTAGAAGCACGCCCGTGTGACTATCTCCCCATCTCTTGTTTGGCTCAACTTGTTCTGAAGTATGTTTTGTTAGTTAGGCAGTAAAATCAACAGTACGTGGCTTGTGCTAATGAACTGCTTTAAGGTTTACGGTTGTCAAACATGAGCTGCTGTTTGAAGACGCCGCAGTGAGCTAACCTGTGTGACAGCAGGATGTGCCGGTATTACAATAGTCGGCCTGTTTTAATTGTATTCCAAACAATGAGTCACTGTCAGAGCGTGTGTTGGCTCAAGGCGTCTCTGCGGTTCGAGATATAAACTGTAGGAGCGTTGGATCAATTCCGACTATTCAGCTCCTTATCTGCACATGGATTTACTGTCAACAGAGTTCAAAGACATGTAACTGTTGTTTATTTGGCGTCCCGGAGCTCAGGACCAGTAGATGTTTTGGCATAAATGTTCGGAGTTTTACACCATAGCAAAAGGATCAATCCACCACCTGTACTGTGCAACACCAAAGCAGATGACCGACTGCTTCAGCTACTTTCCTCTTGTTCTTGTTAGGAGGTGCAGCTGCTGCCACGGCAACGTAGGCCTTCACAGGTCTGTCAGGCGTACACGTCAATCATATGGACAATTCGAGGTCACCCATTGACCTATTCACACATACGGTACATGTCCTACTGACACGAAGGGGTCGGGTACCCAGAGATTACGCTCACGCAGTGGTTTTTGCAAACTTTGGAGGTGGACATTAGAAAGTCTGTTCCTTTTTTTGTCGTGTCTCTATAAGGCTGTTGTTCAATGTCTAATAATCAGCAGATATGCAATGGCAGAGTTGTACTGTATGCTCGTCCTTCTCCGGGTATGCTTGACAAGAGACCGGGGCTGGTTGTCACACATACATTAAATGAAAGCTTAAACCCTAGGCTTCAAGTAGGTCTTGCTTCTTTCGTTATTTCTTATTACATTAAATTAACCGACATTAACCGACAAAGACAAGAAAATCGACAGTGTGCCCTATGAAAGGGGCAGGTTGTCACAATGTGTGGGGTTGGTTGTCCCTATTGTCATTAATGGGAATTTTTGGTGTTAACATGTTTTATTTTATTTTTTTAAATACTTACCAACAAATGCCTGGTGTGTCTCTCTTACTAATTCATACTAATTGTACATTTTCAGCAAAATCCTGAGCTTGATCATGAGCTTAAAAATGCAGGAAATCACCCGATGCGGTAAAGTAGGTGCTCAACAAACGCTAATGATTAGATTAATATGATCATTAAAAACAAGGAGACACAAAATCTCATGTTCTCCACCGTTTAAACTCCATGTGACAGCCAACCCCTGACTCACTTGACTTTAGCCTGAAAGCTCAATAATTGTTCAATTCAAAGCTATGATCTGTAGCATTTTGCTTGATATTATATTTACAAGTGTGAAAAACAAGACAAATTCTTTCTTCATTTCAATGTTTTTTGAGTGAATGGAAATACAGCCGGAGAATCAGGATGTTAAACTTGATGTGCAATAACAATATCAAGTCACAGTGCCCCCTAGTGTAGATGTAAAAAACAACGTGACAACCAACCCGTGTGACAAACAGCCCCACCCGTTCCTATACCTGTTAAAAATAATTGCAAACTATTGTCTTTCGGTCAACTTTTCCATCACCCCGAGTACACTGCCAGAGGCTCATAGTTGTTGGAAAAGGCACCAGGCATTTGCAACCTCTTCTGGAATAAACCCACGTAAGTTTCCGCAAGCATTTCAGGCAATTTGTTTGTACTTTCGTCCTTTTTTGCATAGTTTCCCATACCCATCATCGGCGTAACAAGGGGCTGAACGGCTGCGTGGCAAACTTTTAAGGCTGTTATGCACCATGTCGGACTTCAAAGAGCGTCTTAACTCCACGCTTTAATTGTATCTTCTTCAAGCCTGTGTGCCTGACCGCGACAACTGATTCTGCTGACAACTGCGCTCCTCTCTCCTCTCCACGCTCATCCCACCGCCGCGCTCTCCGGTCCACAAAAAGTCGGGACAATGAGGGAAATGGAACTTAGCGACGCTGGTGTGTATTTGATTTACAGTAGAGCGTGAATCGTGCCGTTAATCAGGCATGATTTACGTTCAACGGAAAAAGGTAGCGACTTCTTTCAGCCACCACGTTTACATGTGAAGCGTAATCCGACTGGGCTAAAGATTGGGCTCCTATCCGTTTCCCCCCCCCCAAAACCTGTCAAACCAGTCTTGTCCCAGTCCACGTGACAGCCACCGATCCAAATGGGGGTTGGGGGCTACACGCACTGCTTCCGGTTCACCTTTCACTGTTGTTGTTAGCAAGAGCTAGCCCAGTTAGCCTCGTTTAGCTCAAGATGCTTTCAGACTGAACTGCTGTTTTGGGTTCAACTGTGAAGTTCAACGGAAACACCCACAGTTTACGCCAGGGTTTCCACCGTTATGAAGCTCAAATCTACCTAAAACACTAATAAAGAAGCTGATTAGCACTTGGCGGGTAACGGCTAACGTAATATGACACTATGCAACGATAGGCTACAGCTCTTTGTGGAAGAGAATTGTGTAATAAACTAAAAGGCCACTTTATTTGTAGCTGGTGGTTTTAGTGACTTCATCTGTGCTTATTTTCGTTTTGCCTTTATGTGATCGATCGGAGCTGATCGGAGCTCATGGCCCAACACACATTCACCGTTAGCTCTCCTCTCATCCTCGTTGCGATAGCGGTGTGCGGCTAGAAGCAGCTAACATGACGTGGTCTGACGATATGTTGCGTTTTTTTGTTGACAGCCTGACAGTTAGTTTCCGGGGTAGGAACAGTTGCCTAAGCCCAATCCAGTCCAATTTGATTCGCTTATCCGGTTACATGCAGCTCTAATCTGACCGCAGACGGCCCAGGCCGGTCACCGATCGGCTCAGGGGGGCAAGTCCAATCGCGTCCCCCCCCAATCGAATCTGTTGTGTTTGCATGGATTTGGGCGATCCTGTTCTGGTCTGAATCTGTGGGATATTCGACTTCCCCATGGTCATGTAAACGCAGTGAATTACTAACAACAAGTTCTTCCATAAACAAAAAAAATAAAAAATGCGACATGTCCTCACTCATATTTCCCTCTGTCGAAATCGTCCACAAAGTCACATTATTTTTCCACAAGTGTCAAGTCCGGCACGAGCCCTAAATTACTTTTGGGATCAGCTTTGACATGTCCCGCTCACCCTCGGCGGCTCACACAATGACGCTCTATTCATCTGTCTCCCGACGCTATTTATTTTTGGTCTTCTGCGTCCCCCCCCCCCCCCCCCCCCCCCCCCTCTCCCCCCTTTCCGTCTGAGCCTACAAACATTCAGACATTCACGCTCCTCTCCATATGCGCTTTAATTTGCCATTGTCCCGGCAGATATTCCTCGCTCCGGCTTGAGATAAAGGGATAATGACTTCAAAGGGGCACTGGAGGGTGGGGGGGGGGGGGGGGGGGGGGGGGGGGGGGGGGGTTGGGGGGGCTTTGGCGGGGCCCCTCCCCTGCAGCTGAAAAGGAGAAGTGGACAATACGCTAATTGAGAGGGGGCACTGATCACAGGCGCTGTTCAAAGGGACAGCTGGCCACGCCCCCCTCCTGCCTCCCAAAAAAAAAAAAAAAAAGCGACGCACTTAATTTTATTAGTGTTTATGATAATGCCCCAGCCAAAAATGATCACTCCAACTCACCACGGGCCTTTGAACTCGCAAATATTGGGTTATCCGCAATTATCCACCCTCTCTGTGGCTTTTGGAGTGTAGGAGAAAAGTGGGAGGAAACAAACAGACTTCACTGTTCACGTGTTTGCTGGCTCGGTCCAAATTGTGTTGACAGGAAACCAAAACATAAGCATGAGGAGCCGTTCTGACTTACACATAATGTAGAAAAGTATAATTGTACTTTCCTCACTATAAGGCAATCACATATTCAATGGCAGCAGTTTAACCCCTTAACCTCCACCTTAACCGAGCACATTTTCTCCAGTTCGGCTTTACCCAAATCTCAAAACTTCTTGAAAAAAGTGTCACAATAGCGACGATAAACGAGACGTAAATGAGGATGAAAACGCAACCAAAAAAAGCGGAAAGAAAGTCCAAAAACACAACAAAAAAGGCGACAAAAACGCAAAAAAGAAGTCACTAAACCGCAACACAAAGCAGTGAAAAGCATCAAAATGTGACAAAGGAGAGACGACAACGCAACAAAAAGGTTTATATCAGTTTTGTAGGTCTTAGCTTTCAAATTAAGCTTTTAGAGTTGGTTAATGCCAAACTGGAAAAGGTGGGGGTTAAGAGGTTATTCGTTCTGCACAATTAAAACCAGAAAAGCGAACATTTGGCTGCGAGACGGAGCTGAGGTTGAGGTTCCAGTCCTAAAGATAAAGGTGCGGGGAATAGTTGAAACCTATTCCCCGGAATAGTCTTAAAACCGCCCAGTTCGCCCATGTTCGACTGCGTTGACCACCGATTAGTGTCCCTCCACGGCGCGTAGGCTTCAATATGGGACACCCCTGTTTCAACAGCGCTGAAGATTTTAATTCATATTACCGAAAAGCGTCGAGTTATATTTTTTTGAAGCTAGCGATCCCTAATGGGTGACACTTAAAAAGCACAGCGGCTGTATGAGTGGTCCGCACGGCGCCTTCCCTTTCCATCACGGTGGTCTCTGCAACGCTCCAGGATCAATTGTTGTGCAGGTTTTCTGGTGAGTGAGGGCGAACTTAGCCGGGAAAACCAAGAGACTACTGGGGTACGCTGGGCTTGGATCCTGAAAAGACAATGAAAAGGTAATGCTAATAGCAGTGGTAATAGCAAGGGTCTAAATTTGTCACTCAACAGGCAAAATATATGACAAAGAGAAGGGTTAGGTGGAGCGTGAGGCCACTCTTATATCTTGTATATATATTTAATCTTTTTTTTTTTTTCTTTACAGCTTCTACACCTGCGCCAAAGCCCATCAAACACGTACTTTCCCCCTTTTGTCGTCAGTGCGAAGGCCTAACTAAAGTGTGCGGAGATGCGGCTGATGCTTTTAATTTCTCCCCACAACCACGAGCTCTCAATTAGCCCCAGGGTCACCCCCAGTTTTATTGGGGGCTTTAACGGCAGGCAGGCCGCGGCACTCTGGTCCTTGTGTTGTGGCTTTAAAAGCGTCGGGATCTTCCTGTGAAACGTTAGGGCCCCAACAAAGGGGTCGGGGCAGGGTCAACATCAAAAAGTGCCCGCTCCTCGGTGGCTACTTTACGGCTCCGCTCTTTGTCACAGCCAAACACAAGAGCTGGACTTCAGGGGCCAACAGGTGCGGCCTTATAGGTTTAGCATCTCATGACTGCCAAGTAAATACATAAAAGGGCAGCTTGTGCCGGCATTTGGATCCCTAACAAACAGCGGGATAAGTGTTTTCAAAATAAGATACAGTTATTTGTGCATGTTTTAAAGACCCTTAATACCTGACTTTCTTTTTGAGTGTGTCGTTCAGTATATTATTGTAAAAGCAGACTTTGGTGAAAATAAAAAAGGCCTTTATGCGTAGCTAGTAGGATTGAGTTGGGATGTAAGAAATGCTTTGGGGGAAGTTAAGAATGAAAGTTTACATTTCCGTGCTCTCGCTTGCATAGTTTCATACTTTCACTTTGATTGTGATTGCGCCGCTCCACGTGGAATAGTTCTCCAGCTTTAACTTTGCGTGAACTGCCAGTCTGCAAAAAAAAAAAAATACAAAAAATACAGGAAAAATTCAAATCAAACGTGCAGACTTTTATTTCAGTGATATGTGCGGTCTAATTTTAATTTCAGCGCGGCTATCATCTTATCCCGAGAGAGAAATATCGCACTTTTAAGATTGTACAGACATTTTATAGTGCCTCCGTATCGCTGCTGCCTTCTCAAAGGAAGCGTGAAAGGCGCTGGTGAGCTGATAGTAAAAGCGCACTCATTACGTGTTGAATTTGCCCTCATAGATGATGTGCGATTATAGAGATGACCCATTTTGAACTTAGCATGAAGACGACTTTTTCTATTGTGGATTTGTGTTATATTTTTTGTACATTTTGTCTGACTTTTTTTCACATGTGATTACAGGATAAAGAACCTTTGCCCGTGGTTTATTATAATCACAGTAACAGCTGACCTAAAGTTGAAGTGGCTGCTAAATAGTTGAAATAGTTTCTAAATGATGAGTTGTGTTGCTAGACTAACAATATATCCGCATTCATAAGCACCTGACAGCAAAAAGTACTACTTACTGTTTTTTTTTCTTGGTTTAGACCTACCCATTTGAGTAACTGTATTCAAGTACAGTGCATTTAGAATACGGTTACTTTCTTAAAACCAAGGGGTTCCATTATGGTACTCAATCATTACATTATAGCTTCATATCGCATGCTATCGAGAGGTGAAAGATCAATAAGACCAGGGAAAAGTTTAGTGATCTCTGCTTATTTTGCCTTTTTAATTAGTCGCAAAAAAGTTTCTTAACAGGCGCAAGTACACACTGTATTTATACATAAATATAGATGCAAATGTTTTTCATCATATAGGCCTGTACGCCACATCGGTGCCTAGATATAAAGCAAATCAATGTGAAAGTATTTTATGTGTTCAGAATACAGTACTCTGACTGGACAAGTAACGGAATACATTACAAAATACGTTCTGAGGCAAGTATTCAGTATTCTGTTACTAAATACAAATACAAACTATTTTCCCCAACACTGCCCATTTGTGATGATTGCTGTGCTTGTACGCTGAACGCTACCATCATCCGTGGGTTGGACAGTTTCACCAAGTGCTGACCTTAAAAGTATTTTTGACATCGGGCCTCATCTCCTAGTTATCCAGAGTGTTGTTGATTTCTGGAGATTTGTTTTATTTTTTTATTCACGCAGTCCTTTGAAGAGTTTACTGGTGCTAGGCTAGTGCTTGGCTAGTGCATGTCTATGGTAACTAGTAGCCTACATTCAAAAAACCTCTTCAAAATCATCGGGTCGTCCTCCAAACGTTGCCATATCTGATTTGTAGAAAGCTCCTTTGTGAATTCCACGTGTCGTAATGCCGGCCGCAGGCAAACACCCTACTGTAGCTCCGGTAACCGAGCAGATCACTCCGCCGCTGCGTAGCTTACAACCAGGAAGCTGATGCCGCTCAGATGTAAGTTATTTTAAATGCAGATTGGTCGACACAGACATGTATATGGGTAGTCTGGTGTTATAAGTGATTTGCCTCAGGTGCACTGTGCTTGGGTCAGACTGTTTTTAATGCAGGCTACTAGTTACCATAGACGTGCACTAGCCTAGCACTAGCCTAGCGCCACTAAACTCTTCAAATATAAGGACTGCATGAATTAAAAATATCTATCTATCTCCAGAAATCAACAACACTCTGGATAACTAGGAAATGAGGCGCTATGTCGAAGATCCTGACATAGTCCCTTTAAAGATAAAGCCTATGGGCCAAAAACCTGAAAAAGAAGGAAAAGAATATACAGAAGCAGCTCATGCGTAAGTGAATTTTCAGCTCTTGGTAAAACAAAGACAGCGACAAGACACGAAACCCCACGGGACGTGCCACACAGCGGCACTCTCCACATTTCTCCACGTGCATCGTGAATTGAAGTGCACATAAGAACACAGGGGAAGTTGGATTGCATTAGCTCCCCGCACTTGCTCTATCCGGAGAGTTTTGTGAATCTGAATCCTCTGACTTATATAATTTGATTCTCCTTTAAAGTTGATTTCCGACATCAAAGGGACAATATCGCCTTTGAAGTAGCATGGGATTGGATCACTGTCTAACCCACTCTTTAAGATTCTGTCACAATGACATTAGGCCAGTCATGTGAATTAAAAGACTGGAGCTTTTTGCCTTTGCTCTCTGTCCAATTTCAATCAAAATGTCATGCTGTGCCATTTTCCCTCAATGTGGACCTGGCAACTGTGTTACTGCCGACATCACTATGGCCCAGCGCCTGTGACTAATATGGAAATGATCTGACTGTTACACTGAAAGGGATTATCAAAATGGGGCCGTAACTTAAATGATAAGTTTTAAATAGCTTTGTGTTCAGTGGGGAGTCACTTTGACAAATATGATGTGTTTTTTTATTTTTTTATTATTGCTTATATCACACAGACGGACATGATGACAAAGATGTCACACAAACCTGGCATTGTAACTCGCCTTTTTGTGAAACATGGAAAAGATCTCTGGCATATTTGTTTGTAGTCTAAATATTTTTGAACAACGGGATGTTGTGTCAGGAGTTGTTCAAGTACATATTACATACTATGCACATTTCCTGTTTATTCTGCAGTGTTACTTAATGTAACAGGTGAATTGTGAGATCAAGAAAGGCTCGTCTCTCTCTCTTATTTATTAACCCCTTAACCCCCACCTGAAGCGAGCACATTTTCTCCAGTTTGGCTTTACCCAAATCTAAATGCTTAAATAAAGCATCAAAACGGCGACGAAAACGAACATGAAAACACAACAAAAATGTGACAAAACCGGGACAAAAATGCAAAAAAAAACGAGTGCTGGAAAAGCAACACACACAAAAACCGACAAAAGAACGACAACAACGTTGTTTAAAGCGACAAAAAACGCAACGGTGACGACGTGACAAAAAAAAGGTAAGATCACTTTTGTAGGTCTTAGCTTTCAAACGAGGCATTACACTGTTGCTCTCCAGTCGAGAAGCTTTTAGATTTGGGTAAAGCCGAACCGGAGAACATGCGCTCGGTTCAGGCGGGGGGTTAGAGGTTAAAACACAGACGTAGCCTGGTCTCAGATTGAATTCTATAAGTCAGTCAGTGTAAACCTTTAAAAACAGTAAACGTGCCCCTTTTGGAGTGCAGTGAGTGTGATCTGGCGAAGCGAAAGGCGTGTGTGTTTTGTGTGTGTTTTGTGTTAAACTCGCTGTAGTAACACACGGGCTGGAGAATAACGCTATTGGCGCGGAAGATCACTTACTTCTGACGCTACAAAGCCTCGGGGAGTTGGCTCGAGATTGCCTGTCTTTGATAAGGTCCTGGCACGTCGTGTAAAACCCCTTGTCTGCCTAGAAAAGTTTAAACGCGGTTTCCCAGCGCGATAAACCGCATTGTGACCCGCGCTGCGCCTTCATTTCTCTGTCCCCGTGTCACAAGCGGCGACGCGAGCGGGCGTAGCGGCGTTCTACGCGTCTTGCCGCGCGTTCCGCCGCCGGTCTGTAGCGAGGACGCGCCGCTTTGTTTTTTATGTATCTTTCGGGACCAGGCCAGCGGTTCTTCACTTTGAAGTCCACAGTTAAACCTTGAGTTGGTTTAGATTCAGCCTGAAGGATTCCTGCGCCTGTCCCGACACACGGAGACACTACTTGGGCGAGCAAGAAAAAAAAAAAATATAATAATAATAAAAAAAAAAAACAAGTAAAAGCTGCCCCCTGTTTTGTTTTGTTTTTTAACGCACGGACTAATTTTTTTTTTTTTTTTTTTTTTTTGTGTGTGTGCCCATATCCTATTCTTGCTGTGGACGGAGCGCAAACGCTAACGCGTGTTGTGGGCACGGACGTGTTGTCGGCGGACTGCTTTACTTTTCTAATCAGGGGGAGGCTATTGGGCTACATGGATGGTAAGTTGTCGGAAAGCTGTTTCTCAGGCCCCCTCTCTCGGCCGCTTTGATGTGCTTCTGCTGAGCTTTGAAGTTGAGAAATGCGGGCTATGTTTCTTGTTTGTGGGCGAGAAATACGGTGAGATAGATAAGAAGCTTATGTGTGCGGCTGCGTGAATGTGTGGACCAGATAAAAAAGAGCGAATATTTGTCGGATCTCGCTGGGAAAAGTGGGATGTATTCCACTGTCGAAGTCCCCCCCCCCCCCACCCCACCACCACCACCACCACCTCCCTCCCTCCCTCCCTCCCTCCCTCACCCACCCCTCAAGATTTTTTGACACCCCCAGTGATCTACATAGGCATTGAGCCTGCCTACTCTCAGGTCAGTGTTGAATGGGACGGGGTGCGTTGAACTACAGTGGATGTTTTGTAGCGACACGGGACACATGTGGCAGCGCGCGGAGCCTGTGCCCTCTGGAGTGTCGTTTCTGCGCACGGACTAACGCTGTTGAGAGTTTTACACTATTGCTTTTGGACTAGTGGTTGCACTTTTACCACTCCCCCCCCCCCCCCCCAATCGGATTTAACTTCGACTCGAGCCTGTGATGGTACGTTACTACTTTATTCCAGAATTATCTCGCGCTGTAGCCCAGTACCGCACGCTGGCGGCGAGGCGTCCCCAGGAAACCGTGCATTACTTTTAAATGGTCCGGCATCACATCGTCGCGTGTTCCAGTTCGTAAAAGGGTTACACGGTGGCTTCTGCGTGTCTGATGTCCCGTCCCCCCCCCCCCGTCTCCCGTGGTAGTTAATGCGCGCGTTTGGCTTTACTAAACGGCTATTACAGCCTCGTGGAGTCGACCGTGCGCTTACATTACGCACCGAGCGCTCGTGCCTCGTCTCCCTCCGGTTTATTTTTGTATTTTTTTTTTTTACCGCTCGCACATTACATCGTTTAAGGTGATTGTGGAGCACGTCAGATCTCGCGCTCCTCCGGTGCGGAACGGCACGGACCGGATTCTGGCGCAGACCGCGGCGGCGGCGGGTGCGTCCGAAACAGATCGGGCATTAATTGGAGCTGAAGCCTGTGACATGGACTCGTTAGGAAACACGTGTAAGCCACAGTTGTGAGGTTTCATAGAGGAACGAGCGTCTGTGCGTTGATTATTCTTGTAATGTTGTGATGTGACAGATCAATGCACGCGGAGAGTGTAGGATGCAGTTGATCTCTCATTTAGATTATAAATAGATAAATGACGCGAACAAGCCTTTCATATTTCCTTTCTCTGAACCCTGCGAGGGGTTTTGAAAGGACTGTTTACTTGATGTCTTTCTTTGAAGTTCAGCAGGATCTGGCTTTGATTAGATCAATACTTTGTGTTTCAGAGTGAAGAGGAGCTGAGAAGCTCCCCCGCTGCTTTTAGAGAGTGAGGAGGATTAGGCTGGAGCTCAGAGGAGGCAAGACGGCACTCACTCGCCAGCCGGAGCTAGAGCCATGAGCAGGGCGCTGACGGAGCACATCGCCACGAGCTTCCGAGAAGATGCCCCTCGTCCTCCGGTGCCGGGCGAGGAGGGAGAGGCGTCATGCTACAACCCCAGCCGCAAAATGAGAGCCCAGAGCAAGGTTAAAGAGACCCCCGCTCCTGGCTCCACGCCGCGGAGGAATGAGGACGGACTCGGGGAGCCGGAGGGAAGTGCGTCCCCGGACTCGCCCTTAGTTCGGTGGACAAAGTCACTGCACTTTCTCCTGGGGGACCGAGACGGCGCTCACCTGTTCAGGACCTTTTTGGAGCGGGAGAACTGCGTGGACATCCTGGACTTCTGGTTTGCCTGCAACGGGTTCAGGCAGATGGACTTAAAGGATACCAAAACGTTACGAGTTGCCAAAGTGATTTTCAAGCGGTACATCGAGAACAACAGCGTGGTCGCCAAGCAGCTCAAACCGGCCACCAAGACGTTCATACGGGATAGTATTAAGAAGCAACAGATCGACTCTTCTATGTTTGACCAGGCACAGACGGAGATTCAGTCCAACATGGAGGACAACTCCTACCAGATGTTCCTGACCTCTGACATATACCTCGAGTACGTGCGCGCGGGCTGCGAGAACGCCGCGTACATCAACCACAGCAGCCTGGGCAGTCTGAAGCTGATGTGTGGATATCTTCCTCCACTTATCGAGGAGGAAGAGTGGAGCTGCACTGACCTGAAGGCAAAAGCTCTCGGGACTGTAGTTGGACTGTCTTCAAAAAACCTGAGGGCTACTGCAACTCTCCGGACAGCGGCTGACATGTTGGAGAACAGCTGCAGGTAAGGGCGTTTTAAATGGCACTATGTACAGCAGAACTCATAAGAAATGTGCAATGATCAGGTTCGGCGTTTTATTGTGGACACACGCACACATATTTTTAGCAGTAAGAACACGTTTTCTAAAGCAGCTCGCTGAGTTTGAGAAGTTTGTGACGCTTGTGAATACTGACTGTGCTGGATTCCTCACGCTGGTCCAAATGCAGGGAATTTGTGGCAAATGCCTGAAAGAAAGATAAAGGCGGCTGATCAAAGGGTCTCCGAGGAGCACGCCTGTATATTTGTGCCCTCCTGCCTTGCAGTTAGTCAAGGGTTTGGAGGGGTGGAGGGGCGGCTACAAAACATCAATGGAACTGAGCCTTCCTTTTAAGTAAACGGTGTCTTGAAGGCAGCCCCTCTGCTGGCTCGCTCAAGTTTCCTGTGCTTTGAAACCCTTCCTCCGGTTCAGGCACGAATTCAGACACCAATCCTCACCACTGCCACAACACAAAACACTGTCAGTCCGTTGTAAGTCATGCTCCGTCTTCTCCTTATCCTATTGATTAGCCATATTGTTGTTGCCCACCGTCGGAAAATCTCCTATCCTCCGAGGAACGCTAATACAAAGTTAAAGCGACTCGAGCGGCGACTCTCACGCCAAGCGGAGATATTGTTCTCTTGGTCGGAGATGAAAGCCGAGCTGTTTGTGGAAAGCATTTGGGCTTTTATCTTAAGCGCTCGTCCCACACATTGTCCCGACAGCTGAAATCTTTTCGGGCCAAGAACATTCTCAAAAATAGGATTTTACGCGCCGGGGCCGCATCAAAGGACTCTCCGAGAAGTTTTTTTAACTACTTTGTCTTGCACATCTGGACGCAATCATCACGGGAACGAGCGCGAGCGGACAGAAAAGCGTTTTCTCTCTTTGCAGTCGGCGTCGGGGGGGGGGGGGGGAAAGGCACGGTTTACAGATGATCCGTGCGTTTCCTCCAAAGGGTTAGCTCAACATTTAAAGAGTCGATGGGGGTTTTTGCAGCGACCTTTTGTAATAACTCGGGCCTAAACTCCCCCCCCCCCCCCCCCCCCCCCCCCTCTCCGTGTTTGTTTATCGCCGGGGCACATGTCACCGTACAGTTATCGATTTGCTCAGAACGCGGCGATGTCAAGTGAGAGCTATGGCCGTTGGGCGGCGCGGGGGGAATTCTGGCATGTGCTCTCCCGGTGTGATCCTGCACATTCTTCTTTTTCACTCAAAAGACCAAAGAGAAAGAGCCCCCACTTCCCTCTCTCTCTCGCTCTCTCTCTCTCTTGCCCCACGCCATCTCTTTAGGTCAACCAATTTCCATTTCAAACATGTGGAACTAATTTCACCACTGCAGACTTCTTCTTCTTCTACTTCGACAACAACAACAAAACAACTCCAGCTGTAGATTCAACTAGTGACATTTTGGAGTCTTTCCCTGTGGCTTCCTCTGCTTCTCTTCGCTTTTCGGAGAGAGACTAGAGTTGGGGATAGGTAGGAAGGGAAGGGAGGATCTTCTTGAATAAAAGAAAGATGAAGAGAGCGAGTCGGTTGGGGTTTGGGGGGAGGGGGGGGGGGGGGGGGGGTTTGGGGGGGGGCGGCAAAAGAGCCCAGCTGTGCTAAATACCTGACTCTTTGCATGGAGCTTCCAAAGGTCAGGTTTGTGCTTGGGGGCCTGGGCTTTAGTCATGCTGGGGTTCTCCTCTCGGCAGCTCTCGGCAGAAGGCATTCTCATAAAGAAAGAGGCCCTCCTTCCCCTTTTCTCTTTCTCTCTCTCTCTCTCTCGCTTCCCTCTCTCTTTTCCAAAGCTCAAGTTCCCCCTTCACGAGTGCAACAGGAATGCAACACAGCAGGAGAGAGGAGGGGAAGAGACAGGGGAGAGAGAGAGAGAGAGAGAGGGGGCTGGCAGCGAAGGAGGGGCCCCCCTACAATCCGACTGATAGTTAAAGAGAGATAGGCACGGGAAAATACAACGGCGACAGGAGACGAATATCATGTATGACACTGGTATTTTTTATTTAGGTGTTAGGAGTATTGATTAAGGCACATGTTTTTGGATTTTCCGTACATAGTCAAATAAAAAAAGTGCTTTATTTAAGTGAGAGAGGGAGACACTAACAAGCAACAGCAAATAGTGGGTCAAAAGTGATATTCACGACTATGACGCACTGGCAATATCATAATCCGATACCATTCAACGCCTTTATTGGGAAAGTTCATTTACAACACAAGATCTTAGCAGCGTATATATATGTATATGAAGGAAAGTCATCTAAACTCTGTCCCGTTTCTTAAACCGTCTTTCCCCCCCCGTGCAGGTCCAGTCGCAGAGGAGACCCCGCCAGCCCTTACTTCGTCAACTCGGGCTACGTCTTCGCCCCCGCCACCAGTGCCAACGACAGCGAGATCTCCAGCGATGCCACCACGGACGACTCCATGTCCATGACCGACAGTAGCGTGTACGTATAGCATCTCGATCTGTTCTGTCGGGGCTTTCCAGGAAACCCATTGAGTGGTGTATTTGGGGATCAGCGTTTTTTGTTGTTGTTTTTTTGGGGGGGGGGGGGGATGGGGGGTTATAATGGGTGTAATGTATTTTAATTAGCCTCTGTGATTGACTCCAGGTAATTCTATTAATGTGCAGTTGTTGCTTTGGCCGCGAGGGAGACAACTCCTGGCAAAGTCATTATGTCTAAAGACCTTTTGAAGTTTATTCGGATGCGCTACAAGCTGCGCAGCGAGGAAGGAGGAGGAGGGGGGGGGGGGGGGGGACTGGGACCGTCTTGATGTGGATGGGGGGGGCGTCGCCTTCTTCCCCTCAAAGTTTGAAATGTATCCATCCCACCCACCCTTCTGCCACAACACACTTGTTTTTTCCTTGTTTTTATTTTTTTTACATTATCTAATCGCTCTTTCCCTTTGAAGAGCTGGAGCAGAGGGGAGCTGGGGGAGCGAGCGAGCGAGGGAGGGTGGGAGGGTGGGAGGGAAGTGACCATTCAGGCCTCAAGACAAACTCATTGAAAAAATGTTGGCACCAAATGAAAGGAGGCTTACTCACATGGAGAGTCGGTTTCCTGCCACTGGCCTTTGCGACGTGCTGAGATCATGTGTCCGCGAGCCTTTCACAGAGGTTGCTCCCTCCTTAGACCTTTAGGGGAGACGCAGGCTAGCGAGGAACCCCCCACCATCGCCACCAAAAACATCCAGAGGACCCCCCCCCCCCCCCCCCCCCTCCAAAAAAAAAAACGCTCACCTACCCACTGCCCCAAACCGGCGGCGGAGGTGAGGCGCACAGTGCAAGGGAGTGAGAAAATAAAGTGCACAGAGCATAAAGGGCTTAACTGAATCGCTTTCAGCCTATTGTTAGGTGAGGGGAGCTTAGGGGGATAAGAGGGTGGCTGGTTGCTTTGAAAATGACTTGCACAACTGAATAGGAGATTCCCCCTAAAAAAAAAAAAAAGAAGTAAAGTAAAGGGCTTCTTCTTCAACCTGCACAAAACATCCAGCGGCCACATGACTCACAGGGAAAACTTTGGGTTCGACAACAAAACAAAAAAGAAGAAGAAGTGAAGTATCCTCCTGGCCCGAGTTGTTGGGAATGGCGTTTTGGAGCCAAGTTTGGGATTCTTGTTAGCGCTCTCGAGAGTTCCTGTGGGCTGTTGAGCGAAACTTTTTTGAAGAGTTTCCTGTGTTTCTTCCTGAGCCGCGAGGGGACGACGGCACGGTGTCCCCGAGGGTACCGTTTTAGCCGCCGCTTTCGTTCGGGGGTTCGCCGAGTCCAGCTGCGGCGCCGTGGGCTGTCAGCTGCGGACTGTCGCCGTGGAAGTCGGCGTGTAAAAAAAATTGATTTGGAGCAATGGCTTGATTAGCGTGTGGTTTAAAGACGCCGCGCACATTCAAATCTCATTCCGCAGATAAAGAACACGCGGAGACGGATTTGGGGGAAAGAGGGGTAGCGGAAAGGGGGCGGGGGCTCTCTTTTTTTGCTTATATCTTATTTATGGATTTACTTGGACACTGGGGAATGCTGCTGCACCAACTTCAAACATTACCTTATCTTACAAACCAGCCTTTTGATGTTGCCGAGATCAGAGGCTCACAGCGGAGCGCTCGCCAAACGAAGATGGCAGCGGGCGCATATGTGCACGAGTGTGAGATTTCAAAGAGGCAGCAGAAAAAGTAGCGTTTGGGCTAGGTCAGACACTTCTGAGCAGCCAAAATGGACACGATAATTGGCCCAGCTTAAATGGCAGCGGACTGGAAAAGCTCGCTTAGACAGAGGGAAAGTCAGCGAATAATATCCCCGGAATAAACGCCTAATTGTCCTGAGACGTGCTAGCTCGCTCTGTAACTGTTTTCGTTTATCATAAATGGGCCGCGAATGCACGTCTCTATTTAATTGATTGTCGTTCACAACGGAGCGCTGCACAGTGTATCGCCAAATGACCATTCTCGTGATATATAACGTGAACACAATACATCACAGAATCCCTGAGGTCTGGTCTCTATTTCATTTCTCTGAATCGTAGTTGTGCTGTTTCTGAACATTTTTAAGAGTTTAGGGTTATTTTTTTAATAAAAATAGGTCAGTGTCAGACGCCAGTGTCATACCATGAGAATAAATAATGCTGGGGTGTAAACACTTCTTGGGGAGCGCTGTTAACTTATCACAGGGGGCACTTTCGGGCGCTCAGTGGGCCGTTTAACATATCCGCCATTGTCCTGCACTGTTTTGTCACGGGCCTTTCTGTGGCCCCGGCTTCAAGGGCTCCTCTGCCTTTTGATTTACTTGTAATGGACCTAGTGGGTGGCGAGCGCTTTTGTGGGATCGGTCACTTCAGCGCTAAATGGGGTTCTCTTTAAAAATCAGTGATCATTCATCAGTGTCGATGTGTAAATGGAGTTTGTTTTGCTAATAACTAATCTGTGTGGAAATGTCTTCTTTTTTTTTTCCAGTGATGGGATTCCTCCGTACAAACTGGGCACCAAGAAGCAACTCCAGCGAGAAATCCACCGCAATCTCAAGATCAATGGACAGGTTTCTCTACCCCACTTTCCTGTAAGCATCACTTCCTTATAACTTTATCTTCCTCTCTCTCTGTCTTTTTTTTTTTTTTTTTCGATCTGCACAAACTTTTACCCACTGACAGACAACTGGGTCCTGATTCCCCCGGGGATCCCGACTTATTTTATTATTATCTTATTTTCAGAGCGAATGTTGTGACAGAATACTATATTTCATTCCCCGCTCGTTTTCATATAAAAGCCGGGGTAAATGAAAGGCAAGGATTAGCATACCACTTCACTTGCTCCGCTGCTGTTTCGAGCCCCCTCCCTCCCACTGTTTCTGTAGGCTGTAAATATAAACTACTGCCGGCATCTTTGTTTGTCCTCGTGTGTCAAAGCGTGGCGTGCATGGATTGCTATTGATACCAAATGGTTTTGACAGGGCTCATCAGTTGGACTAATGTAATGAGTAGTTCTACATTTAGATTTGTGAGGGAGAGTGGTACTGTTTGAGCGGACGGATTAGAAACTGGCCAGTAGCCAGTGGTCTATAATGGCATTGTGGTCACAGATCTTCAGTCTTATTCAGCAGCTTTTTCACAGCATAATGGAAGCTAATCTTTGCTGTTTTCGTAGCTCAGAATGTTAAAAACATATCAGTGCCAACAGGCCAGTGCTTAGTTTGGGTACTGTGGCTGGTCTTGGGTAAGAAAAGACAGGAAGTTCTTTTGTCTGGTATTCAAACACAGGTATGTGCTGGGTGTGTGTGTGAGTGTGTGCACGCTTGTGCATGCATTTGATAGTGTTGTCTGTTCCCCTTTTTTGCTCTCATTCCCTGTGTCTTTTCCTTCCCCATTGCTCTCTTTAA
Organism: Proterorhinus semilunaris; assembly: GCA_021464625.1. Taxonomy (NCBI): domain Eukaryota; kingdom Metazoa; phylum Chordata; class Actinopteri; order Gobiiformes; family Gobiidae; genus Proterorhinus; species Proterorhinus semilunaris. The sequence goes on from CM038349.1 coordinate 11,169,075, forward strand.
TGTCTCCCTCCTGATTTGGAGATGGCTCTGTCTCCCATGATGCACCAGCCCCAGGCAGCGGGGGCCCCGTGCAGGGCTGGCGCTCCTTTGCCAGCAGCTCCGCTCTCCTTTCTTCTTCTTCCCTTTATCGTGTCTACAAAGAGATGAGAGGAACAACAAAAAAAGAGTCAAAATCAAGAAAGCCAGTGTGCCAAATAACAAAAAGTAAGAAAGAGAGCGAGAGAAGCCGGCGCATATAGTTAAAGAAAAAGGCAGATAATGTGAGTAGAGTACCTCTGAGCTGCCCTGCATGCAGTCGGGAAATAAATTACTACTTCTCGTCAGATCTTCCCAGTATTTGACTCTTCTATCCTCTCCCTCCTCCTCTGTCTGCGCCACCATTGCCACTTCACAAATGCACATCTCAATCCGCTTCCTCTTTTTTTCATGCTGTTAATTTTGTCCCCCTCTCCTCGCTCTCCTCGCTGTCGATATCTGGCTTTTATTCGGAGATTTAAAGCTGCGTGTCCCTCCCACCCCTAGTGTGCGTTTGATGTTTGACAAGGGCCCTTTGAAGTGTGCTGACTTCAGAGGCTGCCGAGCTGATGGCTTGGTTGGGCTACAGAGGGTGCAGGCAGGGGGCCTTCCCTCCGAGCGAGACCAACTGCTACCCCAGCATCGCAACCCCTTTTCTCTCTCTGCGCCCGCAGCCTGGCACTGCCAAGGGCACTGGGCACCATCAGATCTGGAACGGGGCAGAGGGCTCAGGTTAGCCGTGGGGCAAGGGCATCTGGATTAAGCCTTTGGTGTAGACGCAGGTTTTTGGAACAAGATTAGGGCAAGGACAGTGGATTAATGTAACATACTGCATCTGTCACAAGCACTAAAGAATGAACCTTGTCTCCAAACAGAGGACACACCGGCTGCCTAAGGAGATGACGCCCGTGGAGCCCTCCGCCTTTGCAGCACAGCTCATAGCGCGACTAGAGAAGCTGAAGCGAGAGCAGGACACTATGAGCTCACTGGAGGAGAGGCTGCAGCAGATCCAAGAGGTACAAACTCACAAACACAACTTTCCCCTTTGAACAAAACTCCTTTTAGCTTCTGTTGGAAAATAAGTTAGCTTGGGACAAGGGGTCTGTAGTGCACTACAAAAGCTTTCATGGCAGCTTTCACATACCCAAGAAAAGGCAAAAGAAATGTAAAAGCTTGGCTTGGTTACTTCTGTCCGCTTCCATTTCATGTGTGGGAACATTTCAACTTATGCTTCTAGACACACTTGAAGTTGCTTCAAATAGTTAGCACTTAGCTGCTCTCCAGTGGCACGTTTGCTGAATATGTGTAGTGCCAGTCTCCTTGTGAAGCACAGGCACACTCTGCATTATAGATGAAGCGCACCCAAAGCCTGTTAGTGAAGATAACAGTACAGCAAAAAGGAAAGCTCAAATCATGTTATCCCGGCGTTTGCTCCAGCAGACTTCAGAGAGGGAGATAGAACTTAGCGTAAGTTGAGCCATAAATTCCTCAGTTTGCTGCCTGTTCCTCTGTGACTGCTGAAACGCGTGCATTGACCAGAGTTTTCTTGTTCTTCAGGAGGAGGAGAGAGACGAGTGTGTGGACCTCTCCAGCAGCTCTGGCCTGCACCACCCTCTGCTGCCCCCCCACAGTCAGGAAGAGGACCCTCAGGCCATCCTGGACGAGCACTTGTCTCGCGTCCTCAAGACCCCCGGCTGCCAGTCGCCCGGCGTGGTGCGCCACTCGCCCCGATCCCACTCCCCAGACCGGACGGTGTCCACCGTGAACAACTCCTTCTTCAGTGGTTACCCCGGGACCAACAAGCTCCACACGCCGGGCCGGGAGTCCACCAAGCACATCCACCACCACTACATCCACCATCACCACACGGCGGCTAAGACCAAGGAGCAGATTGAGGTTGAGGCGGCTCAACGCGTGCAGTGCCTCTGCCCACCAGGGGGCGCCAACTACTCCGACTACACTCCTGCGTAAGTATTAAGAGAGTTGAAACTTAGATTGGCCTAAACCTATGAACCCAAAGGTCTCAACAAAACCTCTGATTCCAGGCGCTGCAGCACTTTGTCCAAGCGGCCGCTGAAGGCCACAGACGACCCCCTGTCCCCAACGCACCTTCCCCTCGATGTGACTGACCGCTCTCAGAATGTCTGGCAGTGGATACTGGAGAGCGAGCGGCAGGGCAAGCACAAACCACACAGGTACAGAGCTCTCCCCCAATGGCCTTTGAAAGCCTTCCCTGCCCTGAATAACCGTACAAACTCTCTGCTAACAGCACTCCAGGCCTGAAGACCCTGCCTGGCCGGACGCACTCGTCCTGGGGCGGGGGCGGGATTGGCAGCGGGGTTCACCTCCGCGGGCACCACCCGGGACACCCTTTTATCCAGGACCCTGCCATGCCCCCACTGCCCCCACCCAACACCCTGGCCCAGCTAGAGGAGGCCTGTCGTCGGCTGGAGGAGGTCTCTAAACCTCCCAAACAAAGGTACTTCAGCAGATAGAAAATTGACTTAACATATCTGTATTTTTGTCCCCATTCGAAGCAGATAACTCACGATTTTCCTCTTTCGATAGGCATTCAACTGGAGCCAACAGCCTTCAGAGGGAAAGGAGTCACCCCGCGGCTTCGCTTTCTTCTGGCGGGAGCTCACTCACCAGCCCCGGACTCCAAGCAGACGAGTACGGCTCTTTTTTTTAACTTTTTTTTTTTAAATGTCCCCCCCTCTATATTCCTCATACATTTAGGAGCCCCTTTCTCGATCACAGCCTCTGTTCCTCGCTTCCCCTCCTCTCAGACTTTCCCCACCAAAGAAAGATGTTGTGAGTCAGCACTGCGATGTCTTTGAACTCCTCGCTTTTTTTAATCATTTAAGATGCTTTAATGCTGAATCCTAACTACCCACCAGTTCCCCCAACACACACACACACACACACACACACACACAAACTCACCAATGGAAACCAACAGCACGAGCGCGGTAGCCTCTGGTAAACTCTGAACGGTGTGGGTGTTGCATGCTAAGCCAAAGGTGCATCCAACACTTTGCCAACGGGCTTCGGAGCAGAAGTAATAGGTTGCTTTCACATAATATTCTGGAGTGTTTGGTGTTGGTTAATGAAATTCAAAACTTACAAAGCAATGTACAACGAGCAGGTGCCCTAAGACTAAATGGTATGTTTTTTTGTTTTCGTTTCCAGGTCAAAAGAGCTTGTGGTCACCTACTTCTTCTGCGGCGAGGAGATCCCTTACCGAAGCGTGATGAAGACCCACTGCCTCACACTTGGACACTTTAAAGAGCAACTTAGCAAGAAAGGCAACTACCGGTAAATACTTTTCTGCTTGTGCACCGCCTTTTGTAGTCCCGTGTATGTGGCGTGAATGCTGGGGCCGCGTCGTTGTTGAGCTCGACCGCTTCTACGTGTTGAGAGAGAGAGAAAGAGAGGAAGGAAAGAAAGAAAGGAATAGGAGGGGGAGTGGATTTTTCTCACATCTGGTACTGATTTTCATGGTAAGGCAGCCTTAATAAATATGGCTTTGAAGCTCGGGCCATTTTATTTTGTGCACAAAGGCTTTTGCTGGGCCGCTCTGAGTCCTCCTCCACACTGTTGCATCAGGTATTAAAATCAAAAAGCTGCAAGCACTCTGTACTCCTAATGACGGATGTTCAGTTTTTTTTTTTTTCTGCCACAGCACAAGCGGTTCCAGGGGCTGCTTTGCTCCACAGCATCACGGGTTAAGATGAACTAAAAGGTTACAATAATGGGCGGTGAAATAAACTTCATTCTGATACGTCTACACACCTCAGTTAAAGCTGCATTATGCAACTTTTCATGTTAAAAAAAAAAAAGTTTGATTTGACCTTTCAGTGACCCAGCGGATGCATGGGTGGTTAGCATAGCGGCTTTACTCACCATCCCGGTGACCTGTGGGACGCTCCAGGATCAACTTTTTTTTTTAGGTTTTCACTGCTGATTGAACCGTATCCATGGTTACAAATGCATTCCCGAAAACCTACTAGAAATCCTAACAAAACGGAAATAAAATTGATCCTATGCATCATGCCACCGCGAAGGTGCCAAGCTAACCATCCACACAGCTGCTCGGTCACTGAGAGGTCAAATACGCATTAATATCAACCTTTTTTTTTTCACGTAAAAAGTTGAATAGTGCACCTTTAAAGTGATGTTTTACAAATGTTATAAAATGTGCAAAATCGAACGATATTATTTTTTGTTAAGCCCCTCCTTCTCAGATCAGAGCAATCGTCTAGTCAGATCCAATCAGCTTGAGGAGCTTGATACTGTTGAAAATTCTGCCCCTCGCCTCATTTTGCAAACTAAGAACGGCTTTCTGGTTGAATTGATTGTTTGCTTTCACATTTTACTCCACCGCTCCTCACTTTGCAAACTTACATGCCGTCACTTTAAAGTAGAAATCATTCTCTCGGGATCAGCGCTCAAATTAGGGCCGTAAATCAAAACTACATTCAGCAAATGTCCTTTCTAACAGACTCATTTGGGATCCCAAATTGGCAATCAAAGGACCAAAATCTGGCTTGGCCCTGACACCAGAATAGAGCAACATCTGGTTGTTTGAAAGACTTAACAAACAAGTCCCATAACTGTGCAGAGAGAGAGAGAGAGAGAGAGAGAGAGACGTGGAGCTGGTTGATTCTGCGATGGCAGTGGTACAGCACAAAACAGTACGACGCAGCTCTGCCAGACGATATTAGTGCCACATGTTGCAAAGAGAACGCTCGTAAAATGAGTGGAAATCGCTGCGTCGTTTCTATTCGCCCGTTCCGGATTTAAATAACTACATTTTAAACTTTTAATCGAGTGAGTCGTTTTAAATCTTTTTTGCTTTTTGGTTTAATGAAAGCTACGCAGTGAGTGGAGATAGTTACTGCCCCTCATTTAACTGCATTTGTTGATCAGCAATCGGCAGGTTTGAATGAATCCAAATGAAGCGCCGAGCAAACCACAGCCACGTTCTCTCTCCCTGTATCTCTCGCCCTCTCTGTCTCTCGCCCTCTCTGTCTCTCTCCCTGTATTTCGTCCTCTCTCTGTCTCTCTCTCTCTTGTATCGAGGCAGACTCAAACGAGACATTTTTCCATTACAAAGCTAATCATTAAGTCGCCTCCCGCTGATCATTTGCTGGGTTTAAAGTACACAGGAGCAATCATTAGGCGCTGCGGGGAGACGGGCCAGTCACCGGGACTGTGCGCTCACCTCGGGAGTCGTCTCTGCCTGAGAAAGAGGGAAGAGAGAGAGGTGACCCGTGACCTCGCGGGAGAGAGAGAGAGAGAGAGAGACGCCCCCCAAAAAACTCAGAAACGTTCTCCCCTTCCTACCAGAGTGAACGCCCCCGCAGGTCCAAACCATATCTGCATTTGGCAAATAATGGGGAACGAAGGCATTGCGATATTCAGATCAACGACGGGGATCACCGGCTAGTACAGGCCCTTCTGCCTGCCCCAGATCTGATGTCAAAAAACAAATCGGAAAGTGCAGAAAGTACATTTTCTGCGGCGGAAGTGCGCGTTCGCTCGTTTGTTTACGGGACGGTGTGACAGCGGGACGTTCGGGAGTCACTGTCAGACTCCCAGGCACCTCAGATGTCTGTGACACGAAGGCCCGTCATTTCACCGAGTGTCCAATTAGAAACTATAGGCAAGGAAGGGGGGGAGGGGGGGGGGGGGAGGCGACAGGAAAACCTCTAATTAACCCTTCAGCTGAAATGAGAGCATGCGGGACAGGTCGGCGTGCGCAGAACGGGGCGGAGAGACGAGAGCAGAGCACACAGGTTGTTTCTTGAAGCATCAGAGAGATTGTTTAAACGCTGGATCTGTACAGTCAGGATCCGCCTTTGAAGTGTGCTGCGACGGCACTGAAGGCTATGACTAAGTTGTTTGGAGCCGCGTGTGTGTGTGTGTGTGTGTGCATGTGTGTGTGTGTGCGTGTGTGTGTGCGTGTGTGTGTGTGCGTGTTGTAGGAGAAAGGTATCAGATGCGTTCATCCCACTTTGAGTTTTCCCACAAACGCCTCCCCCTCTGCTCCTCGTTTCTAATCACGCCCCCCCCCCTCTTTGTTGTCTCTCGTCAGGTACTACTTCAAGAAGGCGAGCGACGAGTTCGAGTGCGGCGCCGTGTTCGAGGAGGTGTGGGAGGACGCCACCGTGCTGCCCATGTACGAGGGCAAGGTCCTGGGCAAAGTGGAGCGCATGGACTGAAAGCGACCGGACGAGCAAAGAGACTCGCCGAGAACATTCGGGATTGATTTTTATTTCTTAATATTAAGCTAAACAGAGTTAATATATCCAGCACAAGAGGAGTGATTGAAGGAAGACGAGCCAATGAAGTATGCCGAAAACTGACTTTCTCAACCAATCAGCCTTAGAAACAAGGAGGACGGACATGATTAAGGATGATGATTGGAGGGCGCCGGGGAGAAGTCCCGCCTCCTGACGATAACCACTGAAGACTGTTGTGAGACTGTGGTGTTTTTGTACAAGGCACCGGGAGAGCGCACGCGAACGTGCACTCACTGCTCTTAAAGTTACACTCCAACTTCGTACGTGTGCATATACATAGCTGCAAATATGTATATATACATGTATTATATATTGTCATGAGTTTGAAAGTTTTTATTGAGTATTTATTGAAAACCCCGTGTCCCTTCTAATTCTCTGTAAACCTGTGTTCCCCCTCCCCCCGCCCCGTCTCCAGCCAATGGGCAAGCTGCTTTGATTATTGGGAGAATACTGTGGTGATGTTTATTTTATTTTCGACTTTAGTTTTTTTGCAAAAGGACATGACACTAGCCTAGCACCTCCCATAGCCTTTTTAGCCCAGCGTGACCCAAACTAATGACCTTAGCCGAGGTCTTCCCTCACTACTCTTCAGTCGGAGCCAGTCGTATATGCTGCTGATAGTTAACTTCATCACTAGCATTTTCTCCCACTCCTCTCCCTCCAGGCCAGCCACAGCTCAGTCGTTTTTGTTGTGCCTTTGTTTGTAAACCAGGCATTGCACATGGGGGGGGGGGGGGTGAATACAGATAACACACAGAGCGGAGACCTGCGCACAAGTCTGCACCGTCTAATAAAGACAGTGTTTACAGCCGCACACCAAAATAACTAACAAGAACCAGTTTGGGTCACTCAGAACGACTTCTTCAGCGAGTCGGCTAGTCTGTCGAAAAAAAGAAAAACTTCAAAAAACATAGAGAAAAAATGGAAGACGTTGGATGTTTTACAGTAAGTTGTGCAGAGCTGGTGTCCACAGTGTAATATGCATCGGAAGAGAGATGTGCAAACATGAGCTGCCTGGTGTTTGGACTACAGCACCTGTGCCTACATGGACCATACCATGTGCTACCCTGTTTCAGGGTTTATATATCCCTCGGTTTTCAGAAGGGTCTTATGTTTAAAAGATATTTTTATGCTTTTAATAATATCCTGTAATCATGTTTTTTGTTTTGTTTTTACACCACAGACTTTTTTATTCCATGCTATCTTAAGTGTAAATTATACATTATATAAAGAGTTTCATTTAAAGATTTACATGGACCTATAATTATTGTAATTATTGAGAGATGTAGCCTTTATTAAAGTTTTATATTTTTCAAGTGAAAACTGCCTTTGTGTGTTGCGCCTCATTACTCCTCATTGGTTTATTCTGACATGGGACTCGAACATCTTACATTAAGCTACAGCCCTTAAAGGTGCACTATGTAACTTTTTTTGTGAAAGAAAGTATGGGTGGTTATCCAGCGCCTTTACTTTCCATCCCGGTGGCCCCTATGATGCTTCAGGATTCCTTTATTTCATTTTTTTTTTTTAGGGTTTCTGAATGCAATGTATACGTAACCATGGACACGGTTCAATCAGCAATGAAAACCTACCAGAAACCAACAAACAATTGATCCAGGAGTGTCCTAGGCCACCGGGATGGTAAGTAAGGGGGTCACTGAAAGGTCAAATATGCACTAAAATAAACTATTTTTTTTTACATATAAAGTTGCGTAGTGCCCCTTTAAGATTGAGAACGTGAATTCAGCTACACTCAAAAATATTTCAACAAACGTGTGATCCAGATGCTTTATTAATTGTACCCATAGAGTGTAATATTAAGAATGGACTCATTGTGGCCAACCTCTTCCTGTAACCGTAAGGACATGGCGGCTGGCTCCCATGGACTTTCCATTGAAACTTTTTTCCCCTCTTTAAGTCGAGCACAGGCTTGTCATTCTTACCTCCACGCGTTTGTCTTAACATGCGCAACATCGTCCTAGTTTTATCCTTTTACAATTTTTATTTTCACCCTATTCTAAATAATGGAGGTGGCTCCGAAAACCCAGTCAAGTGGCTAGCATGAACGAGCGTCAGCCAGCCTGCCCTGGACGCTTTGGGGAAAGCCTCGCTCCTTCAGTCCAGTCTTCCTTTTACAGTCCATGATTGTACCACTTCTAAATCACAATTGTTCAAAAAAGATGAAGTACTGCACTTGCGTGAAATTATGTCTAAAGTAACAAATATGACCATGCACACCATACATGATCTGCTTATTTTTGTTAAAGACGTTTTCATTGAACTGAATGCTAAACATGATCACTAACCATACAGTTCATTATATTTATTTATTTATTCCATTCAAAAAGTAACATCATGCAATCACCACAAGACCGCCAAGCCAACACAGCATGAATGAAACGGAGCAGAGAAGAAGAACAAGTCTTATAATATCTGCCCCTTTTGTTACTTACAATTATTTACAATATATAATATAAAATACTGAACTATCATATTCCTAAATGTTTACAAATGGTCAAAAAAGAAACGAACCATATTCATGTTTGTTCAAATCAAATATCTCACATTATTCATGTCCAAGTCTAATTTTCATCCTTCTTTAACATTGTAGCTTTTATGTGTTTTTTGAACTCCAAGAGAGTTCCCGACTCTTTCACTTCTTTCTGAAGTTTATTCCATAAACTAATTCCTGTCACTGTAACAGTGCATTCTATTGCTTTCGAATTGACCCTGGGTTTTTTAAAGATGTCTGTTCCTTTCAGATTATAGTGGCTTTCTCTTTTCTCATAACTTTCTTGGATGTTCACTGGCGATATTTTTTCATTTGCTTTATAAAAAACCTGAAGGAATCAACTATATCCTAAAATTTTAGTAATTATTTAATAAATTATATACCAAAGATCCCAGGCTGTCGTAATGTAGGAAAACACACCAGTAGCAAGGAGTTACCGCGGGAAAACCCCTTTTCATAGTTGTCAACTGGACTGGGTTGAGTTGATATTTAGCCTCTCACACAAAAAGCTACTTCCCATTCAAACTTGGGTTACAAAGCTAGTTTTGTCAATCGGACATAACCCGGTTTGGTTTCTGTTTACTCTATGCTCACGACCCATGTTTCACTCAGGGGTCATAAAGTCTTGCATCTCAGCTGAAATGAGATGTGACCCAACGAAAGGCCGTCCACTTGAAAACTCATTTAGACACGACAGGGTCAGGCAAAGGCGCACCCCAGTATTCACTAATAATTCACATTATTATAAAAAAAAAGACAAAAAGGAGTTTGGACAATGATTCAGTTTGGGAGGCGCGAAACAGGCGTTTAGCGGTGGTTTAGTCGATCACCAAATATACACAGATATCATAATAGATTTAGTTTAATCTGAGGCAAACGTTCGGCTGCCTGTCCTCGGGTATAACAAAAAATGAGCTCAGCGTGGTCACAACTTCAAAACATGATCAATGTATTGCCTTCTCCCCAAACCCTAACACCCGTTCACTCAAGCCTTTAGCTGCACAATGGGCCAGTTTAATCAGGCCGAACCAGCTCCGGAGCGGGGCAGGTGTAGCCGCTCCCCCCCCCCCCCGCCCCCCCACGTCCCGCCACCCGCTAACTCTATTTTTACTGCCTCTCGGGGCTCGCACTTTGAAGAGAAACCTATCCAGGAAAATTGCTTGCATTTTTCCCACTGAAGCGGACATAGATGGACACTGACCGTCGCATTCTCTAAAAACTTGTGCCCCTCTCTCCCTCTCTCCGAGCCTTTCTGTGGCATTCCTGTCCTAAAAGGTGCTTTGTTGGACAGCTTCTAAAGTTCCGGCCTTCACGGAAACTCGACTTCCATTTTATGGTTGAACCTAAATTTTAATTCGAACCACAAGGCTGCCTTTACTCCGTCGTCGTGTCAATGGGGGAGCATTTCATCGCTGTGGCTTTGATTTCTTTGGCACGTTTCGGCCTCCCGTACTGTATGTTCCTTCAGTGTCGTCTGTGGCAAAATGTTGAATCCATCTTTCATCCCATTGTAGCATTTCTATTTTATTTTTTACTAGAAAGTGAGTCGTAGCCAGCACATAGAAGCTGCAATATGGTTTTGTGAATACTTTCAAATGTACTGTATATTGTGTATATTGTGAAAAACTGCAGTAATAGAAGTACCTTTCACTTTGCACAAAAAAGCATAATAAGTATTTCATATACAGTACCTCATAAAACAGTGTTTACTGTGCACAGGCTTACTTCCCCCAGACCCGACACGTAACTTTGCTTGGAGCGGGACATCACCAGCTCATTTCCAGGAAAATGTTGCCGCTTTGCTTTGACAACTCTCTGTCTGATCATTGAAGGAAAAGGACCTTTTTTTTTGTTTAGACACAATGAAAGACGAGCGTGTACATTTCAAATGGATAGTTCTGGTTCAAACTTACTCCTAACTTTCCTAATACATTAATAAGCAGTGATGCCAGTAACGAGTTACTTAGTAAAAAGTTACTCTAATCCACTGGCCTCCAACAGGCGGCCGCGGGCCAAATTGGGCGGGTGTGATTATTCAATCCGGCCCTTGTAGAGCGTAAATTCCTGAGTATGTCAACAAAAAAATGTAAGTCTCTAGACAATTCCTGTGCGGAGTTATGGACTTTTAAAGACATAATCAGAATGCTCACTCCAGCCACTAGGGGGCATCTTAAAGAAAGAAAGGAAAAGATTCCACACATGTCCAGCAGAGGGCACTGACATAAGAAGAGATCAGGATATAAACAACACATTATAATCACGTGGCAAATGAACAGTCTGCCCCTGGGCAGCTGTAGCTACAATAGTAGCTTACCACCACCACGTGCTGAGTGAATGAATAATGATCACAGTGTAGCAGAGACTTGTGACAGTGTGAGTGTGAGCCGAGGTTACAGTCCTGTCAGGCTCATTATTATTCATTTATTGAAAAAAAAATTCCTCAATAGTATATTCCCAATCAAAACATATTTTACAGGAGCTTTTGTTTATGGACCCCGACGATACACTCCCGATTTACTTGGAGACCCCTGCTCTAATCTGACTACTTTTTCCAGTAACAAGTAATCTAACACATTACTTTTTCCAGACCAATAATCAAATTAAAGTTACTTTTCTTAGTCACTGAGTTACTATTCTGTCATTTTCCTTAGCGAAAAATGTACTTCTTTTATCTTGCGTCTTGCATCACATTTTCAGCATGAAGACGACTCACGACATAAACGTAAACAATAGAGGAGGAGAAAAGATGGAAATACGTCACTATTCTGAATCTATGGCAGCATTGTTGATGTTACAGTTCAAATACACTTCCAATAATGCGAGTATTGGGAAAACTGGTTGTCATTTGCATTTTGTGGTAGGGAGGTGATCGGCAGCGGTCGATCAGATATCACCACGTAATGAAGAGTCCAGGGCCAATGTAGGGTTGTTTTCTCAGGACAAATGTCACAGCCAGCCAATCACCCTAACCCTAACATTGGTCAGATCCATCGTCGGCAGCTAAAAAAGTAACTTAAAAGTTAGTTCATTAAAAGCAAGTCTTCCCAATTCTTCATAGAGATGAGTTTATAAGTGTGTTTCATGACAAAAAGTAAACGGATACTACACAATTACATTTACTACACAACAAAGGACTACTTAGATTGTCTTTTATAACAAATGTCTGTAAATACACTAGAACAACCAAATGTTATTCCACTTCTATGACAGCTATATCATCTTTAAGAGCGCATCAGTGTGGCTGATATGACTGTTTATGTATCAGAGTTTTTTTGCTCTTGTGAAATGGTCTGCAGTCTGGCTTTAAGTAGTTCTTGCATTGTTTTGTAGTGCAGGAGAAGAATACTGTTTACCACGCAACCTAAAGTGTATAATTTGCAGTAAAATCCCCATTTGTATTCATATTTCTCTATATTTAAACATGGACACTACATTTGGACAGATTCGGATCAACACTTTGATTTTTCTTTGGCCCATCTTCCTCAAATGTGACTTCATCGTCGCCTATACACTCCCGACAGCAGAATCCATTGTAGTAATAGGCGTTGCAAGGTCTGGCCCATTGTAGACACGGATGTATGGTCTAAAGAGGCGCTCCCCAGGCTAAGCTACAGTGCGCTAAGCAGACAGGGGCCCATTGTGCCGCCGAAGCCTTTGTAGATTTTCAGCTTTTTCATAATCTCCTTCTCATAGTGCGCGTGGCGACCCACTTTGCATATTTAATTGCCAGGTAAAATCATTTCGTCGACAATCCGTTTAATTATTCGACTGTACAGGAAACCGTAAAAAAAAAAAAAAAAAAAAAAAAGGAGGGGCGAGCGAGGGGATCGTGGAGGGAAAGGGGTAGAGAGATGGTGAGAGAGAACAGCAGGCAGCGGAGGAAAGAAAGAGGAGTGTTGCCAGAATAGACATCAAAGCTGCGCCTTGATGTTGATGTTGAATGGGCATTAATGGTTTCTGAAGGCAAGAGATTGCACAGGAAAAAAAAAAAAAAAAAGAAAGAGAGAAAGGAAAAAAAATAAATAAACCTCTCTTTTTTTCTCTCCTGACAATCCCGCCAGCAATCTCAGTAAACGCAAAAACATTGGGAACCAGTGCCAGATAGAAGGACTGTAGAGAGAATCCGGGATGAAGCAGGTCGGACGGGCTTAATGTAACGAGAGAAAGGGGAGCCACAAGAGGTTGGACCGAGCGTTTGGATATAATTGACTCAAATCAATAAGTGACATTCGTAAAGTCAACCGGGAAAACGACAGTATATGGGTCGCACAGTGATATTATAGTGGCAAATCACGGCCAGTTCAGTCCCGGCTCAGGGAAAAGAGCGTGTAGTCTCGACACATGCTAGGTCCAACTGACTGAGGGAGAGCTTCATCCTACAGGCTGGCAGGAGGCGGAACTCGACCCTTCTTTCCCTCGCCTGTCAACTTTACACCTTTAACCTCTTAACCCCCACCTTGACCGAGCACATTTTCTTCAGGTCTAAAAGCCAGTGTAATGCTTTATTTGAAAGACCTACAAAACGGATCAAACCTTTTTATCGTATCGTGGCCCCCTTTGTTAGCCTGGCATCCAGAATGATACCTGTAATGTTCTCATCTCAGTGTGGGAACTGGAGACGAAACATCACGCTAAACTCTATCCGTAATGAACACATGAGCCGTCGCTGTAGAGTCGTGAACTTTACTGGGTTCATTCACCACGGCACAGAGCGAAAACTGTCACACAAAAAGACAGAAAAATAAAGAATATTACTTAACATGAAGTGCCTGCAGGCTCTTTAACATGACAATGCATAACTTAGTGCAGCCTCGATTAGCATCACTGTGATTAGCATTAGCGCTTTTTTAACATCGTTTTTATATAACATTTCCATGAAATAAAGAGTGATATTTGCACATAAACAACAGATTTATGCTACACAAATACTTACGACATTGATAATATATGATATGATATTGAACAGATTGTGCTGCTGCTTCTCGATACCTGATGGCTTCCCGGTCTGTCCTTGTTTTTTACCAAAACAGGAAGTGATCTAGCTGTGCAACTAGCTTTATCGTCAGACCGGAAACAAAGTATATATTACAGGGCCTAACAAAATAAGATTCTTAACATTTTACAAATATTTTATAAACATCACAATACCCCTCTGTATATTTTATACACGGGGGATATCACTCTGGGCAGGGAACCTTTTTCTCTAATCAGCAGTAAATGACCAAAAACACATCGGCAGTAGTTGAGTTTTGTGATTTACAATTCTGTTTGAATATTAACGCAAAACGGCTAATAACTGACTGCCCTTCGCTGATTGGTTTACTCCGCTTCCTGTTTGCTTGCGTAGATTTTTCCAGGCTAATCGTTAGTCACATTTTTGTTCGGGGTTTATTTCAAATGTTTGTGGCTTGTTAGTTGCTGTTTCTTCATTGTGTTACGTTTTGTTATGTCATGGTTTTATGTTTTGTTTTTTTTGTCCCTTTTTTCCGGTGTTTTTTTGTTTGTTGATGCTTTTATTTTCCCCTTTTTTGTTTTCTCATTTTGTTGCATATTCATTGCTTTTCTTGCACTGTTTGGCTGCTTTTTCGTCACTTTTTTCGTCTCGTTTTTTTCGCTTTTAAGGCATTTTCTGTAGTGTTTTCATCGCTTTCAAGTTGTTGTTTTGTTGCTTTTTTGTCGTGTTTTCCGTTGCTTCTTTTTTCTTTACGGTCCCGTACAAGGCCTCATTTGAAAGCTAAGATCGTGCAGTTTCTGAAAATATGTGTAAGATCTGGGTGAGTCATGGTGGATGGCAGGTAACTGGTTCAATAATGAAATCTACTTGAATGTCTCAGATATGGGTCGGAGCAATGGCAATGATTTGAACATCAAAGTCCCACATGCGGGGTAGAAGTGGCCGGCCAGTTTGCATTATCGAGGCAGTAATGCTCCACGCTGCTCACTGAACGTTCCCAAGCTCCGAAACTCAACCTTGAGAAGGATTGGGATGTTAGAAACGTGTCAGGAAAGTTGGGGATTCATTTGGATCTCTTTCATTGTTTGTAGACTTAAAAACAAATGGGTACAGGGCCTAAAGATTGACAATACTTTGACTTTTAGACTATACTGTCTCAACATTGCAGATCTGACGAGCCCCGTTTCCCATCATTTGCATCATCAGCTTAGTTGTTTTGGCCGCTATCAAATAACCCACACGTACTCATTATTTCCTCAAAAATCTAAGCGTAAACAGTACATGATACCCAGGTGCCACTGTGGTGCCATCCTACACCTGTCTGCTGTCGCCGTCTCGTGACGCGCTCTCGTGTGTGAACGGTCCAAACCGGAGGCTTAAAACCGCAGCACACCTCTGAAACTCATCCAAAACCAGTGCTGATCCTCTTTTCAGCTGCCACTGCTGGAGATCTCCTGTCTACCCACTGCCCCTCCTTTCTCTCCCTTCGCTCTCTCCCCCCGCTCCCCTTTCTTTCTCCCCCTTCTTTTACATGTCTACTGTCTGTATCACTCAGTTTGGGTTCCTCTCAGTGCTCTTCATAAATCCAATCTCCATTATGAAGAGGAAGGTGTTTTTCCGCAATTTGACTGACAAAAGTGTGTCTGTTTTACGTTTTGGCCTATGCCTTTTCTTACGCACCTGTTCCAAGTAAGGGATGTGCGAAGTAACCCCTTTCACACACACAAAAATGACTTTATTTTTCTAAAGGAAACAGCAATGTTTGTAGTCAGCACAAAAATGCCCACAGGAATGTGTAGTGTCTCGAGGCACTCTGGTCTAAATTTCTTTTTAGGACAAGATTGTTGCTTTATTTTAGACACGTCCATTTGTCTGCGCGCTTCTTTGCCCCGGGATAGCGGTGACAGGCATTGTCTCTGGTCGAGCCCCCTGGCGGGTCTCGCTCCTCCGGGGAGGCTGCTGTTCTTGGGACCAAACCACCGTCAACAAGGGGAACAATTTGGCTGAGGCTGTATTTACAGACTGGTGAACCACATCTGCATTTAGCCTGTCCTTTCGTCAGCGCACACCGCAGGACGGCCCGCTCTCAGATGTCCGAGGGGAATCACAGATAGAATAATGCCCTGTGGTCCAGACCTGGTCCTCAAAGACCTGCTCCCAGACCATTGTTTAGGACCTGCGAGAGCGATAACACCAGTTTGTCATGGCACAGAACGGCCACATTCCTGTGTTCTGGAGGAATGCAGTCTTCGCCTGTGGCCTCTCTCTGAGCCTGTACTTCTGACCCAGCTCAGCTTTTCTTGTACAATCATGACAATGGGCAAAGCACTTCCAAAAATACTTTGATTCGGGCGCTGTGGTTTTTCACATGAATGCTGGAACAGAATGCCTTTTGGGCCATTATCCACACAACTATGTCAATGTGTCAGTGTACAGCAGGCCTGAGTCTTGTTAACACATTTGTCCACATTGCATTGTGGACCGCGACAAAGCAAACTGAGCTTTGGGTTCAGGTCACTGCTTACCTTGAAAAGGACTGCGCCCTTATAACTGCAGCAAGTGCAGCTTTTATCTTCTGGCAAATCAGGCCCAGAGAAATGTCGAATGTTTTTCTAGTGCAGGGGGAAAAATCTATTGATACGGTGCCATAAAATGTTGAATATCAGAATCAGAATCAAATATGTAAACGATGCTGAACGCTGTACAGCATCTACGTTTACACCATTTCCCTTGTGTTGTAAAGCGGGTTGTATTTTAATCCACGTTTTGACCTCAGCATGCCACTCAAAAGAGAAAAGCAACTATCTTAGCATCATGTGGAAAAAGTACCCAGCAGAAATCCAAGTCTGTTCTAAATTGAGCTGACCATATCAGTGACTTGGATGCTGTGCCCCTGCCTCCCTGACCTGCTGCCCCAGACTGCGCTGTCCTCTGTCTCCTCTCGGGGCGTGTCTGTATTCTCACAATATTGAAGTGTATTTTTATACATCTGGGGACTTTTCTGCTCTTTCATCCTGGGATGTCCCGATCGCTTCACACATACCTTCAGGTCTGCAGGCCGCTCCCCAGACGCTGAGGGAGCTGTGGTGAGACCTCAGTTGGTTTGGAGGCCTCCTCGGGACCAGAGCGGTGCGGCGACTCATGGCTCTTCACTGGGAGCCGAGTCTTTGGGATAAGCCCAGTTCAAAGGGCTGTTCAAAAGACTGGCTCTTTTTGTACGGATTTATTTTTCATATTGCAACCTGAAAACTCACTCACTAAGATATTATTCTGTCATGAACGTCATATCGTTGGGCCGCAGGGATCAAGACCAGCCCAATGTGACCAGCTTTTGTTCATCTACTCCTGTGACCCTGTTTAGGAGACGGCAACAAGCCTGTGTCAACCTTTCCAGAGGTGGAAAAAGCAAATAAAAGAACTAGTATTATTGAACTACTAAATCAGTATGAGGTCTCTAATGCCGTGTTTCCACTGGCAGGCCCAGAGCAGTGCCGGGTCTGCCCTGTTAGGCGAGCTTTCCCGCCGGCCAGGCCAGAGCCAATCGGGGCATACGTTATGGGACCTTGCTCAGGCCGTGGCCGAAGCTGAACTGATACTAACGTGACGTGAAGAGACTGCTGGCCTTGGATTGGCCAGAGGAGAAAGGACAGCCCTTCCAAAAACAGGCAGGTCATACGGATTTAATATTTCACAACATCATACCGCTGTTCTCCGCTGTTAGCACAGATTTAGCTGGTGTTAGCATAACATTAGCCTACCTTTATAGTTGTCTTTTTAGCTGATTCTTTCCTCTAGTATTTGCCTTGGCATCACTGAATAATTCCATGAACTCAACCAAAAGGCATTGTTTGTCCACATTGTTCTCACAAAACCTTTTATCGCCGTTCTGCTTCTGCTTCAGTAATGTCTATTCTAGCGTGGGCGTCCATGGGAGCAACGCCCACAACAACTGCGGTCCATTATTAAGTGGAGACTCTCGCGTGTACTGAGGAGGTACGCGTGAGGCCGAATACTTCGACCGAGCCGAACTGAATAGAAGCGTGCTATAGGTGACATATATGCACTTCACGTGTTTGAAGAAGGAAATGACCGTTCATAAAACTCTGGAAAAATCATATGTGGTCTTAAGTAGGCTATAATACACAATGCCTTTTCGCATACTAATACTCTTGCTGCTAAAGCTACTTCTACTGTTGATAAATAAAGTGTTGAAGAGATTCTTGCAACTCTTCTGAAAGTTTCAAACAGAATAACATAGATAAAAATTCAATCCATCCATCAAGTCTTTTTCAAATCTTTCTTGCCACTTACTGCCACAATTTTATTTTTTAGCTTATTTTAGTAGTATTACCGGTTTTAAGATGAATTTACAAAAACATGCCATAATGATATACTTAAGGCTCAAGGTGGCAAGTGAAATGATAAGAATTACGAACCAAAACCTACCCGTGTTTAATTGGCTGGTGTTAATGTCAAGGCCTGGCTTTATGCAAATCTTCTTCTTTCATTCTTCGAGAGAAGCCACAAAAGCGGTTTTTAAACATGTCCGACTGTGTTTCTGAGAGCCACCTGGGCTGAGAGAGTCCTGGCCCTGAATTCCCACCACATACGCACACACACACACAGACCCACACGCGTCGCATGTTACACTACACAAATACGCACACAGACAGAGTATAAGTCCTGTGGCTGGCAGAGCTTCAGACCCTGGCTCCACTGTTTACCCTTCGCCAACAGAGCCAGCACCTGTTAGAGATTGAGCTGTACACAACCAGCTGCAAGCCATTTCCAGATCACCACTGCTCAAGTACTAATGACTTCACTAATCGGCCTCCATCATGGGAAGTTGGGGCAGAAAGTTTGAGCTCTGAAATGTTTTTTTGAGAAAGCAGAGAGTCAACCACAAAGACTGCGTTTAAGCCCCTGGGTTTACCGTATTCACGCGGCGCTTTTCAGACTGGACTTTGCATGTTCTCCCCTTGTCTATATAGGTTCCCATCGAGTGCTCCAGTTTCCCCTGCCGCTGAAAACATGTACAACAGGGGCCAAGGCTCCCCTGTAAAAGAGATCGTGAAATCAACTTATATAGCGCTTCTTCTACCAGGCCCAAAGCGCTTTACAGTAAGGAACCGGTCGCCCATTCACTCTCTCATTCAAACACCATTGACCAGTACAGTGTGTCTTAAACAAAGAGGCGACAGTGGCTCAAATCATCTTATCTTTGAAAGGTTGGTGGTTCAAATCCCAGACTGTCACTGTGTGTCCTTGGGCAAGACACTTACCTGGCCTTGTGGGTAAATGTGGGCTGCGAGCGAGTGAATGGTCTGCAGCTCTCTGACTTACCACGTGCTCCTGGGTTTGCGTCTGTATCTGAATGTTTTCACATAGAGAGAGGCTGGAGTTCGGGGTCGACAGAAGGATTTGTGTTGCGGCGTCTTCAAGCCTTTGCTAATCTGAACCTGACTGCGTTTCAGGCAAAGATCATCGCTCATTACATACAGTCTGTCCACGTTTCTGGTTTACTTGAATCCTATTGTTGTTGTTCCAGATCTAAAACAACAAAAGAAAACTAAAACTAAAAGCAGTGGGTAATGAAGAGAAATCATTTGAAATAAGACCTAATGTATTTAAACCAGGGTTAATTTTGACAACATGTTTTAATTTAGTTTTAGTCTTCTCTTGGTTTAAATCTTACTTATCTGATAGGCACCAATTTGTTAATGTAAACCTAAAGTCTTCACCGTGTTCTAAAGTGTGCTATGGGGTACCACAGGGTTCAGTGCTCGGGCCAATTTTATTTATATTGTACATGCTCCCATTAGGTAACATAATCCGAAATCATAATATAAATTTTCACTGTTACGCGGATGACACACAGCTGTACTTATCAATAAAACCAGGTCAGACAGATAAATTAGATGTGCTTAGTTCCTGCGTAAAAGCCATCAAGACCTGGATGACTGTAAATTACCTTCTCCTTAACCCTGATAAAACCGAGGTTATTATTTTAGGTCCTCAAAAACTGAGAGAGTCTTTATCTCAGCAGATCATCTCCCTGGATAATGTTAGCATATCAACGAGCTCTAAAGTAAAAAACCTTGGAGTTCTGTTTGACCAGGACCTCTCTTTTAAAACGCATATAAACCAGGCTTGTAAAATTGCGTTCTTTCACCTGCGCAACATTGCTAAAATACGAAACATTCTACCTAAGAGTGATGCAGAAAAACTTATTCATGCATTTGTTTCCTCAAGGCTGGACTACTGCAACTGCCTGCTAGCAGCGTGTCCTAAAAGTTCCCTAAAAAGTTTTCAACTAGTTCAAAATGCAGCTGCAAGATTGTTAACGCGTACAAAGAGAAGAGAACACATTACACCTGTGCTAAAGTCTCTCCATTGGCTTCCTGTTGAGTTTAGAATCAAATTTAAAATCCTGCTCCTCACATTTAAAGCCATAAAGGGTTTGGCTCCGCTTTATCTCCAAGACGTTATCGTTCCATATCGGCCAACCAGAGCACTCCGCTCTCAAAACTCAGGGCTACTAGTGATTCCTCGGGTCTCCAAAATCACTGTAGGAGGAAGAGCCTTTAGCTACCAAGCTCCGGTTTTATGGAATAAACTCCCAGCTCACGTTAAAGAAGCAGACACAGTCCCTACATTTAAGACTAGGCTCAAAACGTACCTCTTCGAATTAGCTTATGATCAGGTCAGTTAGGTAAAGCTCTAACCCACAGCCTGAAGTAAAGCTGCTTTAGGAGAAACTCTGCTGTGGGAAGTACGGTACACTGAGCGCTATCCTCTTCTTCTTCTTACTGCAACCTTTGTCTTACTATGATACAATATTTATTTCATCTGTAGTCTGTTCATTACTATTCACATGGTGTCTCCTGTCCCACTCCCCC
This sequence comes from Proterorhinus semilunaris, assembly GCA_021464625.1. Classification (NCBI taxonomy): domain Eukaryota; kingdom Metazoa; phylum Chordata; class Actinopteri; order Gobiiformes; family Gobiidae; genus Proterorhinus; species Proterorhinus semilunaris. The sequence continues at coordinate 11,189,763 of CM038349.1, forward strand.
TTGGGAGTGCCTGTCTAGATCGAACGGAGGGACCCGGCTGAACGGAGGGACCCGGCTGAACGGAGGAACCCTGCCTACTGACAACAAGGACTGGACGGTCTGTGATCTTGGCCCGTCTACTGAGGGACTCCTTCGGCCCTGGGTCTCTATAGCCTGTCCGTCCATGGGAGTGGATCTCTCCTTCTGTGGTTCTCCTCAAGGTTTCTCGTTTCTCCCACTGGGTTTTTGAGTTTTTCCTTGCCGGGCTGGAGAGTCTAAGGACAGGGGACACCCGAGCTGCTCGTCGCCACCCACTGCTCGTCGCCACCCACTGCTGACGCTTATTTGGACATTATGTTTGCCTGGATATTTGATTCACCGGAACTTTACATTGTCTTATTTACTGTTCTGTTTTATTGCCTTAATGTTTGTTACAGCCCTATGAGGCAACTCCTGTTGTGATATTGGGCTATACAAAACCATTGATTGATTGATTGATTGATTGATTGGTCTTCTGACTAATTGAATTTAATTTCTGCTTCATGGAGCCACATGAACAACGCACAGACCTGTTCATTTGACAGTAGATTTAAATAATATGAGGCTCTTTCAGACTGTCCTTGGAAGTTGGGATGATTTTAGTTGTTTCTTTTCATTTTCATTTAGTTGTATTTAGTTGACGAAAATATCTGGACATTTTAGTCATAGTTTTAGTCTCATAAAACATTTGATTTACTTTTAGTCCAATTTTAATCTTTGACGACGAAATGAACACTGATTTTAACCTTATATTGGCCTCGCGCTCACTTTAAATACATGTTTTTGTTTTGGTTTTTTTCAGTATATTTCACCATTAAAAAGTAGTGCTTTATTTGTCATTGTATAATTGTACAACAACATTGCATTCAGGTGTTTGGTTAGTCCTGAGCCGCTGCGACTGAGCCGCCATTGTGGGCCAACCTGACCGGCATGTTTTGGGAGGTAGCGGAAACTAGAAAACTCTTACTGAAATGTTTCACAAAGTGGCTTCAAATTATATCACTCTACGTATCTCCTCGAATGAAAGATTTCCTTGTCCGTGTCAGATATTGCTGTGCGCTTCTGCCCCCATCACCCACGATTCCCCAACCAGAACCAGGTCTAATCCAGTCTCCTCCTCTGTCTTTTCTCTCCGTCTTGTGCCTGTTCTGCTGTGAGCGTGTGCCAGCCCTTCTGCATTCCTCTCCCCTCTGCACATGGTGTAATCTGCTGCAGGACTCCACGCACACAATCTGGGAGGTTTTATCGTCAGATCCTTGTAATTTCCAGCGACTGTGGGAAGCAGAGGGCTTAATTTATTGGACCTCTGGCTCTGGTTCAAACCCATGGAAGCCCTCATGCTCGCACTGTAAAAGATAATCGATTGGTAATGCCAGGTGTGGTTATGGGACGCATTAGGGAGTCAAGTCAAGTGAAATTTACTGTTGCCGGCTTTCTTTCTTTTCTTTTTTTTGAGGGGGAAACTAGGTTCACGTCTGCAGTCAGTTATATTTGGTAATGTTCAAACTCAAAACATCCTCCAGCTTGGTACTCTTGACCATGACCCTCCCACGAGAGCGGAAAAGGAGTCCCTGGACGCCCCACTGCTCCTGTCGGGCGGCAGGTGAAGCACTTTGTATACCGTAGTACCATGTGTAGTCGCATCTAAAAGTCGCATACCTCCATTGTACTTATATAATATTATGAACTCATCAAGAAGCAGTCTCTTAACATTTAGCTCAATATCAGAAAAAATAAAATTAAAAAAACATTTGTATTGGCAGAAAACGCTATAGTGTAAACTATTACTAACACAAAAATGTAGGTATTTTCTTTGCGTCCCTCCACGTCCTCCACAAAGACAAAAGTAAAGTGCTGGAAACAATCGCACACTGCTTTAGGAGAAACCAGGAAAAGGGGACTTGGTCAGATGAGTCAACTACAATGGCCAGGACACTCACTTCCAGATGGGAATGTTTCTAGTTCCCTTATGGCATTTCTTACTTTATATCTTTATATCATGTCTTATCCACTTTATCAAACCCCTCCTGATCCGGATCCTGGCGCGTTTGTCCGGTTGTTTGAGGTGTTGTGAATGCGCAAATCCGGGCAAAAGAAGTGAATCCTGGTCCGACTGAAAACGTGGATCCGGGTGAGACGCACTCTGAGTCGGATCATTTGATTTGTGAACGCGACTGAGCCGGACAGCGGAATAAAAACTGGAAGCCGGACGTTGTGCATATACTACAACCAGACCTACTTTTGCTGCACCGTGTAATGCATGTCAGCCAGGTATTAAAAAGTGCGAACAGAAAACCAACACCGTCTGATGCCGCTCCATTTTGTAAAACATGACACGGGAAAAGGAAGTGGAGTTTAATCGACCAATTGGAAAAGCGTGTTTCTTGTTCACTGTTTTTCATCACGTCTCCCGTAGAGGGTTTTGATACAGCGCCACCATTGGCCTGCAGAGGACTTCTCCATCTAAAGTGATAACTCGATGGACAAAAAAGAGGTGTGAATGCAAACCTGAAAACAAAGCTGAAACATCCATCCATCCATTTTCTTCCACTTGTCCGTTGCCAGGTCATGATCACATTGCACCCGCCCCTATAGCGCCTCCTGCAGGTGGTGGGTCCACAGGAGGACGGCCTCATGGTTCTAACCGGGCCTGTTGGTCTCTCATAAGGGGCTTCTGAACCGCTCTTTGTCTGACCCGTCACCCAGTACCTGTTTGCCCTGGGAGACCCTACCAGGGGCACGAAGCCCCCGACAACAGAGCTCCCAGGATCATCCAGGCGCTCAAACCCCTCCACCATGTTAAGGTGGCGGTTCCAGGAAGGAAGCTGAACCAATGTCGCACTTTTGGTCCCCAATCGAACCGAGTCCCGGGTGTGAATGCGACCTAATGCTGGGTTTACACATAGGCACGAGGCACATTACTTAATAGGGTTGTTAACAGAGCGCGTCTGTTCGTGATGTTCGTGGTGGAGGTTTAGGGCCAAAAAAAATCTTTCATGAATGTCACGATTTACCCTGAAATTTGTAGAGGTCACAACGGAGCGTCTGCTTTCATGAGGATTAGTGGTGATTCGTAATTCATTCTTACAGCATTCAAAGTGTAGGAACCACTGTTTTCTCTCACGCTCACAAGTGATAGAAACCCTGTGGATTTATTTATACTCACTGGTATTCGGCCAATTCTTGACAACTCTTGACACGACTATTCCCAATGGCCCGTAGCAACAGTGCGGGACAATAATTCGTGTACGTTCGTAATAATCAGTGCCATTAATCTGAACAACATGGCTAAGATCAGAGGAATAGTGTCAAAACCAGACTTGGAGACACTCATCCATGCATTTGTCTCCAGCAGGTTAGACGACTGTAACGGCTGCTCACTGGCCTTTCTAAACGAGCTGTTAGAGCTGCAGAACATCCAGAACGCTGCTGCTCGAGTCCTGACAAGAACCAGGAAATACCACCATATTAGTCCAGTGCTCCGGTCTCTGCACTGGCTTCCTGTCACTCAGAGAATAGAATTTAAAACAGCTCTGCTTGTGTACAAGTCTTTTCATGGTTTAGCACCAAAGTCCATCTCTGACATGTTAGAGCCGTATGAACCATCTCGGGCCCTGAGAACTTCAGGGAGGGGTCTCCTGGTGGTTCAGAGTCAATAATAAACACGGTGAGGCTGCGTTTCAGTTTCATGCAGCTAAAATCTGGAACAGTCTTCATGAGGATGTGAGACAGGCCTCAACTCTGACAATGTTCAAATCCAGGCTGAAAACAGCTCTTTGTACCCGAGCATATGAAAACTGAAAGTATTTTATCTGCACTCTTGCCTTTTACTGTAATTGATTAATTTTATGTTGATGTTTTAATGATTGATTTGATCAGTTTTCTTGTCATTTTCTGCAACTGTGAAAGCACTTTGAATTGCCTTGTGTAGGAATTGTGCTCTACAAATAAACTTGCCTTACCTAATCGGATCACGTGGAAACAGTTCGCAACAGTTTGCGTCGGCGCGTGAAGCCTCTGCCCCAAATCATCAAATTCCATCCGTTATGTGTAAACCTACCATAAGAAACATGAAGAAACCGTCCAGACATTCACAACTAAAATCCTTTAGGCGTCGTCTTTTCTTTAATGATGTCATGTACATTACAGAACGAGGACACTGAAAACACATGTATTATTCATTTCTGATCCACATGTCACACTTTGGAGCTAAACCCCGATTTTTTCTTGGAAGGTCACAACGATCGGCTCTTGGTTCTGTCGTGGTTCAATAAGTCGGTGCGCGGGATCGGGGAGAGATACAGTGCGCGGAGGTCGCGGGTCACGTGCGAAGGAGGACGGCGCAACCCACGAAAAAGAACGAGTGCGTAACTTTATTTGTGCGCGCGTCGGCTGATACAAACAGACACGCGGCTTATGCAAGGCTTTTGATCTTGTGAACCGTGAAATCTTCTCGGAGAAAACAGGGAAATTAGGCCTCTCTGCTCGGGCCGGGGGGGGGGGGGGGGGGGGGGGGTGGACGACAACAAGCAAAGGCTCATGGGAAAAGATATCGAGAGTTTGAAGCTATTAAAACGAACTTCCCCCTTCTGACTTAATTTGATACAGCTTAGCGTTTGTTTCATTGTTGAACCCCGAGGAACTCCGGGATGGGTGCGAGCATTGTTCCAGCATCAAAGTAGCAGCTCGTAATGGGGACCTTTGTAGTTTTTTATTGTCGTTATTCAAAGCCAGGTCCTTAATGCGATGCAGTGTTCAGCTAAGGCAGAGTGCGAATTACCAATAACTGTGTGATTAGTCCGTTCTCTTCATAGATGGGGCTCATAATGATAGACGCAGCCACAAGTGCTGGCTTTTATGTAGGGTGTGACATAAAGCAGTTTTAAAGAGTCCGGTCATGATCAGAAAGACTATAAAAGAAAACTATGATTAAAGAAAAAACAAATACAGGTACTTGGCAAGGATAAGCTAAACACACTCTCTTTCAGGGTTAAAGATTTATTATACTTTCACTCAAAATAAAATAAAAACATTATCTTCACTGTCACGGTGAAACAGCAGTTAGCGCTGCTGCGTCACAGCTCGAAGGTCCGGGTTGGATCCAGGCCAGAGGAGGCCTTTCTGTTTGCATGTTCTCCCAGTGTCCGCGTTCGTTTTCTCCGGAGGACTCCACAAAAAAACATGTACAATAGGCCAGAATGACTGTAGTGTGATTGGTTGCTGGTGGTCGGAGGGGCCAATGGCACAGACTGGTAGCCTTGCTTCCTCTCAGTCTATCCCAAGGGCAGCTGTGGCTACAATGGTAGCTTACCAACACCGAGTATGGAGTGACTGAATAATGACTACAGTGCAGCGCTTTGAGAAACTCGGATTGTAAAGCGGAATACAAGTGTATTATTATTATCATCGGGTATGACAAACCTTTAATGGCAGCAGATGTGGCTATGTGTCCACTGAGGTTAGCCGTTAGATCCCTAATCCCTTCAGTGATTCAATAAAATCAACCAATAAAAGTAATGGTTGATTCGGACTATTATAACTACTTCATACCCCCTAGCCTGTTTCAAACAATTGATCGTGGAGCGTCCTAGAGACCACTGTGATGGAAAGGAAAGGCGCCATGCTGACCACTCAGTCACCATAGAGAGCAGTAAATAAGTCTGCTTTCAGCCTGGACTTACAGATAGTCAGTCGTGACTCTGGGAACCACCAGGAAACCCCTCTCTGAGGTTCTCCAGGCCCGAGGTGGTTCATTGAAATCTCTGTGTGACATACACCAGAGTGTGGGCTGGCGTTGTGAGAGTCAAAGTATTTGATGACGATAAAACATGACAATGTTAAAGGCTGAATAGAGCGGTTTGTATCGTCATTCCGGTCCTCAAAATGGTGCAGACTCTTACACTTTGCTAAAACTTCTTTGCTTTGTGTATCCCATTGCGATCATTTCCAGCCGGTCCACTTCTGTTGACACTGCACCGAGACCTTGAGGGGGTAAGGGGGCGGTGGAGTTGGGCTCACTCTGGTGATAAAAGCAGATCGGAGGCTACTTGAGAAGAAGACAGTGAAGAAGAAATCAGTTGCTTTGCCCGAGAGGTGCACTTTTAATTCCCCCCCCCCCCCCACCCCACCCCACCGCCCACCCCGTCGCTCCCTGGTAGGATGTGTGAGTTTGAGTCCCTACCTCTCTCCCTCCCTCCCTCCTTCACTCTCTCCCCCCTGGAAAGCTAGTGCCCAAGAGCTATCCATTTGAACTTCAATCGTAGGCTGCCTTCTTGTGAGGACTTGAAACGGGGCTTCTTTGGGAGGCTCTCAGAAGTGCCCGGGCATGCCTTCTTTACTTGATGTGATGTGAAGCTCACTTTTGTTTGATGATCCCGTACTTAGATACAAACTGCTACCCTTGGCTGCAAACGGGGGCAGAGAGGGGAACGGCAGATGGGGGGGGTTATAGCTCCATCTCACCTGTTATGGGCTGTCTGGAGTCTATAGGGAATGGTCAGCGCGTTTATTGACATGGCACCCGTCTGGGACCTCAGCTCGGTGTAAATCAGTCGTACCTGTCGACGCGGGACTGTTGCTTCGAGTGGTTGAAAGTTAATTGGCCGGGTCGTCACTTTTGAAACTATTTGAAAGAGCACAACTGTACTCGTGCGTTTGCCAAATCATTCGGCGCTTCGGGGGCAATCTGTCAGCAGCAGTCAGGAACCTCTTACCTGTGCCTGGGAGCCTTCTCCAGATCTTGACATCCAGGATCTTGTGGAGGATTTACATTCCTCATAGTTTGACAGAGAACATGCAAACTCCGCAAAAAGGTTTGTCTGAGAGTCATACTCAGGAGCAGCGTTGTTCCGCTGTGGAGCAAAATTAGGAGGGATTGAGGGGACTTAAAGGAGGTTTGATTTCGTTTTTATAATAGTGGAAAAAATAAATTGTCCTCCTTTATTGTAGACATCAGTGAGAAAAACACGGTGCGTCTATTATAAAGCATTTGTCCACACAGAAAGGCCCCGTCCGGTCTGGGAATCGAACTCTGGACCTCCTAACTGTGAAGCACAAGCGCTAACCGCTGTGCCACCGTGCCGCCGAGACTTGGCCCCTGAGGAGACGAGAGTTTTGTAAACCAGCATAGACTGGTTGCTGAAAGATTCAGAATAGAATCCAAACTCAGAAATGCAAACACATACATAGTGAAACAGGTGAGAGTTCACGGGGCCGCGGCGGGACGCGCGGTTTGCGGTCATTTTTATAAAAGAACACGTAGATTCTATGATTAATTAATTATAACAATCCACTGTTTTGTAGTGCATATGAATGACAGCTATATTGATTCAACACTGAATTTATTAGGCTTTCATTTCTTCAGAACTGTAGCTTTATGAATGGTTTCAGTTTCATCACAGAGTGGGCAGAGAGAGCAGTGTGTCCCGCAGATTTCAAGGAGACTGCGGTGGGAGAGAGCACCCCAATGGGGGGGTCCGGGTGACCTCCCCGGGACATTTTTTTATTTATTTTAATGCGTTTTCCTGCATTCTGGTGCATTTTTCCTGGTTTAGTCCAGGTTTGGTCTTGGTTCAGTCTAGGTTTGGTCCTGGTTTAGTCCAGGTTTGGTCCTGTTCGCTGCTCCTTATTTTTAAACGATTGAGAATCAGCCGCGCTATGTGCGTGCTTAACCATCACGCGTGCACATTTAATTACATAATTAGTGTCTTCTCGGTTTTAAATCTTTAGCGAACCGTATTTCAATCATTCTGCCGCCGATTCTAAAAGTTTAAAATGTGTTAAGGAGCTCAGAGGCTGCAGGTTCTGGTTCTGTTCCGCTGGGTTAGTGCATAGAGTGAGGGGTGAGAGACAGCGCAGACACAGCTGCAGGACTGAAGGGAGTCACGGTCGGGTCCAAAGTTTGGATCCAAGTTTCATTTTGTGACCATTACCAGCGCAGAGGTTTAGGCTACTGTGCAAAATTAGCCATGTGGTCTTTTTGTTTATAAGCGAAAACAAAACTACGCCAAGCTGAGTATGGCGGGGCGCCACAAACTAATGTATTAGTGGGAAACCCTGGAGAGTAAAGGATCTGTACATAATGGGAAATTCCAACTTATGTTCTGTACATCAGAAGATACTGTCTTCTATTTGAATTATATTCTTTTTTTAAAAGGATTCAAATATTATTACATTTTCGATTTTTAAATATAGATTTTAAACTTTTACTGACTATTTATAGGAATATTATTATTATTTGTTTATTTGATATGGACATAACTGCATTGGACAAACCAGTTTTTAGTGTTATAGCAAAACTGCTAATTTGCAACACTTGTCCATAGGAGGCATAGCATACACTGCAGAGTATGCTATGCCTTATACTATACAAAATAAAAGGGTATCAGGTGTTTGTGTGGCTACAGTAGGCACTAAAAGCTTACAAATGGTTTGGCATATTTGAATAGTTGCAAGTCTCTTTGGGGACAGGTTCGGTTTTAAAAGACTTGCCAACGTTAACATCTCTGATCAACAGAAACCCTGTCACACATCTGTGATATGAGCGGTTCTGACGTGATATCAGCCCCTCTCCCTCTGACCACACGGTCCACATGGAGAGGTCAGCCCTCTCCCTTTGACCACACGGTCCACATGGAGAGGTCAGCCCTCTCCCTTTGACCACACGGTCCACATGGAGAGGTCAGCCCCTCTCCCTCTGACCACACGGTCCACATGGAGAGGTCAGCCCCTCTCCCTCTGACCACACGGTCCACATGGAGAGGTCAGCACCTCTCCCTCGGACCACACGGTCCACATGGAGAGGTCAGCACCTCTCCCTCGGACCACACGGTCCACATGGAGAGGTGCTGACCTCTCCCTCTGACCACACGGTCCACATGGAGAGGTCAGCCCTCTCCCTCGGACCACACGGTCCACATGGAGAGGTGCTGACCTCTCCCTCTGACCACACGGTCCACATGGAGAGGTCAGCCCCTCTCCCTCGGACCAGTTAGTTTGGTGCTCAGTCTCATATACAGCTTTGGCGTAACTTTATTGTGCAGACTGATGCTTTAGCCGCTGCCGCTAGCTACTCAGTAAAAGCAGTAAAAGTTCACATGTCGTAAAATACAGCGGTATAAGTTTCACCTCAGCGTCAGCGCGATGTCTCATACGGTTCATCGCCCTCAGTGTGAGGTTAGCGAGTAGACAGTCCGCCGGTGGATGCGGGCGGCTGTTACGCTGCCCAGGTGAAGTGAGCGAGTGCGGGGCAGCGGGGCCCACTCAGCCTGGAGCTGGAGGCTCCTATGGCTGCAGCCACGGGGAAATTGCTTATATGGCGTAACAGCACCAGTGAACTTTTACAAGCCTCAGCCAGTGCATAGTTTATTTACACCTTACACGTTACACACACAAACACACCCCCCATGTTTTTTTTTTATTATGGATCTACACGATTCACATGAATGGTATTTTCCGATGCCGAAAGGCGACAGATTTGCATGTATGCAAACTGAGTAATTTTTGTTAAATTTAGTTAATTCTTTTTATGTAAATTATTGATTTTTTTTTTCTTCTTCTTTTTCTTCCCTCAGTAGATTATATATTCCCCTATGAATTTTCTCTGGTTTGAATTTACAGACCATTTTTGGAATTTCTAGAAATTGGGTTAAATAATGAAAACATTATTTCATTGAATTTGTATCAGAAATATAGAGCTGCGGTTTCAAAACTTTCTTTTCATCTGTGAGAACAATTGGCATGTCCATATGTCTGTAATTTCACCAGCAGAAACAAATAGGATTCCAGATGTGCCGCAATTGGTTCAGCACTTAAAGCTGAATACTCCACGTTTCACAAGAGTTTAGTCATTTGGTTTCTTGGTCTTTGTTGGTTCATGTTCAACTTTGTATGATAATATATCAAAGATTTCTCAATCTGAGTTTGTTTGCTTCTTGAAAAACATTCCTCTGTAGAAATCGATGACAGGCATCATGTTAAAACGGCAAAAGTAGCAAAAATGTCACCACCAAAAAAAAAAAAAAAGCGCATTCTGCATTACTTTTGATGGAAATGCGCCTTTTAACAAGTCCGTCTTTTAAGAGCGTTTCATTTCACACAAAGGAAGAGAAAGGGCAAAAGACAGCAGACAAAAGCACCCAAACGCACAAACTTCACTTCTCCCTTGAAGATGTTAAAATTAGTGTCTTAAAAAAAAAATCAAAGGCCCAACATTAAACAGCGAGAGATGCGTGAAATGTCGACACTGCAGTGTTTTAGAAAAAAGGACCTGAAGATGAGAGATACTCGCATCAGACTTTGGTGTCACTTCAAAGCGTTGACTTTAAGAAACTGGGCTAATATAAAACTGATAGGAGAGTCTTTACCTGGCTGCGCTGACCTCCTCCGCAGCTTCTGAGGTCCAGAGATCCTGAGACCGAGGCGGGACGCTTTGGGCTTTCGGAGAGGGGGGGGGTCAGGAACGGGAGGGGGTCTGGAGTTAGGTTTGACGTGTAACCCCGGAGGTCGTCTTTGGTCTCCCGCTCTGTGATGGCCTCTTTTCTTCCCTTGTTATGTTCAGAAAAAGAAAGATGGCCGCCTTTGAACTCGGCAGTCGCTATAGAAACGGCTGGAGTCGGTCCACTTTAGCGGCGGGCTGTCAGAGTCTGCCTGGGCCCGACGAGATGGGGCAACATCATTAGGAGGAGCACGCACACACACGGGCGCGTTCGCTGACACAGGGGCTACAAAACAAGTGTGTGCTACGAGCCCGCGTGTTTGTTTTCAGGGGGGTAGGGGGGTCATTTTAATTGGCTTGGCCTCTGAACTCGCGAGCCGCGGCGAACCTACCAGCAACTGTGGCAAGCGATGTGCGCAAACTACTGAGATCGGACTTTTTTTCTTCTTCATGTCACTAAAAGAGTTGGCCGGCATAGAATAGAAACTTCCGCGACTGGAGCAGGAGTCGCAGGCCCAGTCGGATCCAAGAAATCCAATGAATGCAAGATTTGACGGCAGCTATTTACGGACAGGACGCGAGTACAGTTTCAGTAACTGAGTCGTCTGCTTTACTGAGTCCTGGAAAGTGTCTGGAAGTTTCAAGTTCGCGCCTATTGTTCAGGGACGGGATTTTCAATCAATTTCTGGTTTGAATATTACATTGTGGCTACGGTTTCTTTGATTCAGAACATGTCTCCTGAGCGTCTAAAAGACTTGACAGTGTAGCGCTTTGAGAAACTTGGTAATACAGGCTTGTAAAGCGCAATACAAGTGTAAGGCATTATTATTATTATTATTACATAAAGGAACAGGCCACCGTTTTTACTTACCTTAGCTTAGACGAGTTGGTGTGCACCTGTCACGCACATGTTGTTAGCATTTAGCCTCTCCCAGCAAAGGTATAGCCCCAAACTATTTAACCACAGTTACGTGAAAAGTGACACGATCCAAGTCTAGTTACACAAACATGTCGATTTTATAAGCGGATGAAAAGGGGGCACTATATTGTAAGGCGTAATAATACGGGAGCACTTTGACTTATCGATGTGCTTCTATGCCTTTACGCGATACCGAGACCGTGGTTGCGATCTAGAACTTTGTATATTAAACATCCGTCTGTGTGTGACTTTAACACCTTAACCCCCTTCTGAACCGAGCACATATTCTCCAATTTGGCTTTACCCAAATCTAAAAGCTTCTGGGGGAAAAAAGTGGCAAAATGGCGACAATGAGCGTAAAGAAAGCCAGGATGAAAACGCGACAAAAAGTGACAAAAAACCAATAAAAACGCCACAAAAGATGAGAAGTGACAGATGGAAACAGCTAAAAACTATGAAAAAGTGGCAAAAATGCGATGAAAAAAAAAGTGACAGAAACAAAGCAAGGAAAAAGATGTGTTGAGATCAGTTTTGTAGGCCTTAGCTTTCAAAAGAGGCGTTTACTCTGGCCTATAGGCTGTAAGAAGCTTTTAGATTTGGGTGAAGCCGAATTGGAGATAATGCACTCGGTTTATGGTAAAAGGTTAATTACCTACTACTGCTTGAAATGGAAAGTCGAAGCGGCTGTATGCGAACGGTTAGCAAGCTGGCTAGTCTGGGAAACCTTTCAGCATCAGTTAGCCCGCTCAATGTGTTTTTCCTATAGCCTTTAGCCACGATCCAGACGTTTTCAACTGTTGTCAACCCTTTAACCCCAGTGATGTCAAAGTCAAATTGGAAATCGTTAATCAGGGCACAGATCGTTTAAGATTTCGCTTTAGAGAAAAAATTAGCATTTAAAAGTGGCCGCCGAGCTAAATGCTAACTCATATTCAGTCAAGTTTCTGCTTTTGCTGGGGTCGGGTATAATACACATCCAATGGCAACTAAACATGTCATGTACTTGAATAAAGGGCCTGGCTTCTTCAGTCATTCGTATGGGGAGGGAACGCTCAATACAAACAGGTCCGGGAAGCCGTCAGATAGATAGATAGATCTTTACTACTCCAGCGAGCCACCTCTCACTGTGACATGGCCCCGAATTTGGACAAACTTCTGTGTCCGTAGTTAGATTGACTTCACAGGGGAATAACACATTTGTTTTCTCGGCGCTGTTTTATATGAATAAAATGCTATAACCGCGTTCACTGGTAATGTATAGTCTTTATACTGGGTCAGGGCCTGCTTTAGGGTTAAGATTAATTAAACTGTGCAGCCAATGTGCTCGCCTTAACCGAGCACATTTTCTCCAGTTCGGCTTTACCCAAATCTAAAAGTTTCTTGAAGTGCCTTATTTGGAATCGAACACCCACGAGCTGATCTAAATGGATCTTTTTCCTCTCTTTGTTGCCGTGTGGTTGACACTTTTTTGTGGCTTTTTTGTCGCATTTTTCATCCTCGTTTTCATCACATTTGCCGCTTTATCGTTGCTGTTGTTGCCACGTCATTGTCGCTTAATTTTCATCTCGCTTTTTGTCGCCATTTTGACGCTTTCATTAACCACGCTCCAGTTCAGCTTTACCCAAATCTAAACGCTAATCTGGACTGGAGAGCAACAGTGTAATGCCTCATTGAAAGCTAAGGCTCACAAAAGTGATAGTAACTTTTTGTTGCTTTTTCATGACTTTGACGCCTTGTTTTTGTCACGTTTTTGTCGTCACTTTATTGTCACTTTATTACTGGCTTTGTTGTTGTGTTTTTGTCACTTTTTTGTCACTTCTTTGTCGCTTTTATGGCCCATTTTGGTTCCGTTTTCATCCTCGTTTTGGTCTCTATTTGGATGCGTTTCTTTTAAGCTTTTAGATTTGGATACACCTCAGTTAAGGCGGGGGTTAAGAGGTTAAGGCTGGAAGATCATGCTGAAATGAAACATTGAATGACAAGTGTGTCCTGTTTCCATGAGGGATTATCATAAATACTTTGTCATTACACTGTTGCTCTGTTGTTTCCATCCTATTACCAAACCATTACTGTGTTGTAAAGTGAAGGGGCTTCCAATTTCAGAATTTCGAAACTTCGTCAAAGGTTATATTTATGCAAAGAGGATAAATTAAATCAAATTCAATCTGTCTTTATTACATAAGAGGTTTAACTCAGTCTTAAGATCAAAACTGGTGATCTATTAGCAGCATCTCCACATCACGTGGCAGGATTGGACTCCCTTTGATTTATTGTCCGCACTTGACATCTCTAGCCTCAGCTCTTCTGCCGCCTCACAATCATAAAACCTTTCTCCTCCCCTAATTTTTTTGTAAAGACTTTAATTTTCCACTCTCTGGGACTTCAAAGCGCTGATGATTCGCCGGTCCACATCCCTCCGAGCGCTCTTCCATTCTCCGCTCTTTTCATTTCGACGGCCCTTCAGTAAATATGTGCAATCGGCCCGCTTTTCAAACAGATCCGTTTCCCATGTATTTATTTTAAATGAATATTATTAGCTGGCCTGGCAAGAAAAGGTTCTTATGCTAATCCACCAGAATCGAAGGCATTTCCATTTAATGCCTACTTATAGTCCATTCTTTAACGACTATTTGCCTCACAGTCTTAGCAAATGAGCTGTGCGCCCCAGACTCCTCCGCTCATAATTTCATTGGGAGGGAGCAGCCCCCCCCCCCCCCCCCCCTCGCCCCGTTTCACTTTGATCCCAGAATGTGTTTTTGAATCTGCTGGTTGTGTATTCGAACATCAATGGAGACTCTCTTGCAAGTGCTTGCTTTCATTATTTTTCACAAAGATAAAAAGAAACAACAGAGGGATGGGAGGGGACAGAGAGGGGGCCCGAGGGGAGGGGGGGGGGGGGGGTTTAGGTGAAGGTCTGGGACGAGACGTACAGTGTCGCATAGACAATGTAAAGCGAGATTACTCCACAGTTATCGGGGTCAAACACCTCTCTGGTCTGCCTCGCTCTTATGTAATGTCTAATGTCGGATTGAACTCATATCACAGACAGGACGTTGAGCTCCAAACTGTGTAATCGTCATTATTTTCACCACTGTAACTCAGTGTGGACTCAACTGAAGTTTTGTCGCATCTTTGTTATTCAGTGATATAGAAATGGAGAATCACTTTCATTTGTTTTACTCACGTTTTCTTGTCAGCTAAAGAGAATTAGGCCAATACGTCATGAACTGATACTGGGATAAGATGTATGTATGACTTTGTACCTTGCATGTACGAATGGAATATGTGCCGAGAAGGTTTTTTATATATGCTCTTTTAATGGTTTTAATGGTCTTGGTCCTTCTTATCTTTCAGAACTGCTTTTACCTTATGAACCTTCACGGCCCCTTCGCTCCTCCGGCAGGGGTCTCCTAGTTATTCCTAAAGTCAACAGAAAGACTCACGGCGAGGCGTCTTTCCAATATTACGGCCCTCGCCTCTGGAACGACCTGAGGAGGAGCTCAGGACCACAGAGAACGTTCATGTATTTAAGAGCAGGCTCAAGACCCACCTTTTTAGCTTAGCTTTTAACTGACATCTATTTATTTAGCCCTAATGATATATGTTCGGTATGAAAATCTCAGTTGTGGCTCCAAACATCAAGACATCATGTATTGCATGTTCATCGTAGTCGTCATGTAGCATATAAATACAATCTGTAGACTTTATCAGAAAGAGAAGACATGGGAGTCGATGAGCGTACGTTACAATGCCTCGGAATTGTCTGCTTGAACTTCTGGTTACTGTCGTCAATAAATCTGTCTCTAGACCGGTTACCTCTGCCTCTCTTGGTTTGATTTTTAAACTTTGACAGCAAGAACCTTTTTTAATCCATCATTCTGAGCCATGTGTAGGGGGTCGCCAAGAATTCATAAATAATAATCATATTGACACATTTTGTATTGATCTAATTTTATTTTATTTCATTTTATTGTATTTATTCATTTGACATGGACATTGCAATTCAACATAGAACACAACAAGCTTGTGGCTGATGCAAAAAGAGTGTATAGCTAGTAATAATGTTCAACTACAGTCCCTGGCTGGGCATTTTTACACTAAAATTTGTAGAACATTTTCAATTTCATTCAAGAAACGTACCTTACCTTGCTTGTCCACTGATGGGTCCAACGTCAAGCCACCAATCCCAACCCCACTCCTAACCCCAAAACCTTGTCCCTAACCCAAAATCGGTGGAGAAAACTGCCATAATACACCAAAACATAGATACCTGGGGCGACGGTGGTGCAGAAAGTAGAGCCTGTCGTCTTGTGACCAGGGGTTGGCGGTTCGAATTCCGCAGGTGCACGCTGTCGTTGTGTTCTTGGGCTACACCCTTCACCCACCTTACCTCCAGTGTCTGCGTACACTGGTGTGTGAATGGGTGACTGGTTCCTTTATGTGAAGCGCTTTAAGTGCCTAAAGCAGGTAGAAAGGTGCTAGATGCTGTAAATGCAGTGGCGTGCCGTCAGAGAAGGCCCTGCTGGCCCTGGCCAAATGAAGAAAAAAAGTGTAAAATGTCTTAATGGTATATTTAATTTCAAATGTATTTATATAATGTACAGTTGAGTCGCTTATATTGGTTTTGTTGATGTGTAACTGTAATTTCCTACTCAAAAAATGCCTGAAACACCTCTGGCGAGCTGCTCCTCCTCAGGATCTTCAGAACAGATTCTGCAGGCCCTGTGTTGTCAGGCCACACACATGATTGACAGCCAGCGTGACTGACAGAATTATCAGCCAATCAGAATTCGATATACATTGACAGTCCGCCCCCCAGGGCCTGCAGTAGCTCAGCAGCGCCCCCTACGGTTTGTTCGCCTGGGAAAACCGCTAATGTAGCCGCGCATGGGCAAGACGTCCCAGCCACTCCGAAGAGAACCGGATAAACAGATATTCCTCTTGGAAACGTTCGAACGAGGCAAAATGAAGTGGATTTACTGATCACGGATATTTTGCGCTCGTTCATTATGAAGAGTTTCGAGAGCAAAGCAGCGGGACGTAGCCGCTCGGCTCCCCGGACAGGAAAAGGGTTTCCCCGCGTCAGCTGCGCTGGGACTCGGGCAGGCAACAGGTACGAGACTACGAGCGCTATAAAAAAGGATCTCAAATAGCACAAAACTTTAAGTTTAGTATCTTTTTTTATTTTACCCGCTCTGTCAACAAAACATCCGCTAAAAACAGCCGCCTGTTTCCACATTATAACGCGCTCGTCTCCGTCTATTCGAGTGTTCCCGAAGGTGTTTGCTTTTGTTTGGAGTCGGAGGCACCGCTGCTTTGGTTTGTGTTGTTGGCAAATATATATATATATAAAAGATTCTACACAAGCCAAACTTTATAAAAGTGACGAAACACATGTTGTCGTCACCACAGCACAGTCACATGTCAGTGTTTTAAAGAGCTGCCTCAGTAAATGGCTTAAATCAAGGGAGTTTGTGCTTTTGTTTTCATTTAGTAGAAACTTAAGCCGCATGGCTAATTTGCATACTGTAGCTTTATGAAACCGCTGTTGAGATAAAATAAGGCTAAAGGAAAATGTGATGGCTCATTTGGATTTTTCTTTTATTTATTTTTCTTAATTTGGACACTATGTTGTTGCATATGCAATACAGTAGGTGGCGGCATGCGCTTTTGTTTGCTTGCCAATAGCCTTAAAGAAGAAGAAGAACAGCTGTTGGTGAGGTCACTTCCCCTTCCCCTGGGTAAGAACGGTCGAATTGGGCAAATGCTGCTGAAGCAGAAGTTCACTAACTGCAAAGGGATCTAACAGTTGACCCCATGAAAGGTTAAAGATCAGGTGCTAGGGTTAGGATATAGAGGCTATGATTTAAGGGTTTCGGAATCAGCCATAATCTTTTCACGTCATCTTTCCAGTCTGTTAGGAGCCAGAGGTGGGGTGCTTAGCCAGAGTGCAGGCGGGGCTGAATATGGCGAATGAGCAACTTTGAACATTTTGATGTCACATTAGCACAACCTACGGTGAAGCACGTTTTTGTACCAGAATTTTGGGTATGGAAATGTGAATGTGCCTTCTTACCTGCTCCCCCTGTCCCTCTGAGGTGCGTCCTGCTTTACCGAGGTGACTGACTGGGGTGATGGAGGCGTCCGAGTATAATGAGTGATTGAAGTGCTTTGATTCCTCGACGGCTTTCATCTTCAGACGCGGCCTCCGCTGGTACACTGTCCTCCAACTCTCTCATTGTCTTTCGCCTTGATGTGTGATCGCGAAGAAGAAAAAAAAAAAAGGATCTTTAATACAGCCCTCGATTCGATTACAAGTCCTCCCTCTGATGCCACTTTCATAATTGGGATGCCATCACCGCGCGGCGTGAATCAATTTGCCGGCTTGTGCCTGAAAAGTTAGTGACTCCGCGTCTCCCTGTCATTAGAGGGGACTTTAAGAGCAGAAAGCAAGTCACAGTGAAGCAAATAAAAGGAGATGGCAAGAAATGTGGCGCAAAAAAAAAACAAAAAACGACTACTTTAAAGCAGAAACAACAAAGGCGTGCGCTTGCTCTTTCTCGGCGGCGCGCACAAAAACCCTCGGTCTAGGGTCTAATCTCTTATTGTCGCCGACCCAAACAGATACAAAGGGTTCAGGGATCAAAACAAATGACTATCAAACTATCAAACAAGCACCACCCCGCTATGATTGCAAACGCTGACTGCGGGAGAGCGCGAAGAGAGAGTCGGAGTCAGTCGGGTCGCGCATTGTTTCCAGTCACTTTGATGCGCGACTTAAAACGCAAAGGCGAAAAGAGGGGGGGTCGGGAAAAAAAAAAATCAAACGGCGACCATGAAAGACGCAGGGAGAGAGAACAGACATGGAAAAGAAAGACTGAGAAAACATGCTAAGGCCGCTCGCATATACAGTCTCTTTGTTCATTAGTGGGATCGCCGATAACCTTTATTGGACCAGATCTGAAAATTGAACTATGGACCCATACGGTGCCTGGGTGTAGCTGCGTTCCTGTTTGCAGGTTGTGGCGCTTAGATAAAGGACTTCTGAGGGATAATAGTTTTTTAAAGGCCCTTGGTGGTTCACTGGGCCACATTTGATGTCGTTCTTTTGGCTAAATTAGCATAAAGTCCCTCGAAGACGACAACCACTGTGTGCGTTTTTCTATTGATAGACCGAGTCCTTCGCCATTATACGCTCCCGTCGGGTTTGTGTTTTTCTTTTCTTTTTGTTTTGTTTATGAGCTTTAAATACTAGTAATACAAACCTTTCTGAAAGGCCCAGTGTTCAATCTGCTGACTCTATGTTAGGCTGTATTCTTATGTGCGTGCTAACCCCTATAGGGCACTACTGTATAGTCTTAATTAGGAGTAGGGCTGGGTACCGTTACACGTTTTTCGATACCGATACCTGAACGATACGTTTTCCGATACCTATACTAAATGTTTGTCATATAGAACCATAAAACAGACCATAATGTATTCCTTTTCCTTCCATTTCATTTCGTTTGCATTTATATCATTTGAGGCGAAACAACCAAGAAACGACAAAAGGGCGGAAAAAACACTTTTTAAGTTTTCTTATTTCCCCCACCCACACAATTTTTAAAATAATTTTTTCAAGTTTTTTCCCTCAAAATTGTTGAGGGAAACAATTTTGTTATTTGTTATTTTTTCTTTCCCTAAATGTCTCAAAATTTTCCCAAAATAGAATTTTTTTCCCTCCCAATTATGCCCCAAAATTTCCCATATTTTTATAATTTTTTTCCCCAAATTTACCCCACTTTTGCCTCAATTTTCACATATTTTTTCCCAATTTTTTCATTTTTTATGTTTTATTCATTTCTCAATTTTGTCCAAATTTTTTTTATTTCCACCCCAAATTCACCTCAACTTGTGTTTCACTTTTTTATGTTTATTTTTTTTGACAGCATAAAGACTTTATATTTATTTTCGGTACCTGCTTTCGATACTTTTATTTTTTTGATACCAGTAGAACCGAAACCTTTTATTTTTTACAATACCAAACTGGTATTGTTTAACGGTACCCAGCCATAATTAGGAGTGTGACAATATATTGATATTGTGATATATCGCGATATTTCATGGGACATGCATATTAATGAGGTAGCAGTGCGCCACTGTTTTCACAGTCAATAGCGGTCAATAAATATTAAGAATTGAGTCACAACAGTAGAGGGCAGCACTTGGACCAAACACTGTCACACAAATAGATACATTTTAATGATTTTTTTATAATTACAAATAGGAGTCATTTGGGGTTGATTTATTCTTTTTGAAATAGGTCTGTGGTTTCTTGTTTATTTAAATGTATATTAAGTGATGCCACAGACAGATCAATGACCCATATTCACTTATTTATTTAAGAAAAAGGGGTACAAAAGCACATGAAAAGAAATGAAAATAATGAGTCTGTTAAAAAAGGTTAAAAATTGTATGTTTCTTAAAAAATTGTGATGTATCGTAGGTTGTTTTTTTTTCCAATATATCGATTATCGCAGTATCGGCACATCATAAGGTTATCGTGAGCCATGTGTCGCGTATCGTATTGAGACGTGAGGTTCCCACCCTTAATCTTAATGGGAAACACTGAGGCGTCGTGTATGGCCGTGCTCTAACTGCCTGATCCTAACTATTTTTAGTAAATTATGAAAAGAATGTAATCATTTGGGCATACCTTCCATTCTACGGTAAGGCAAGGCAAGTTTATTTGTAGAGCACAATTCATACACAGGGCAATTCAAAGTGCTTTCACAGTTGCATAAAATGACAAGAAAACAGATCAAATCAATCATTAAAACAACAACATAAAAATGTATCAATTACAGTAAAAGGCAAGAGTGCAGATAAAATACTTTCAGTTTTCATCTGCTCGGGTAAAAAGAGCTGTTTTCAGCCTGGATTTGAACATTGTCAGAGTTGAGGCCTGTCTCACATCCTCATGAAGACTGTTCCAGATTTTAGCTGCATGAAACTGAAACGCAGCTTCACCGTGTTTATTATTGACTCTGGGAACCACCAGGAGACCCCTCCCTGAAGTTCTCAGGGCCCGAGATGGTAACATGTCAGAGATGTACTTTGGTGCTAAACCATGAAAAGGTATATTCACCCCGGCTCTTAGTATTTTGTAATCTTGTTGCGTTTTACAGGCCCAGCCGTGATCTCTAATGGTCTCATTCTTCCACCCAAACGCTGTTATCCGGGGTCAGGCGGCTTTCATGAACAAATCTGATGACTTTGTGACAGGAACAGTTCCAATTGATCCGTTCCAACAGCAGTGCAGGGAACATGAGTTAAAGTTCGGAAAAGCCTGTTGGGTTGGTTTCATTGCGGTACAATGACTTGCATGTAAACACATACTCCAAAAGGTAAATCCCGTCCTTTAAGAAAAAAATGGTTTAGCTACCTTACAGCGATTTGTCTCAGATAATACGAGATAGGAGCCTGGTGTCTAAACACAAACACAGTCTTTTTAAAAATGAATGGACAATTGGGCTCTCGATTAAGAACCAAAAATCCCATTGTGGAATATTTGTATTTTGCCAGATCTATTACTTCACAGGTGTAGAAAGTGTCATAATTCTATCAGAGCGTCACGATCACCTCTTCAAAAAACGATTTCACGGAATTAACGCCGCCGTTATTTGATTCCTTCCCTCCACCTCTG
This sequence comes from Proterorhinus semilunaris, assembly GCA_021464625.1. Classification (NCBI taxonomy): domain Eukaryota; kingdom Metazoa; phylum Chordata; class Actinopteri; order Gobiiformes; family Gobiidae; genus Proterorhinus; species Proterorhinus semilunaris. Next base: position 11,210,820 of record CM038349.1, read on the forward strand.
ATCCTTTACCGTCGCGCGTTCGCTTAAAATCACATCGCGGTGACACATCAAAGTGCGCCAACGCCATTAACGGCGACGCCTCCCGTTTGTTTGCACTTCCTCCCTCATTGTAATCAGCTGCATCTGTTCGTCTCTTTCATTCCCCACATTCTGCTTCGCGGTTGCGTCGGGGGTGACACAACCTTCGCCCCCTCTTTCATTCAGACGCTCACTCTCGAGCAAAACGCCGTCTAATTTTAGGAGCTATCATGTCTCCTCTTGTCTCGTGACAGGTTTTATTTAATTATTTTTTTTTCCCTTCGCGCTTTTCTTTCCACGGCAAAAAAAAAAAAAAACCCAGTCGTCGACGAGTGCGGCGGGTGACGGGGGCAAACCGTGGCGCGCTACGGCAAGTGTGTAAGTTAAACTGAGAGGCACGTTTCTGTTCACACATCAAAACAAAAGCCCCATTGTGATCTATTATTTAGCCCCGCTCGCTATTTGATCACCGCCAGCGCGTCGCCGTTCTGATGATCATGCAGATTAGACTGGTTTTCTTTTACAAACACTAAACACTTTCATTGTGCTGTTGTTTGTTTTTTTTTGTTTTTTGCCGCACTTGCAGGTCTCGTGAAGTGCGAGGGATTTTCAAAACAGAGCTTGCACATACGGTATGAGAATGAGACAAAGGCTGATGTTATGGCCTCACAGTAACAAGGGCCCGAAGTCCTATTCACTTGAATGGGCTGATTTCAATTTTTAAATGTCTGGTCCCTCAGAAATATTTTACTATTTTTTTTTTTTTTCACCCTGGATTTTCTTTGTCAGTGAGTTTCAGACATAAATTATAAAAATTACCTTTTCCATACATAACGCAAGCTTTTTTGAAATATAAACGTATTAGCGATGGGATTCAGATTTGGATTTAGAGTCTAGGGGATCCGTTGATTTCAAAGGGCCGTTCAAAAGACTGGCTCTTTTTAATATAACATTTTAACAACGTCGGACAGATTTTTTAGGGTTAAATAAAAAACTCTACCCTATAATTAGGGTTAAGAACGGCAAATGTAACGTAAGTCGTGTTTCACTCACACAGACCTCACACATTTTTTAGAAACTATAGAAGGTCTTGGCTTTCAAATTCATCACACTGGCATATAGGCTATAAGCTCTCCAGTCAATCCGCTTTGAGATTTGCATGTATATAATTGTTAACCCTAACCCTGAGGTGGCAGTTAAGTGGTTAAATCATGTAACATCAACATGGGACTGATAGTTACTCTTTGGAAAACGAGTTTGTGAACAAAATCTTGAGCCACGACTAATGAAAAGAGGCAATGACATATGATTTTTTTGGTCCGAATCAGAATTGTTTGTTGTTGTTTGAGTCTGATACAGAGTTATTGGGTCTTGTTATTGTTCATGAGTCGGATGGCGCATCGTTATTTATATTAAAAAAAAAACGTATACAACATTTACAGTTGTCTAAACCTCAGGGCTGAACTGCGGTTGCCTCAGATTCATTAAAAGACGGATCAAATGCAGAAGGCTAATTTCTCTAGAGGGTAACAATAAACCAGGGGATCAGCAGGGGGGACACAAAAACATTTGGCAGATTGAGCATATTTGATAATGCTTTATTTTACTTGTACATTTCATTTAGTTTCTTTTTTACCCGCATTTTCTCCAGTTAGGCTTTACCCATATCTAAAAGCTTCATAACTGGAGAGCAACAGTGTAATGCCTCATTTGAAAGCTAAGACCTACAAAATTGATCCGATTTTTTTTTAAACGCTTTTGTCGATGTTGCTTTTTTTTGTCATGTTTTCCCCCCACGTTTTTTGCCACTCTTTTGTTACTTTTTTGTTGCCTTTTTGTCATGTTTTATCAGTTTTTTGTTGCTTTTTTTGTGTGTTTTGTTGGTAAGTATACTTCTACTATTGATACAGACGGCACCTCTGGACTCGCCCATATATGATCATGTTTGAAGGGAGAAAACAATTTGGATAAACATCTAAACTTCTACAAACTCTGAATTATGAACATAGTTTTCTACTAAATAAAGATAAAAAAACACATGGAGTGGAGCAAAGTGGTTCAACAGCTCATAAATACGTAAATAACGGAGAATGCTAACATGATGCTTCATGTTAGCATCGTGCAAATGCTAACGGATAGCTAGCGCTAGCTACGACTGCCATTTTTTTACTGATTTACACTTGACTTTATTTATGTGTGATAAATAAGTTCATATTCCAGCAGAAAATGGCTAAAAAAATGGAAAATTGTGTTTCCCCCTCTGCGAAGCTACGCCCCCATCTATGACGCGATGCCGTCTGTATCTATATCACGCCACTGCAGCTGTTTCCATAGTAACAACAAACATTTTAGTTGGAACTAGTTTCAGGTAAAACGACTTAAAACATAAAAAAAAATAACTCCAGGCCACAATGCACAGTTTCAGTTTGTGCGACCGTGCTATAAGCGGATTAAACAACTCCCAGCTTTGCATTATAGCTGTCTAATGCACGGCTCCGAGTTGCATAATCCTTACACAGCCTCCTAGTAAAAATATAGATCCACTGGGTAATAATTGCGGGTTCCCAGTCCGTCTCTCAGTCAGTACGGCAGCCTTGACCTGAAACCTAAACCTTAGAATCAGCAGTTATTGAACATCATGAAGGCTATGGAAGCATTATTTCCAGCTACTTTCCAACCAAAATGCAATGGGGATGCATATGCCCCCTCTTTGACCCCTTATTGCCCACTCCCGTTTCTGTGATGTGGCTGGTTAAGAGAGGAAGGGCATCTGACACAATAGATAACCCTCATTAAACAGGGAGCGGACAGCCTAAAGAAAAAGACGCAACACGTTGTCTATTTTTAGGACTTGTCTTGCTTCAGCGCCAGAGATAAAACGATTGTCGAGGTAATTTCCTATAAACGAGTCCTGAGAGGATTGAAAGGACTAATCAGAGCTAATTACCGTTGATTAAAAACGCAACTGCTGCTCCCGTTAACCCTAACCACTCAGCCGTAATAGTGTTCAGCCAGAGAAGGAGGGAGGGCGTGTGTAATGAGTGGGAGACCTCTATGAAGGAAATTAACTTCATCTTTGTCCCCTCACCGCGTGTACGCCACTAATTATCTGTCTGCAGTGTTCATGGGAGGCCACGAGCTCAACAACAGGTCAATTGTATTCTGACCCTTCCGACGACCTGTAGCTGAGAGGGAAGAAAACGTGTGACAAAGAGGAGACTTTTGTGCAGAAACACGAGGCCAACTCTGAAGTGTTAATTCAGGTTTTAGGCGGACCGAGTTCATTAGTTTGACAGCACTGTCCTGTCTTTCTTCACTCGCGTTGTACGGCTCAATTACAATAAAGTAGTAGCATCTACATCATCTGTATTGGGTTGTTTTAGTGTTGAAGACGTTTTTATTCAGATTTTAGATTGCAATGTTTATCACCAATTTGGGGTGCAAATATAAAACAAAATGCACATAAAGAACTTGTACAAGATGAAAAAGGTGTTTGTTATTAAGAATGAGCCCATTTTGCAACAATTATCAATATTTATGTTCTTTCTTTTCTTCTTACGGGTTTTCCCCACCAACCTAAAACATTCACAATAGGTTAGTCCTTTAGCTTGGTGATTCTGACCATTAGCCTGACTCGACATGTGGCAAACTACTTTTACACAACAAGAACATCGGAGAGCTACTTTTGCCTTAAAAAACACAACAAAATCACTTTAACTCTAGTCCTTATACTTTACAATATTGACCCACAGTTCGCAGATTGTGTCCAGCATGTTCAGAACAAACGTAAAATGTATCTAACGATTTTGTTATCAAGCGTATAAAAATGAAGAAAATCTTTGGCGAGCTGCCAGGAAAGGCTAGGTGTGCTACTGGTATAGTTGTTGGAGATCCCTGCCCTACAGGGACAATAAAGTACACCTTGACTTTATGGGCCATATGCATGTGAGCGTCATGTGACTTTCAAGTACATCTTCAGGAGGCGATGCTCTTCCTGTCCCGTTTTTTTCCTGAGTTAATAGCGTTGTCCATCCAACCATCTTCTTCCACTGGTCCGTTGCCGGGTCGTGGGGGCAGCCGTTGGAGCTGCCCAAGTCACATTGCACCAGCCCCTATGGCTCCTCCTGCAGGTGGTGGGTCCACAGAAGGACGGCCTCATGGTTCTAACCGGGCCTGTTGGTTTCTCATAAGGGGCTTCTGAACCGCTCTTTGTCTGACCCGTCACCTAGGACCTGTTTGCCATGGGAGACCCTACCCAGGGGCACGAAGCCCCCGACAACAGAGCTCCCAAGGTCATTCGGGTGCTCAAACCCCTCCACCGCGTTAAGGTAGTGGTTCCAGGAGTGGTAATAGTGTTGTCTTGTCCAAAAACATAAATAGCTCAAGGTTACATGACAATCACTAGCATCATGGTAAAAACACTGCGTTGGGAACAAAGAATTAACAGGAGGAAACTTCCGCGCTCATTATGGTGTTTTTGTCCTGAAGCTAACGGCTAACACTAAATAACACAAGGCGCTCAAAAAAAATTAACTAAAAAAAGATCCGGCCTGTCTCTTGTATACGTTTTAGTTCTTTCAATTTTGTGGTGTTGTTATTTTTTTTAGCCATTAGCTCTGAGATACACGTAGCTGTGCCTTCCCATCATTATCTCACTGTCCATGATGTTTTTGTAAACTATTCCTTGATTCGTGCAAGACATTACTAATCCTTATTGGGAAAATAGAGCCTATAGGCAATTGTAATGGAAGATACATAACCAGCCGATTCCTTGCCTTTAAATCAATCCTTATATGAACACAGCACTGGTCTAAACGGTTCATTTTGAGCCTAATCAAGTAAAAGAAGTGGCGCCCGAGATTTAAGTTACAGTCTCGCCTCGCGCCTGATTAAAAATGCTAATATGCTTTGTGCTTTGAAGTGCAGCTGAACAATGACATCACGGGGGGTGTCTGTGCAGAGGGGGGCGGGGCTAACCGTGAGACGACGTGTAATCCTTTTTTTTTTGTAGCCATGGCGAGGACATCCAGCTGGGCACAGTGACAGTCCAAATCAATCATGTCACACGGAGTGCGCCCGCTAACTATCCCCCCACTCGCCAACTTCCAAGGCTGCGCAACTCTAATTAGCTTCCCCCTCTCCACGTGGATCAGAGGAGGGCTACCAGGAAAGATGAGAAGAGAAAGTTAGCGAGCAGAGGCATCCAGTGCAGACAATGAAAACACTGGCAAGAATACGTCAGACATGTTAACAAGTTATCATGGCGTGGTATCGAGTAAAATATGTCAGGAATATATATGAAAGAGTGAATTTATAATATACATAAAAATACATATGGCATCTTTGGAATAGTCATGTTCGAAGCAGCCACAGAGAGAAAACAAAGAAAGGAAAAAAAACAATACTTTCTCCCATTACTTTAACAAATGCTGAATTATGAATGTATATTTATACTAAATAAAGACACAGTGACATGGAGCGGAGCAAAGTGGTTCAACAGTCCATAAATACATAAAAAACAGACAGTGCTAACCTGGAAGCTAACGTTAGCCTCATGCTACATATGCTAACGTTAGAAACAAGTGCTGTTTTTCCGCGTCTACGGAACAGTTTGCTGTGAAAAAACATCCACATGGACCCGATTATGGCCTGACTTTATGTTTATAGTCTTCCAGAAAACGGCTAAAAAGAGGACGTTTCCCCCCCGCGGCTAGGCCACACCCACTTGCATGACGCGTTGCCGCCTGTAGCTGTGATTATAGTTGCAGAAAAGACACACACCATAATCAATTCTAGTTTAGAGATTACCTAGACCACCTTTAAAGGCAAGAAACTGCCAGGCTACTATAGCCGCTATTCCACATAGCGCGCACGCCACGATCTACGTGCACGTATTGACTCTACCCATCACACGCTTCTGTTTGCGCCACACACACAACAGCAGTCATGGTGGGCGGCGCCCCCACAGAGGAGCACGCTGCACACATCGTCATTAAGTAAGTAGGTAAGTAAGTAAGTGCTTTATTGTCATTGTGCAACTGTACAACGAAATAGTGTTCAGGTGTTAGTCCTGAGCCGCACTGCCACTGTGTAAAAAGTTAAAGTTTTGTAAGCCACGATGAGAACAAATGTGGACAAATGCTGCCTTCTGATGGGGGTCATTGATTCATCCAGAGGTACCATGCTGTAATAAAACAAAACAGTTAACATACAAACTATGAAGGTAAGCAACTTGCAAATGTTATGCTAACACCAGCTAAAGTTGCGCTAACAGCGGCTAAATGCTAATATTGGCAAAATCACCTTTTAGAACATCGGTATAATGTAATATAATATTAAATCCGTATGACCCGCGTCCGTATGACCCGTGTGTTAATAGTGAGGGCTGTTCACTATCTCATTTGTCATTAGTACGGCTTATCCCACTTTGGCCACAGCCAGAGGTCGGTCCCAAAACCTTTACCTGGTCAGACCGGTTTGGCACTGGCCTCCGCTATGGAAAAGCTCGCCAAACCGGGTTGACCAGGCATTGGGCTGGTACGCTCCTGCCTGTGAAAAAGAGACTTTAATGTGATCTTCACAAAATGATACAAATTTGAGTTATGGTGTAGAATATAAGCAACACAGGTTTTTTGTATGCGTGAAAATCGCTCGAACTAAACTAAACTAAAGAGTCTGATTCGTGGGGTCACTGAATATAATATTATGAGGGAAAAGCGGAGAAATAATGCACCAAATCATGAAAGCTACTTTTTTATCCTTCTTCTGGACCTAGAACTTACCCTTACTGTAATTGAAAGATAATAAGGCCGTGTGCGTTCTTCCACAGAGAAGCTTTAAACAAAGGGGTTTATTTTTACCCTCAGCCCTGGTGTATGACTTTCATCTTACAGCCTATTGTTATCTTTCTTTCACAAGCACTCCATACAGGACTTTACTGCAACACACTGGAATATCCCTTTAGATCGTAGCCACTTCCATTTTTAACACAAGGAAACTCTTACTACAGTGCGTCCCTCCTAGTGCAGACAGACAGACAGACAGACAGCGCCATCCTCACATTGTATCGATAGCGTTTGAGAGATTTGACCAAAATTTCCTGGCATGTTTACCGATGTTTACTCTGCTTTTATCCGCGCGCGAACAGAAAGTGACACTGCCGCGACTCGTCTGCTCGGCTTGAAACCATCACGCTTGTCACACGACTCTGGCGATCAGCAGCTCCCAGATATTTTCTTCAAAAAAAGAGAGAGAAAGGGAGAAAGAGAGAGAGGGAGAGCGCGGCGACGTGAAGTATGGCCCTTTTATCAGCCTCTGAGTTGGAAGTCTTTGAGGGCCTCCTTCAGAAGCTCAGCATTTCTTCCATTGTTCTATTTCCATCTCCCGCTTCACTCCTGTCACATGTAAAATCACAAAAGGACCCCTCTCTGCCCGTACCCCCCCCCCCCCCCATTTTCCCCGTGTTCCAACGTCAGAGAGGCGCATAACCCACTTAGATGCTTCTCAAAATACCTCACGACTTTACAGTGCTCCCAGCCGCAACAGAGAGGAGCTCGGGTAACGGAGTCAGCCTGGATGCATGAGGTGGTGAACTTAGGAGTTGAACATGGAAAAAATATTGTGATATTGTGAGGGAATCCACTCACTCCAGACATATATATTTATCTGAGCTCCTCATCCCCCGGCCAAGTGCATCAGTCCTCCTCTCTGATGGTTGTGGATGTATCCAGGTCCCAAAGCTCTTAACCCTGGCCTGAACAGAGCAACAAAAAAAGGGATAAAAACAAAAAAGCCACAAAAGAGCGACAAAAAAAAAAAGCTACGAAAACCGACAAAGACACTTAAAATAAAAAAAGGAAAACACAACAGAAATGCTTCAAATATGTGACAAAAACAAGGTAGGATCAGTTGTGTAGGCCTTAGCTTTCAAATGAGACAATACACTGTTGCGCTCCAGTTGAGAAGCTAAATGAGATTTGGGGAAAGCCGACCTGGTGAAAATGTGCTCGGTGACGTCCCTGCAATGTCACCGAGAGCTGTCGGATACCGAGGAGATCTCACAGAGGTGACGTCACAGAGGAGCCACAGAGAAATCACAGCGAAATCTCAGCCAATCTCAGAGACGTCACAATGACTTGGCTGTCACGTTGTCTGGAGATGATGCAGTGACGAGCGCACAAGCGATCCGAGCCCAGGAGAGGATGCCGTGATGTCTCCTTGGTGAGATCGACCCTTTCGCCAATCTCAAGCCAGATTACCCCTGGCATTGTTTCTTTGTCATTTTTCTTCTTTGTGGCAATACCACCTTTGGATGCTTGAGCTTGTTAGATCTCGGAAGCCCAGGAAGGACATGATTAGTACCTGGACTAGAGGCCCGAGGGAACACCGGGCAGCATGGGTGAGTTGGACGGGAGGTTGGGGATTGTCAGAGAGTCCTATGGATCAATAGAAAAGTTGCAATGAGCCAATCATATTCTGTGCTTGTATAACATTGTCCAGTGCAACTTAGAGATAAAAGCTGAGGATTTACTAACCAACACTACCAAACAAGTATATGATTCAAAATGTATACTTATTATGCTATGTATACTACAAACAGTTTTATAGTCTCGCCTGGTACTGTCAGAGGTTTGTAAACAGTGCAAAGTGGAGCCAGAGGGGCTGAGGTGTCAGTCAGACCCCAGCTGCTCTGCCTCAAGCTCCTCTTCCTCGTGTAACAACACAGTAGACACACAGTGAAGCGAGTTTAAAGCCGCCCGGGCTTTAGGAGTTTCCTGTGACCGCGGGCTGGACACTTGACATGAGTGAAGAAGACCGAGGGACACGCATTAGAAGGAGTCTGGCGCCTGGTAGACAAAAAGTGTTCAAATATAAGTGTATGTTATTCGTGCATTATTCATTCCCTTTATTTCCTTTTTTCTGGAACATTTATTTGTCTCCACCTATACATCAGGAACCTGTGGTTTTTCCATCGCGTTCCCCAAAAGGCTTTTCCTACTCCACACAAAGACATGTTTCTGTTCCAGTGGGCATGACTGACCAATCAGGGAAATTAATGGTCTGTCTGTATCAAAACAAACATGGCGGCTTTCTCAAACAATACAAGAAACAATACAAAGACACGGGGTACTTTTTGTGTTTTTGAGGCTGCAAAGTCATTATTCATTTCACTTATTTAACCTTCAGTACTTTTACTTACACACGACTTTTACTTTTATTGGAGTAATATTTTGCCAGTAATAGCTATAGGCTACTTTTACTCAAGCAATGAAATCAACAGACGAACATTTAAAGGCACACTGTGTAACAGACAAACAATTTTTCTGCAGTGGGTAATCAAAGAATAAATTGGGATGAGGACATTACCCGTTTAAAAGCCACGGAGATGATCATATATCATCTCCATGGCGACGAGCTGGTGACGTCCCCGCTCCCATTAAAGTCACAGTCAGGTCGAAGGAGAGGTGAGCCTTAACGATAAAAATGTCTGTATTAAAAGAAATGCAAATGTTTGAAGCAGCAGATGTAGCAACAGTTAGCGGCTAATACAACCAGAGTTTAGCATTATCACAGTTTGCAAAATATTGTGAACTGATAAACATCTGACCTGCTCTGCCGTAGCTGAAATCCTCATGAAATGTCCAAGGTATTTTGTTTAACAATCCCATATCTACAGGGAGCTGTCAGGTGTTTTTTTTTTTTTAAATAAAGCATGCAGGGGGAAGTGTTCAATGGGAATTTAGTTGTAAATGGAACATTAATGTTCTAAATGCGAAGAAACACAGACTTATATGAAAGTTGCAGTTCAGGAAATAAATATAAGTATACTGTATATATATATTTATTCTGATAATGTGTTGCACACAAGATTATTGATACTTCCCTTCTGTCTCTGAAATTATCACAAGGGCAGCATGTGGAGGGGAGGGAGGGGTGTGGGTGAGGGAAGGAGGGCAGTGCAGGGTTCACTACTCTCTTTCAGTTTAGATATTTCAACTGCAGTACGACATACTGTACTTCTTTCACATATCAGACCCTTCACGTCTCAAATTCTCCATTGTAAATTTCTCTATTCCAGGATTTGTGCTGAGTACACATCCAGTTCCCATCAGATAAAGCTGATCCCGTGTCATCTTGAGGTGAGACAGTACCGTCTGAGTGTCTCTTTTTGACATCTGATCCTTTAAACCGCCGCCTCGGGCCTGCACCGGTTTACAGGCAACGCTCTCATCTTCACTACGCGACGCACACTTCTCCCCTATATGCACTTTCTTGCTCTCCTCGTGTTACGCCTCACCTCTGCTTTATCCTTTCACCCCCCGTGCGTCTTCTGTTTTCGCCCGTCCACCCCCAGTTTGGCCCTGAGCTACAGGTGATTTCAGGTTTCAGTGGTAGAGAGACCGGTAAAGGGGAGATTAGCCGACCATTTCCCTAAACATTCACTGCGGCAGGTGTAATGGAAATCCCCCGGGTGTTCTTTTGTTAAGAGGCGTAGTGCACCTTTGATTTTTGAGACCTGTCGCCGAAAAGAGCACACAGCCCAATGGACAGTCGGGAAATGGGACAGTAGTGGGTGTAAAAGAAGGAGTGCATTGTGTTTTTTTTCTATTTTCTATTAGTCTATTAAAAAAAAAAAAAAAAAAAAAAAACATACAATTCTGAAAATGTTTTGGATGATCTGGTTCCAAGTAATATTAAGGTTTGATCGTCAAGGGGTCCGGTATTTGTCCAACGCCAAACATGGGGGAACAAATGATAATATTCTTCCCCACTTAGACTAAACAGAGAGGTATTGACAATGTTTTGTTTTCTTTAGAGTATTTTAACAGGCTTATCGAGTTTCAAGGTTCAACGCCTGGGGGCCAAATCTGACGTCTGGGCCTGATCCTGCTCCAAACACTGATCTAACCAGGGTCACCGGCAAGTGGGTAAACTGCCTCGGGCACCAGGAGGAGAGCCATGAAGTCACGTATGCTCTAAAAACAGAAAAAACTCAAATTAAATCAATCAAGTTTCGTACATTTGAGTAATTCATTTAAAAAGATGTTTAACCTCGAAACCCCCGCCTTAACGGAGCATATTTTCTCCCGTTTGGCTCTACCCAAATCTAAAAGCTTCTTGACTGGAGAGCTTCATGGTGACGTGTAAGCAGGAATGCAACCTCCCTCTCTCTACAGTACAGCTGCATTTGTGGGTTCTGTTCCACATTGTTTTACTGGATTCTTTTGTGCGTCCATGCTGTGTTTTTGTGGGGATCGGTGGATTTTCTTACTGCAAAGAGTCCACCATGATCCTGAAGAAAGCAGCTTTTTAAAAGGTAAACAGCTAGCTTATCAGCTAAAAGTGACAAACAAGGCGGTATCCGGGCAAGACTCGCAGCAAAGCCACACGTGCCTTCTACTGTTCTGGGTGATGGACGTTCACTGGAGAATAAAACAGATTGACTCCTAAGAAGACTGTCGTGGAGCGGAGGGAGCTGCGCAGGAGGAAAAGGAAGGGGGGAGGTGGTTTCCTCTGGGTGCTGTGGTTTTTCGTCAGGTTTTTGTTACATTTCCGTCACACTTGTTGTTTCTTCGTCCCAGTTACATTACACACACACACACACACACAAAAATAGAAATGCGGCCAAAACACACACACCATGAAAACGCAACAAAACAAAAACATGATAACAATTTAGCAAAAAAGCAAAAAAGAAATGACTAAAGCTTGAAAACAAAAAACTAGGAAAAAGCTGATATGAGTTTTGAAGGTCTTACACTGTCCTAGGCTGTGAGTTCTCCAGTCAAGAGGCTTTTAGATTTGGGAGAAGATGCTCTCAGTTAAAGTGGGGGTTAAGGGGTTTTAAGTAGATTTGTATTTTTTTATTTTTTTCTAAACCTAACCAGTTTCACGTGCAACGTCTACAAACAGCAAGGCCCCACCCAGCTTGAAATCCAACGCAACCCTGTCCAAACAGAAACCTGCCAATATTATTTATGCCCGTCTCCCCTCACCCTTGATCTCGACTCCGGAGATACCAGGATGTGATTTCAGGAGCGTTTTGCTGCGCATACCTCTGCTGCGCCGCCGCGTGTGTGTGTCTGTGTGTGTGTGTGTGTGCGTGTGTGTGTGTGTGTGTGTGAGCGGTGGACAAAGCGAGCATTGTTATCCGCAGGTGTGTGCTTGTGCCGGGCAGGATCCGCCGAACAATGGGCCACTGTTGGTCGACACACCTGAGACAGAGGCGGCAGGTGAGAGGGCCGATCAGCGCCAGATTACACCGGGGCAGACTTCATTAAAAAACGTTGCAGGGCGGGGGCTGCGGGGGTGCGGTTTTTTGTCGGGGGGCGGGGCTCAGAGGGCGATGGGATACACGATAGAGGGGAGGAACATGGATTGGACAGGAGAGGGATACAAGGAGGAGGAGGAGGAGCAGTGGTTTAAAGAAAGTCAAATTAGATAAGAGGGGAGGTTTGGTGAAAGGTTACAGAGCAGGTGCAACTCAATATAAATTATAGAATTGGCTTCTGGTGGTGTTATTTCAAGGCACTGGAGCAACAGACGAAGCCTATGTATTAAACAAGAAGCAAGACATGCAGGCCAAATACCAAGTTTCTTTACAAATTTTGTTTTGATTTTGCTGTTTGTAAGGTTGTTAGAGATTGCCTCCAACACACATGCTTTTATAAATACAAGCTTTTATCTATTAGGTCAGGTTTATTAGGTCCTCTTTCAAATGTCTCGATAACCCGTGGCCAAAATCAATGTCTTTATGGCTACGTTCAGACTGCAGGCTGAGGTGACCCAATTCCGATGTCTTTTTTTCCTTCCGTTTCAGATCTTCTCAGTCCGAACGACACAGATCCCGGTGTTTTTAAACGCAACCCAGGCCACTTGGTTACGTCCCCGGTTCGTAATTCCAATGTGACTTCAGTCTGAACCGATCTACGCATCATCAATGCTGTATCCACTTAAAAGGATGTGCAAAGGTCCCTTTTTTTTTTTTTATTAAACAAGTGTTGATAAAGGCGCCTTTATCCGCCGGGTCTGAAGATGTCCGGCGTTTAGATAAGCCGCGATGGAACAGGTGCAGGTGAAAATGGGGGGCCTTATTTAAAACAGGGGGCTGTGTGGTTTCACTTTCTCCAGGTGTTCCTCTGAAACTCTATCATGAAACAGAGCTGCACTGGGCAGCGTTATTAGCGCAGGTGCCGCTCCGACAGGTCACACAGAGAGTGAACTTGTGCAAAGCTGAATCGTGCCCCTGCCACGTCGGCTTAGCGGCACTGCGTTAACTACAAGGAAGTCCTCAAGTGAAATTATCAAAGTGGATTGAAAGAATACAATATAAAGAAAAACATGAACTCTGTCAATGTCACCGGGGCAGCCTGTCATGAGCAGTGAGCGACCGCACTTCAGCGCCTCATTTCCAGATCTAGAGTGGACCATGGTCATGAGCATCCAGCAGAAAGAAGAGTCTATTGTGCATGTTTTACATTGACAGGAGAGCCAGAGCAAACTCCCCACTCAGTCAACGTCAGCTGGAGATGGCCAGCACCAGTAACTAAAGCACATAGGTTTGTTGTTGATAAAACAGATTTACAGAGGCCGTTTTACTACTGTTATAGAAAGGATTTATTTGACATTTTTTTATTGAAAACATTGTTGACCGTAGTTAATTTCACAGTTCGGTTGAATCCATGTTACCATAGGTCTCCGCACTCCATTAGTAGTGGGGATACCAAAGGCCGCTGGTTGCTCTGCTTTATGACCGCGACGCTAGGGGCCGACATTGTCCGCCATTGCTGCAGTACTTCCATATGTGGGCGGCAAAACAAGCTAGTTTTCCATTAGACGGCATCCACACGTTTTAAGCAACTGTAAAGCCTGGTTTATACATTTTAACTTTCTACAGCTAGATATTGCTCCTGTGATAACTCAGTGTTTGTTACAATGAAAGAAACCAGGCTGGTTTTCGTAAGAAACATTTTAGAAATCTCGTACACTAATGAGGGCCGGACTTTGACTGACAGACCGTTAGCATTAGAGCTAATGGCGCGGGCGTGGCTACGACTGAACAACGCGCCCCGCGAGGGCCGAGTCTACAGTAAAGGTCCCGCCCTTATGCCCTTTTTAGGAACATGCTCCGTCACAGCAGGGTAGGAGGAGTCTGTAAATCCGCCATGATTTCCCTCTCGAACGTAGTTATTATGGCAAACAGGGAGGAGTGAGGAGACGGTGTCTATTAATATTATGTCTATACACACACATGATGCTTCACATGACGGCGACAACGACTTCATGACCTGAGGCATCTGTTTTGCATTTCTTGGGACTTTGACGGCGACGTCCGGGTCACTGTAGCCATTCCGGTTTCAGCAACTGGCATGGCCCTTAGCAGGAATAACGTGGGCCGCTATTTAGTAACTAGGTGTAACATTGTTTATTGTCCCACTGAAACACGATAAAGGGGTTCCGCCTTGACATTAATGTTAAAACTAGGCAGAGAGAGAGAGATTAACACACGACTAAAACTCGTCTAAAATGAGGTTGACTAGTGCTGCAATAGTCAATATTAGTAAGGCATTAACAGACTCGTCGACTTGTTTGCTAATGCCCTACTAGTTAGCATCAACTTCAGTAACTGATCTTGTTATAGTGATCAAATACAATCTGATATAGAGAGCGATGAGGAGCAACAACCACCAACACGGAGGACCGGGTGTACAGATGTCAAACCAGGAAATGATATTTATCATGTGATCAGCACGCGTAGCCAATCACCATCAAAACTATGAGCTGCCATACTGCCACACATGTATCAATGTATTTTCCCTTAGCCACAGTAAGCAAGTTGCATGAAAATAGCTGTTTTTTTATTTTTTTAAATGCTAGACAAACTTCCTGTCCTAACTAGCCACGCTGCTTCATGACAACTGCATTATCTAAATAACTTTACTGTGACTGGCTAGAGGAACACAGTATGTTCGGTACCACTTGAAATGTTACATGAAAATCTGTCCGCTTTAAGTTGGACGCAGCTCTCACCACTCCATTTATCACGAGGGAAGTTGAAAGACAGACACCGAGGCACCGCCTGTGGATCTCGTGAAAGGGGGCTCCTGTTTGGCCGTCTCCTCGTCGTCCACAAACAGCTGGAGGGACGTAAACACACACGCAGTATAAGGACCAGCTCTAAAGTCTCTAAAACACGAAGCCTCGAGGGACAGAACGTGATCCTATCGCAGAGAAGACTGATGTCGAAGAGATCGGGGGGTAAAAAACACGAAGACTCCAGAGCCTCCTCCTGCTCATATGGAAGCTACAGCCACAGTCAAGACTTGTTAAACGTTATGTGCAAGAAGCGCCAAAGACAAAGAACAGGAAGAATGGCCGCCGGATATGACAAATAATTGTGGTATAACTTGACAGACGCAGTCGGAAAATCCGGCCTAAAACTAAAACTTTTTCACTACACACTTTATTTTATTGGGAATCTAATCGTCTGATGGGCGACCTCAGTCTTATTACAAGTGTGCTTTGTTTCTTGCAACATTGTGGCACGCACTAATGCAATAATGCTAATTCTGTGATGTATTATTCAGTTAAATATTCATAATGTTGCTGTGTACTATTGGATTAAAGATGAAAAGATTTAGCCCTTCTACCGTCAAGGGAAGGTATTTGTCTGTATCTCCATCAGGGATAAATGAAGCTGTTATTGTGGCTTTTCCATGCTATATTCTCTTTCTCCTCCACTTTTCAAGGACATCTTCTTGGCTACTGTATAGATCTCATGTCCCTTTGCTCTCGCGCATCTGTCAAGTGTACAATAACTCGCCTCGCAGCGCCTTTAGATTTACCAACCTGCACTCCACATTAAAAGCTTTCGTCACTAATTCCTGACATGTTCCCCGTAAAGTTGGATGACGGGCAGTGACGGGATGACTAAACGGAGATCGCTGGAAACTTTGAGAGCATTTCATCCTTCCCCTCTTATCTGCCATCCTCCAAAAGTTCGCAAAAGTCGCGGCGCGCGGCACACGGCGCCGCTTCTGTCTCCGCTCCTCAAACATGAAACACAAATGGTATGTAAATGTCCTCTTTGATTCGGTTTAATGTATCCGAGGTACAAGGTTCGAGGGAAGAAAAGACACTTCTCCTGCGCGGCTATTAAAGCTTTACGGTACACCTTTACAGGACAGTGGACCGCCCGCCGCGAGGATAATAGGGAGAAATTGTTTTTGCTATGAGATGAAGCGATAAAGGGAAAAGTATGATTTTTTCAAAGGCTGGGCCGACACCCTCCTCGCGCTCCACGTGGGCCACATGAGAGGCTGAAATTGTCGAGCGCTAATTGAGTGATAGCTGATTGTTGGAGAGCTCATCTTTGATGTTTTCCCTCTTTTCTCTGGCGCATGCAAATGAAACATCAAGAAGAGCGGGAGATGTTTTGCGAGGAATTAGGATGAAGCTGGAGTCTAACAGAGGAGAGTTTAAAGTGTTTGGGAGAACCGCATGAAAAGATGTGTGTGTGTGTGTTTGTGTGTGTGTGTGTGTGTCTGTATATATGGTTTATGGAGCCAATTGACCTGACTACTCACCAGCACTACGAGAACCTAAGGGGATTAGCAGGACTATGCTACGGTCCTCATAAACCAAGATTTTGTATTTTAATTTTTAGCATATAAAGAGCATAATTTCATTGTTTTTCTGAAGTCCTTTTAATGCTCAATGATAATATATCATGCACATATCAAGTTTTTTTAAATTCTTAGCTTTTAAAGACCATAAATTGAAAGTTTATTTGACGTCCATATAATACCCCAACCTGACTTCTTGTGTATGGAGTGTATGATGTGCTCCCCCTACCCTACTCTGGCGGTATTGAAGGCTCCATTGTGATTGGTTCTTTATGGGGACACGTGCGGGATATGTGTCCGGGCATGTTGAGTGATTTCGGAAGACATCTAATGGTAATGCGAAGAAGAAGGACCAAGAGAAAGTTCACTCCAAAGAAGACAAGAAAATATATTGGTAAGTATCTAGTCCTTGTTAAATATACGTTATCAAGTATTTTCTGAATGGAACTTAGCCCCGGCCTGGAGGATTTATCCCCGGGCTGGATGATATGGGGACCGGGCTATTGGGTTTTGGAGCTGGCTGTGGAACTTAGCCCCAGCCTTGGTGAGTTTTCCCCGGCCTGGATGAGTTGGGGGGTGTAGTCCGAGGAGGGGTGCTTAAGAGTGGGTCCGAGATGTGGGCTGTGTGTCCCCGGAGGTCCAGAGGAGTCAGGGGGGCGAGTGTGTGCATGTAGGGCCGGGGTAGGAGTGCCCTGAGCCGGGTAGTGTAAGTGGAGTAGAGGGTGGGTCATTGTGGTGGATGTCGGTGCGGAGCTGGTAGCTTTAGGAGCAGGCTGGTCAGAGGAGGTCCAGAGGAGCCAGGGGGGCGAGTGTGTGCACGTAGGCCGGGGTAGGAGTGCCCTGAGCCGGGTAGTGTAAGTGGAGTAGAGGGTGGGTCATTGTGGTGGATGTTGGTGCGGGGCTGGTAGCTTTAGGAGCCGGCTGGGGATCTTAGCCCCAGCCTTGGTGAGTTTTCCCAGGCCTGGTGGCTTTAGGAGCGGGCTGATTGAATTGAATCCCCCTTTTGTTTTTAGATGAAATTCCCATCAGTGCAGATGAGGCCGAAGAGGAGAGTCACAGTGACTCGGGGGACTCTGCTGAGAAACAAGCGGCAACTGTGGTTATAGATGATGACCCGATCGACATAGCTGATGGAGATACCTCTGATTTTGAAGGCAAGTTCTTCTGTTTACTCTTGTAGTAGTCTTGCTCTGACTTATTCACATTGTTTTGTTTAAATTAATTCCTAATTTTCCTTTTCAGAGGCAGCACAGAGGCCTGCAAAGCAACCTGGACCAAAACGCAGAGTGACAAAAAGAGCATGGTCAAAGACTGAAGAAGCAGCTGTAATGCGGCATTTTAAAAAACACATCAAGAGAGGAAAACTGGCCACAAAAAATGAAGTAACTCAGTGTAAGCAAGCAGAAATGGCCTTAAGTCAGAGAACACTGCAGAATATAAGAGACTTTGTGAGAAATCGTGGACTAGCACATAAAAGACAACTAAAGGTAAAAGATGGATAAGCATGGAGTGTATGTATGAAGAACATTAAAACTTTTCCAGCCTCTAATTGTGGTTCATCCATCCATCCATTTTCTCCCACTTGTCCGTTGCCGGGTCGTGGAGGCAGCCGTTGGAGCTGCCCAAATCACATAGCACCAGTCCCCTATGGCTCCTCCTGCAGGTGGTGGGTCCACGGAAGGACGGCCTCATGGTTCCAAACGGGCCTGTTGGTCTCTCATAGGGGAATTGTGGTTCAGTTATGTTTAAAGTCCTCATAATTCATCTTTGGTCCTCATGAACCACCTTCTGGTCGGTGGCTGTGTATAGACAACCGTAGCTGATACAAGGATGTTAAATAGACCTAAATTTTTTTCAGATTTTTTACAGTTAGTCTATCCAGAGCTTATCTCTCTAGGACCTTGGGAAACCATAGTCCTCTTAAACCACACCAGGGTTGGTTTTTCCAAAAGGTCAACATAAACCATAAAACCACGTATGTGTGTGTGTGTGCGTGTGTGCAGGTGTGTGTGTGAAAGAAGAACAAACCGAGTCCTCCAGCGGTGAGACAAAGCCTGGACCAGGAATTACTCACAACAGCGGTAAAAAGTTCGCTCAACTCATGAGCTTGTTGCCCTTCTCTCAAGCCGTGAGCATCTGCCTGAAAATCAGCTCAACCATGGTGTGAAAGCGTTTGTGATACAAGCGGGGGGAGCTTACGGCGCGAGTGTGCAGAGCCACTCATTCACGAGGACCTGCTCCTCTGGCCTCACGTCCTGGGTTGACGTGAAACCATCTCACAGAGGCTCCTCAGTGCACGCTGGAGTTATAGGCAGGTCCAGGGCAGGTCCTCTATATCTGTATGCAAGAACTAGACCTCTGTTAATCCATCTTCAGCAATATTTCCTAATGGTTTGCATAATATGCAAACCCTGAAGCAAATTATGCTTCAGGGACTGGACAGATTCAGCAATTGTTCAGATCAGTTATGGACTACTGAGGAACTGCAACTTTATCTAACTTAAAGACGATGAACTCAGTACACTTCGAACTTGTCAGTCAGATGATCGTCTATGCATTTTGGAGATCAGCCTTCCTTAGTATTGTCAACCTTCCATTATTTTGAGCCACCCTACACTTGATTATATCGTGGGGGGAAAAATGTCCCACTTGTCTTTCAATACAGAACCAAATTAAGCAACATCTGCGTTGCCGTCTCCAGATTGTGATAACGGACAGTAACAGGACGATTGATCCAGGATGTTGTAGGTTGATGGGGGAAGAACATACAAACTCTTCACAAAAATGGTCAATGGTCTCAGCTTTTCCACCTTCGTTAGGCCCAGAGCGCTTTACGGCACGGAACCACTCACCCACCAATGTACGCCGACACTGGAGGCAAACTGGGTGAGGTGTCATGCCCATGGACACAACCGCAGAGTGCATCTTCAGGAGCTGGGATTCTAATTCCCGACCTTCCGATCGTGAGACACCCCGCCCAGGGCCCCCATAAGGTCCAGGAATTAAACCTGGGACCTTTGCTATAAATGTTAGGCAAATTAGCTTGGTAGACAAAGGTTACTGAGCTGTCATCGGTACTTCAGTGTTTGTTTGTTTATACTTGACTTTACAGGAGCAGTATGATGAACCCTTTTCGCTTGGACTGCAGGACCTCTGTATGAGACAGCAATGAACTGGCAGTTTCACATTCGGACACGACAACGACGACGACAACATAGGAACGTCACAATTTCACAAGTAACAAACTGATGGCTGATCTCGCATTTCCCCTCGTCCCTCCGAGCATGACGCTAAACCTGAGCAGATACAGTTCGCCGTCACCTCTTACACCCCGACAGAGCGCGGCTGTGAGTGGACGATAGCGGGCCTCTCCAGCTGGGCCTGACACATGAAAGGGGAGGGGGGGGGGACGCGGGAGGGGTGTGAGCGCGAGGCCAACAGAGACGTGCGCAGGACCCATGCTGTTCACAGCGGCAGGTGCAGGGAGCGTGTCGGGGAGCGGGCGGGGAAGGGGCGGGGGGCAGGTCTCACTCGCAGAATCAAAAACTCCCATCCGCCAATGAGATGGTTCTCCACATGTGACATTTCTGCTCCATTTTGCGCTAACATGAGGTTCTTTCTGAAGAGCGACGGTGTCAGGGTTTACCAAAGGCAGTGGAGACAAGACGGTGTGACGTGGCTGAGTGGGAGTTGACCATTCGAAAAAAAAATAATAATAAAAATCTTTAATTCAATAGATGGGCATGCTAGATTGTAATGCTCTTTTATTGGACTGGGTTGATTTGAGGAGAAACTCGAAGGTCTTGGCTTTCAGATGAAGTCACGCTGGTAGAAAATAACCCTAAACCTAGCCCTAACATGGCAGGTTACAGGTTAACACACAAGTTGGGAGCCTCTTTAACCCTTGTTAAAAATGCACTGATACGAAATGTACTGTTTTTTTTTTATTTTATTATTGTTGTTTTTTGGTCGGTGGGCCATGTTTATGTTTAATAAAATAAATAAAAACTGGTCCTATAACACGGAAATTCCTGAACGGGTTATTATTTGGAGTATTTGGTGGATTAGGAGCGGATAGAGGTCAATACTGTAGTTAGATTAAAAGCTGATTTGGAAAAAATGTATTATTTTTTAGCGCAAATAGTTACGTTGACGTTTTAACCTCTTAACCCCCACCGTCCGTAACCAAGCACATTTTCTTCAGTTCGGCATTACCCAAATCTAAAAGCTTATTGACTGTAACGTCTCATTTGAAAGCTAAGACCTACACGTGTTAGTTGTGTTGTCGCGTTTGTTTGTTTTTTGTGTGTGGCTTTTTCTTCGCTTTTTTGTCATGTTTTTATTGTTTTTTCATTGTGTTATTGTTGTATTCTTCTTGTCACATTTTGTTGAATTTTTTGCATGTTTTTGTTGCATATATATTTTTTTGCTTTTTCATGTTTATTGTCGCTTTTCTGTTCCTTTTTTTAATGCCTTTCCAGCACTTTTTTGGACATGAGTTCATGATACATTCATGCATTACTAAATCATGACTTCTCAGCAACAAACATGATTACCTGTTGGTTCATGGATGACTTCATCCCTGAATTAACTGGATTAATTAGTCTAACTACTGTCAGGAATGTACATGAAAATCTTAATGATTTATTTTAATTTATCATGAGGATCACATAAGAATACCATGAATTCACTAAAACGGCAATGAAATGACAATAAAGTCAACCGTTCATGATCATGACGATCATGACTGAACATCATGACTCATGGTGGAAATCTATTTCTTGTCCCAATCTGGAAAAGAACACAAAGTATAACTTTATAGGATAAAATTTACAGCTATCGTGAACTTACCATTTGATCATTCTTAATACATCATGATTTCATTATGATTGTGTCATTATGATGTAATTTATACTTCATGATTATGAATAAATCATTAGTTCTTCATTACCTCATTTTGATTGTGTCCCCTCAACTAAAGTAACGCCTTACCCTAAACTTTTTAACTTTGAGTTCTTGTCCATAATTTGCAAATAGATTTCGGCATATGAGTCATGTTCACGCATGATCCTCGTGATCATGACTGGTTGATTATTTTATTGTCATTTCATTGCCGTTTTAGTGAATTCATGGTATTCTTATGTGATCCTCATGATCATGGTAAATTATTAAGATCTTCATATACATTCATTAGTTACACGTTTAAGTCACAAGGGAGAAGTCATGATTTAGTAAAGCATGAATGTAAGTTCATGAAAATCCTGCATGAACTCATGTACCATTACTATAAAGTGTTTCTGCACTTTTTTGTCGTCTGTTTTTTCTTTTGTCTACATCCTATAGGCCAGTGCAATGTCTCATTTGAAAGCTAAGTTGCCGTGCTGTCAACATTCCCTGTGACATTTGGAAGTAAACATAGTGTACTATATCTTTGGTCAATAGGCGGGAACACTCCACTCAGATCGATCCTGAATTGCCGGGTAATAGACTTTCCGTGGAATACTTGCCGCCGCTCCTCTTGCTGCAGCACATATTTTAGCTTAGGCACCAAATAAAAAGAAAGAAAAACTTAAAATTAACATGTAAAACTAAAATAGTGTCACACAGCATGTAACCAAGGGCAACCTCTTTTATTGGTTTTGGCGTTTCATCGTTTTCGTAAAGCAGGATCACTCACCGACGCTAACATTACCGACGTCTCCCCTGGGCTAGCATTCAAACAACCCCAAAAGAATAAAGAATTTGAAGTCTGGGGGTATATACGAAATTATAGCACATCAGCGTTGGGGAGAAGCATCTAACTTGAAGACTGGGCGTTGACAGACAGGAAGAAGATCTGCGCCTTTGATGAGACATAACAATATCCAAATCCCCCACCGCCTCTTATTTAAGTTACTGAGGACTCAAAAAAAAAAAAAGGGAAGTTATTCCAAAGTCGCTCAGAAGCCCGTGCGCTTTAGGTGAAGGCAGTAAGAATGAGAAGGATGGGGAGGGAGGAGGGGAGAGAAGATAATGTTTATGCATTAGATTTTTCAAAGCACTTTTTTCTGCAAGGAAATTCAGATTCAAAGGTGTACTTCTTGCAGGAAGATCTAAAGGATTCTTTCTCCCTCTCCCTGTTATTGCTTGAGTGACAAAGTCGGTGTGTAGCTTAACCAGGACTTTGTGAGCACATGGTAAAGGAGCGTGAGGAAGGGCCCTACGCGGCTACAGTATGCACAGGGATGTATTATATATAGTATTTTTCTGTGCTCAGACGACATATTTAACATCAAAGCGAACAGAGGGGCTGGAGCATCACGGCGGCGGGACGGTCTCACGCAGCAGCGGTTAACCTCGCAGAGGGGTGAGCCGCGGTTTACTGACCTTTTAGGGACTGTCGGAATCGGCCGGATGTGATTTCAGGCCTTTTAAAGACTTCGGAGCGGAAAAAGGCAAAGAAGAGCCTCAATATCTATCAGAGCTGGAGGAGACAAGTGTCCGCGGGTCACGTTTGATCGTGAGAGGAAACTTTCTTTCTGTTTTGTACACACGTTTAAAATGGTTGGATGACCTGTTATTAAGAGGTGTGGCCATTTGAATTGTGTATTCGGTAATCTGAAATGATTATCACTGAAGTGCCAAACTACCTTTTCCCGTCTTCCACCAGGGGGAGTCGGAGGTCGAACCCAGACTAATACAAAATGTCAACTGTGCTAAAATAGACCTGAGTTTGGTCTAAAACCACGAATATACAGTAATTATAAAATGATGTCAAAAAAGTCTAGATTTAAAAAGCTTCTTTTTAGTCTTGTGACATATCATAAATAATATTGATTAAAAATGGTAAATGGTTTCAACTTATATAGTGCTTTTCCACCTGCATTAGGCCCAAAGCACTTTACAGCACAAATGTATGCAGATACTGGAGGCAAATTGGGTGACTTGTCTTGCCCAAGCACACAACAACAGTGTGCATCTTCAGGAGGCAGGATTCGAACCACTGACCTTCCGATCATGAGACGACCCGCTCTACCATCTGCGCCACTTCGCCCCAAATTGCGAAATGTTACTGACCTCCAATTACAAAGCCCGTCAGAGGCTGAGGCGTCTGGGCCGGCCAGTCAGGGTTCACCCACATGACCTCCTGCCACCCTCGTCACACCCCTGGGCCTGACCATAGAAATCCCAGAAATGCCTTTAGCTATCTGAGCCTGCCCCTACAAATGCACATAAGTGAACGTTTACATTGAATGTTCTATCCCATACAAATAAATAGGGAGGACAGGCACAATACTGACATATGGCATTTATTTCTGTGGTTTCTTTATCAACATCTTATAAGATGATAATTAGTGGATGTGTACCTGAGTTAGTATTGAGTTAGCATTTATCTAAATTAAAATCTCAAAGGTTCTGTACATTCATTAATGATAAGCTTTGACCTAAATGTGGTCGATGGGTTGACAACAGCTGAATACATGTGGATTGTTCATAATTTCCATTGTTTGGTGGCTAATGCTATACGGCTGTTGGAAAAACACATTAAGCAGGCTAACGGACTAGCCTACGTGCTAACTGTCTGCATACGTTAGGATCGAACGCCGCTTCTCCTTTTTACTCCTATGGCCCTGACTGACAGAGAATAAACCAGGGACATCTTGTAATGAGGCAAAAGTTCTATCATCATTGCAATGAGAAAAACCACTTTGATTTAACCTCCGTGAAAGTTGCTCAATGTGTTTTGCGAGAGTTGTGTGTAATATCTTCAATGAACAGGCTTTGAACCCAAAGTCAATTGAGTAATATTATCATAAAGACTTTAAGTTAAAACTTGAAAAGTTGTGAGGAAAAGCACTTTAAAGAGCTGCAGGAGCGGAGCTGGTGGTTGGTGGGATAGTTGCTGAGCACAGCGCTGGTACGTACGTGTGATTAAAAATTCAAATGAGCGCCTTTAGAATCGATGGAAGGCTTTGAGGTGCCGTAATGAGGCTGATATATGAAGTTTAAACATTGGAGCCGCTGGAAGTGCCACCGCCAAAAAAGAGACACAGAAACACGCGGCGGGAGGGAGGGGCCGAGGCGAGGGAGGGGGGAGATGTGTGGCTTTGATGAGAAAATCACTGTGGGGCACGACGGGGCGACTGGTGCCGCCTGGTACAGTATCTGAGATCAGGGGCACTTAAAGACCAGCTTTGAGATATCCAGTGTGTTTAAGCTCTCAGTCGTACAGGAACCAAGCATCCCCTGTTTGTTTTGTGGTGACTTCTCTTTTAGCAGAAGGCTGCGGTGAACCCTTCACTCCCTCATGACAAACCCTCTTGAGGTGAGAGGTGAGATCATCAATGACTACTTTAGAACTCTGTGCGTATATTTGACCTTGTAGTGACCCAGCGGCTGTATGAGTGGTCCGCATGGCGCCTTTACTTTCCATCACGGCGGTCTCGACAACGCTCCAGGATCAATTGTTTTGTAGGTTTTCCGGTGAGAGCCGTGAAAACCTTCCAAACAATCGATCCTGGAGCGTCCTAGAGACCGCCTTTACTTTTATCCATCAAAAGCAAAGGCGCCATGCGGACCACTCATGCAGCTGCTTGGTCACGAACAAATATCAATTTCAAATATCCCCCCCCACATATAAAGTTGCATTATGCACCTTTAAAGTAGTGAGTGGAGGTTAAATTATTATTATTATTTGTTTTACATTCTTGTAAATAACCTTAAAACACTCTGGTATAAATGTCATGAGTAAACTGTACACTCAAAACTAGGGCAGCATCATTTTGGGGGAGAAATCACTTTTTTCCAGTTTGATTCGTCGATTAAAAATCAAATTGGCAACATTTGTTCCAAAATCAAGACATAGTTTACGGTGCACTTTTAAAACACGTCCATGTTTCCAATTAGACCGAAATATGACCTGCTAAACGAAGCCACATTTCAGGACATGTCTGTAGATCCAAACTGCGGGGTTGGCATTTACTGAAGGCCGGGGGTTGGGCCATATCGCGTCGCATATCGTTATCGCGATATCATTTTTCATATCGTTGTGGACACAATATAACTTAAGTTACCCTCAGCTCCACCAGAGCAGCAGAAACACTGACTGTAGAACACAGGGGGCAGGTGCTTAAAAGGTCAAATGAAATGAAGGATGTAAACTGCTTGAGTAGATCATATTTGCAAGGAAATAAGTATGCCGTAAAAAAATAAAAAAAATAAAAATGAATTAATCTTCCCTAGTAAGGCTAGGATATTGAATTAATTTGTCCGTTGTCAAATATATCATTATCGTCATATTTATTTTTTATATCGTGATATAGATTTTAGGCCATACCTGCCTTATTAAATATAAATACATCTGTTCAGAGGCTAATTGTTTGTTTTGTTCAACATTATAATAACTATATAATTACAGCCTTTGTCTTCTGTTTATTGTGACCAAGTTCGATTGCGAGCCGTTGCGCCGCCCGACCCTAAAGCGTTTGCACATTTACTTCAGCAAAAACTTCAAACCCTCTTCTAAACTTTGCAAAAAGGGACATCTACAAAAGGAAAATCCACGTTTTGAAAACCTGCTCATATATTTACGATTTTTTTTCTTCTTTCTTTGACAAAAACAGTCTCTCCGTTTTAAGCGCGTCGTTGACGGTGGGCGAGTCGGGGTTTGAGGACTTAATAATAATAATAATGCCTTACACTTATATTGCGCTTTACAAGCCTGTATTACCAAGTTTCTCAAAGCGCTACACTGTCGTCATTATTCATTCACTCCATACTTGGTGGTGAGCTGCTGTTGCAGCCACAGCTGCCCTGGGGCAGCCAGTCTGCGCCATCGGCCCACCACCTGCCACTCACTCATACACCAGTGTACGCAGACACTGGAGGCAAGGAGGGTGAAGTGTCTTGCCCAAGGACACAACGACAATGTGCACCTTCAGGAGGCGGGATTCGAACCCCCGACCTTCCGATCATGAGACGACCCACTCTACCATCTGCGCCACCGTCGCCCCAACACTTGCCACAGACAGTAGACAGAGGCATTTAGTCGTGTGGCCACATATGGAGACACACACACACACACACACACACACACACACACACAGGCGCAAGCTGCTCCCTTCTCTCCGCGGGAGTCTAGTGTCACTTTGAACTCGCCTACCATTAAAAGCCCGACAGAGTTTTGAAGAGGCCTATTGAAAGAGAACCTGTGCATTTATGATGTAAATGTATTTTTTTCCCCAGTCCTTTCTTCTCCTCTCCCCCCCCCCCCCTTTTTTATTTTATTTTGGCAGCCTTTGAAATTTGTCATATGCACATCCAATTTAACAGCCAGAAAAGACTGCTTTGGCCCCTGTTTTTTTTTTCCCTTTTGCGCAACAATCCATTTTCATATCAACTTGAAAGGAGCTGGCTGAATATTTTCGCTTGATTTTCTTTAATGCGATCATCAGCGTTGGCGGCTCACTGTGTTGGAGTTATATTCTTTTAGTCGGGTAATTTCCTGTCAGATTTACTCTCTTAACCACTTCTTCAAAGGGGAAGAAACAGGCCACAGCTCACAGGAACAACTCTGACGCTGCGATTTCTCCCACTTTACACCCCGTGTTTTTGACCCGAATGCGTGGCACGGGGCAGTGGAGAAACACGACTTTGTTTTATCTGTTGTCATGAACGAGTACGAGTACGTGCTTCTAGCTTTGGGCCGTAGGCGGTGCGCGTCATTCTCAATATTTATTTGCAGTCCTTATGAAGTTTGGCATCTCAAATTCAGGGTTTTGACAGCCAGGTTGGGAATAATATAATTACTAACCCTCTCTAGTTTAGCCGTCTTGACCAAGACCCAGGGTGTGACTTCATTTAGTGCCTATGACAGGTTTTAATGCTTTTGAAAATAGAAGTTCATCGGTTGCATAATTATTTTTATTTCAGTGAAGCAGCAATTGACTCATAACATATAACTCATAACTTCAAATCAAAACAAAGCCGCCCAAGAAGTGACTTCCTGTTTCAATCCAGCACGCCAAAATAAAAGCACACAGCTCATCTGATTAGTTCAACAGGTACTTGCAACATTACAAGAATATAATTAAATACACACATTTTAAGTGTTTTGTCTGTTAATAGTTAGGCTGAAAGAAAGTTGAACTAATGAATAAGATGGTGCTTTTATTTTGATGTGCTGGATCGAAACAGGAAGTGACTTCTCGGGCGGCGTTGCTGTGATTTTAAGTTATGCACAGAGTAAATTTTAATGAAAAAATGTTGGGCAGAAAAGCTATTTTTATTTGAATTTTTAAGCTACTGACAGGAAGTGACATAGAAGAAGGTAACGGTCCATAGCAGTTTGACTCATTTCCCATTGACATAACATGGTCGACACGGCAACAGTTTAAAATTGTTTACCTTCTTCTATGTCACTTCCTGTCGGTGTCCAATAAGGAAGTGAAACTATAATCATCACAACAATGGCCAAACTAAAGAAAGCTGGGTACAATCTTTAGCAAAATCTTAAATATAATCGTGTTAACTATGTTTTAGCAAAAATTGTGTCTAATATGTCATATGCACTAGGATACTTTCGAAACCAGGGAACCAAATTTCAGAAGCAATACCTATGGAAAATAATCGATACCTTGTAGTCATAAACTTTCTTTCTTTTTTAATTAAGTGCGTGCTTTATTTATCATTGTATACAACGAAATGGCGTCCAATGGCCGCCATTTGTGGGCCAACATCACCAGCATGTTTTTGGAGGTCGGGGAACCAGGAGTATTGCCTTTAGTGATCCTCTGAAACGGTGCTCCTGGGTTTGTCTCTGTTTCAGAGCATGGTGCCCTGCACTGCTCATATCCCTCCCCTCCCTCCCTCCCTTCCTTTTTTCAATTAAAACTGTATTTATTTTAGGTTCTGCTGTTCTTGTGGCATAACAAATATAAAAAGCATTAATGTATATATGGCTTTCAGAAATTACGACAAATTAATTAATATTCACAAGAAGAAGAAAAAAACGTCAGTGACTTGGAATCGGTTGGTTATCCAACTGAAACTGAGCTGGTTTGGCACATCATCCCTAATGCAGATACATCTTTGTATTTGAATAACTATAAATATGTTGTATTGTATCATAGTGGAACATGTCTACATTCACATCTCTTCTTGGTAAACACTGCAACATGAAACCCTTATGATATTTCAAAACACACGGGGCTTTTTTGATCAATATTACTTACAGTTTGAGGAAACTTAAGATGCCTCTAATGGCTAATGAGGGTATAGGGCTGAGATGTTTGTGCACAAGCTCTCCATTCTACATCATTTAGTGATTATCGAGTGTGTAGAGAAGAAAAAAATCAATATTAGAAAACATTTCAAATAGAGGACAGTGACCTGGATAAATATTTGATAGTCCGTGAATGTGTCTAAAGCGGAACTGCATCGGTCCAGCGGTCAGATGACAGTGGACAGTTAAGACGTGAGTGAAAGGGCGGGCCGGGACGGTGCAGCGGGACGGGGCGGGGGCGCGGGTGATTGATGTGGCTGTGTTTTCTTGGGAGGGGGGGTCAGAACAGCTGGCAGCCGAATGAGATTGACTCGCTTTGCCACCTGTCACACACACAGGACCTGCATATTCAACATTAGCGCCGCATGCAGGGGATGTGGAGGCGTTGGTATTGACCACAGTGTCAAACATTTCATCCACGACCGAGGTTAAAGGGCACGCACCGAGGAGCCGGCGCAGGCTTGATTATTTATTACTTTATTCATTATTTTTCATGAATAGTGCACGGTTGAACTTCATGTAAATCAGCGTGTGACGTCTCTCGGACTGTGGGCTGACGTTTTGAGTGCAGAGGACGGAGACGAAGGTGCAGAACTACAGAAACATGCACAAATTAAACAAAACAGCATTCTGGGGGAATTGTGGAGCATTCAGTATACAGCCTGTTCACTGATGGCCTGTATTAGGGGCCCAAATGTACCTGAGACAATGCTGGTATACGGGGCAATTCATCGAAATCACAATCTCTTTCTTGGTCAATCTCAATAATCGTCACGGGGATTTATAATCATATGGTTTATCGCCAATTCTGTGTGTGTTAAATGAAGGAAAGTGTTTGTTTTTGTTTGAGCTGATGTTTGTATGAAAGGTCTGCCTCAGTTCATGAATCAGCCACACGGATTCATTTTTAGTGTGAAACCATGAACCGAGGTCGATCAATATGAGAAAAACAACCATGATTATGTCCGGCCCTACATATGCGGAAACGGGGCTGGGACGATACACTTTGGTCATGATACGATACGCGTCACGATACCCATTAGAGTTCGTATTTCACTTCAGTGCTGGACCTCCCATAGGTTGAAGAAAGCTACTTTGGTGTCACATCCTTCAAGCGCCCCCCCCCCCCTCTCCTCCACACACACCGTTGCGCCGTGCTGAGTTGTTGTGCCCGTCCGCCGGTGACAGGAGTCTTAATAAAGCCTAATACCCGCCGCGCATCCTCTCTCTGTTCCCCCGTCTCCCGCTGGTCCACTGTCTCAAGAGCGCGGTAATTTACTGTCACAGAACTCCTCAAAAACGGCCGCCACGCCGCGCGCCGAGGGGGGAGCGGGAACCGAGGTGTAACGCGCGCAACACCGTCAAAAAGGGGGGGGAAATAAAATGAAAAATAAAAAATAATATTCAACTTCTTTTGAGAAAAGTGGTAAAAATAATAATAACAGGAGGAGGAGGGTGGGATAGACAGAAACTCAAACAGGAGCAGCGGTACGTCCGGCTTTTGTGTAGGTTTTTCGGGAGGAAGACGCAGCGAAAGGGGGGGGGGGGGGGGGGGGGGGATTGCGAGGTGGTTGTCAACAGTTGAAGTCGGAGGCGCACCTGGCATCGCGCGACGGGGCTTTGATCAGTTGTCGAGTGAAAATCCCGCCACTGGATTAAAGGAGAGGGAGGGGGCACCAGGCTGGGAGTACAGACCGAGAACGGTGACGGCGGGAAAGGAAAGCGGGGAGAGCTGAGGTATAGAATTTGCGCGTGCACGTTATGCGCTGTACACAGGTAAAGCATCCAACCGGGGAATACTGTGTCTCTGAGTTTCTCCCGCTCGTCGTGTTTGTTTCTGTCAGCCGAACGTTGCCTCTCCGCCAGTCACTTCCAGCGTTTCGATACGCTCACTGTCACATGCTTTCAGGGTTTGTCTGCTGTGACCCCGCCCTCCAATCAATGTCCACCCCAGCAGCCGAATCATCAGCCGTTTTAGCCTTTCCGTGCCCATATTCCATTCATGTCAAGGCCAAGGTCTACGGAGAATGGTGGGCCCACAGAAGGACGGCCTCGTGGTTCTCACCGGGCCTGTTGGTCTCTCATAAGGGGCTTCTGAACCGCTCTTTGTCTGACCCGTAGCCTAGCGCTAGCCTAGCGCTACTAGACTCTTCAAATATAAGGACTGCATGACCTGGCAACGGAAAAGTGGAAGAAAATGGATGGATGGATGGATCTAGGAAATGAGGCCCTATGTTCAAAAATCCTGAAACACCCCTTTAACCCCCACCTGAACCGAGCACATTTTCTCCAGTTTGGCTTTACCCAAATCGAAAAGTTTCTTTGAAAAAAGTGTCAAATAGCGACAAACATTTGACAAAAACAAGGATGAAAATGCAAGGTCACAAAAAAGTGACAAAAACAACAAATACGCGACAACAACCAATGGGAAAACATTTTTTTTTTAAAGTGACAACAACGCAAGTAAAAACACTCCATTTAGATGAGTTTTGTAGGTCTTAGCTTTCAAATCTAGGCCGTGACTTTATGGATTTGGGTAAAGCTCAACTGGAGAAAATGCTCTCGGTTAAAGCGGGGGTTAAGAGGTTAACAACAATCCTTAGTGCACCCATTTTAAACGTTTATTCTCACCCTCTCACCAAATTTTGTGCAGATGTCCTCCTAATCCCCCACAGGACCATTTATCATCTGGGACTTTTCTCGCGGCCCCCCTCGTTGCCGTCTTTATGGCCTCTTTATGATTCCTGCTGTGGTGTGCAACAGGTGAACACCCCACTCTAAATCTCTACCGTGAAAGTAACGCACTGGTTAAGACCCTCCTTTAAACACGCCGGGATGTCCAAGCTAAACTGTTAGCGATACCACGTTAACACTTAGCGTGGGATTCCCGGCCGGGCCCCGTAGGTTTGAACGGTGGGAGCGACCTTGAGCGAAGCACCAGGAATTCCCTCCGCTTGACAGCTGGCCCTGGCGTACACCCTTGACTTAGCGTGTGCTAATGCCGCCCGAGATGTTTGGTAGGAGCACCCAATGGCACGCTAATCTGTGCTATGTTTGCCACAAGGCTAAGTCAAGCTGTCCGTGCATGTGCAGAGGGCGCTGACAGCAGACACAGTTGTTCAGGCCACACTGGGGTGGTACCACATCAAAGAGCCCGGATCTCTCCCAGGTTTCAACTGGGTCTGTGCGCTGAGGGAGGCAGCTGCTGTGCTGTGATGTCATCCTGGGGGGCAGTATTATTAATAGGCAGTAATTATCGGGCCGTATGGAAAATGATCAAAGCTGACAATGAGGTCTTGTACTGTGCACCATTGTTGCATGGCTGTATTGTCATCTACTGTCAAATATTATAAATACTAAATACTACTCCAGGGCTGCACAGTTGGAAAAATATCTAATTGAGATATAACAGTGCCTCTCGAAAGTACATAAAGAATTTTTTATTGAAAGTTCACACACAAGTAATCGAAAACTGTGAAGTGAAAGCAAAATGATACATGATTCTGTTATTTTTCAATAAATAGAAAAGGGAAAAGTGGGGCGTGCATAAGTATTCATACAGCATTTTCTGAGTGCATTAAATTGACTTTATAACATTCCTAATGACTGCAGAAAGTTCACACCTTGCCCTAACCATTAAATAGAGGCCACCTGTGTGTAATCTACTCTCAGTATAATTCCAGCTGTTCTGTGAGGGCCTCAGAGCTATGGTCAGAGTGTATCGGTCACTAAACAACATCATGAAGGCCAAGGAGCTCACCAGAGAGGTCAGGGATAAAGCTGTGGAGAAGTTTAAAGCAGCGTTAAGTTATACAAAGATTTTCCAAGATTTGAACATCTCACGGAGCACTGTTCAATCCATCATTCAGAAATGGAAAGAGTAAAGCACCACTGTGAACTTACCAAGACACGGGCGTCCACCTAAACTAACAGACCGAACAAGGAGAGCACTGGTCAGAAATGCAACCAAGTGCCAAGAGACAAAAATTTAACTTTTTGGCCCAAATGCAAAACGTTATGTATGGAGCAAACCTAACACTGCTCATCGTCCTGAGTGCACCATCCCCAGTGTCAAATATGGTGGGGGGAGCATCATGCTATGGGGCTGCTTTTCCTCAGCGGGGACTGGGAAGATTGTAAGAATAGTTGGGAAGATGGATGGAGCCAAATACAGAGTCATTATGGAGGAAAACCTGCTGGAGTCAGCAAGAGAATTGAGGCTGCGGCGGAGATTCACCTTCCAGCAGGACAATGACCCTAAACACACAGCTACATCTACAATGGAATGGTTTAAAGGATCTGTATCATGCTATTTTACCCATTCCAAAGTAAACTATGGGCATTTATATAATATATTATATCTCTACCACTATAGAGTACTCATTTAGTAGAGAAATATATGTATTTTTGGGGGGTATTTTCCAAACCCGGAAGACAAGACGCTTAGATTCAGTTAACTCCGCCCCTCTCTCCAGTCATGCAATATTATAAATATAAATTTGATTTATTCACTGCTCACCGCGTTGGTTATAAAAGTTAATCCACTTTAATTATGGCCAAGGTTCACCAAGCATCCATCAGGTTGGTTGATATAGTCGCTGAATCCCGGAAAGAAATTCCAACTTCTGGCGAGTGCACTCTTCTTTAGGAAGGTTGAATAGTCCTGTTCCTCTTGTGGCCAAACGCACATCCGTGACATTATCGTTGGGTAAGAAAAAAGAACAGGCGTTTCCAGAGTAGGTTAGAAAGAGCTCCTTCACAAACATGACTTCTGTTCTGATCCTCCGGGGGTGCGTTTGTTTACAGTCCCGGGACAGCACAGACGCGTCGGGGACTTCCTTTTTATTTTTAACAGAAATAATGAAATCTTTTTTTTTTTTTAACACAGAATCGTGTATCGTTTTGCTTTCACTTCACAGTTGTCTGTTACTTGTGTGTGAACTTTCAGTGAACAATTCAAAATAAAATCTTTATGTTTAGGGTTGTTAACATGACAAAATGTGCAAACGTTCAAGGTGTATTAGTACTTTCGCAAAGGCACTGTATTTAACAAGGCACATTTTAA
Source organism: Proterorhinus semilunaris (assembly GCA_021464625.1). Classification (NCBI taxonomy): domain Eukaryota; kingdom Metazoa; phylum Chordata; class Actinopteri; order Gobiiformes; family Gobiidae; genus Proterorhinus; species Proterorhinus semilunaris. The sequence continues at coordinate 11,244,790 of CM038349.1, forward strand.
AGGTGCATTATGGTACTTTATATGCGGTAAAACAATATATATACGCATATTTGTGCGTAGCTGACCTTTTTGTGACCCAATGGCGTAATGGGTGGTTACCATGGCACCTTTATTTTCCATCACAGGGGTTTCTACAACGCTCCCGGATCAATTGTTTAGTAAGTTTCCTGGTGAGACAGTCAGTCAGCAGCGAAAATCCATCAGAAACTCTTAAAGCAATTGATCCTGAAGCCACCGTGATGGAAAGTAAAGGTGCCATGCTCACCAGGCTTTTTTTATCCCACATAAAAAGTTCCATAATGTACCTTTAAACAAGATCAGGAATGTTAACGCTCTAGAGAGAGAGAAGTCTGAAATATAAACTTCTAAACCACAGTTATACAGGTTTAAGCTACAGCAGGTTTAATGAAAGACCCCACGAAGACAGAATATTGCAGGTTGTTGTTGTGTTGGGTTTGTTTTACATATTACTGTTTCAAAAATGTAGCTGAGTTTCACTACTTGGAGTTACTTCTGAGTTACTTTTGGCAAAATATAAACTAAAAAAATATCAATGATCAAAAGTGCAGTCAAAGATTTCCTTTTCCTTTGCTCTGCCCATTCTCTTGTGTTTTGTTTTGACTACGTTAGATCTTATACACTAGTGTCCAACTTGATCTGGCATGCCGCATTTTATTTGGGTAGGAGTTGGGCCTTTTTTTGTTCATACATTAAAATGCACTTGTAACTCGAGTTACTTGAATTGTAATGACTAATCTATTATCGTATTTTCTTATATTCCTCAGTTAATTATATTCCATTGTTACTTTTGTATTACGTTACTCCCAACACTGGAAGCCAGTGTTCTTAAGTCTCTTGTTCCAACTATCCTCTATATTGTTTTTTTGACACTGACCAGCAGATGGCAGCAGCTCCATTGTTTTACTCTTGCTGTTGAAGGCCACTGACCAACAACAGTCATTTATTTGGATGTCAGACTATTTAAAAGTAGGATTTTGCGGCTACATACTGTAAAGGAGCCTTTGACTGATATATGGATATATCTGATGAAAGACTGTATTTATAAATAGTCTGTTTCAAAGATGGCAGTGGTGTCGTTTGAACCTGTCGTTGATGTTTTTTATGAACCCACTGTATTTCTCATCAAAGTTATTCAGAATTTCAGTGTGATTTTGCATCTGTTGTTTTTGAAAGAAATGCGGTCGAGTTTGGGATGAAGCTGTGTAATGTAAACATATGGCTGTAGCATTTGAAGACACAAACCACATCTGATCCCGTACGATACATCTGTGCGTGTTGTGAAGCAGTCAGACACTTTTCATCTAAATTTAATCCAAAGACAAACGTTGCATCAAATATAAACCCATCATCAGTCACACATTCAGAGGCTGCTTTGGGCCCACCTGCTTTCGTTATACAGGACAGTGGGGCAAAGGTTAGATTATCACAGTATCTCAGATTATATCACAGATTAGGGGTGGAGTCAACATTGTAAATAAATATCAAATTAAAAATGAAATGATGACAGCAACACATTTCAAAGACGTTGGAATAACTGATTAACTACATGCATCTTTTCTGTTTACGGTAAATATAATGCAGCCTCCTCACCAGACAAATGATGTGGTTCTCAGTGTGTTTCCTAGTTAAAATGGCCTCTCTCACTGGAGATTGCGCACAAACAAAGCCATTTCTCACCGGCCTGGAGACTAGTTGGAGACTACAGTCGCAACTACCGACTCTAGTCTCCGGAGACATCCCCTGGCAATGAGGCCGAGTCTCCAAGTGACCTCGGTGAACACAAACAGATTCGATTTCAGATAAGTCTCTGCATGGTCTCCGAGAGGTCCACCCGGTCTCAAACAGTTGTGACAATGTTGCGAATACTATTTGTTGTCCTCAACCTGTGAGACGCTTCTGTGACGTCCCTGCAATATCTTAGAGAGTCATATAGAGTCTCTTTAAGATCTCCTTGGTGTCCTCCCAGAGAATATGCGGAGACCACGTGGAGACTTGAAAAAAGTCTCCATGTGGTCTCCGCTGAAATCGAACCTGTTTTCACCGAGACGATCTGGAGACTCACCTTATCTCCAGGGGACGTCTCGGAGACATTATTAAGGTAAACAAGTTACGTGGTTCTGCTTCAACTGGGGACCTTTTCCTCATGTGGTCCGGCGACCATGGAGTGGAGACGGGAGTTCAGGACTTTAAAACACAGAAGAGCTCAATGGATGTATCCGTGTAATCCGTGTTGGGTAGTAGCAGAATACATGTAGATACTACTTTTGAGTAACTGCATTTCGGTAACGTTACAATTTCATTTGTGGGTATTTAGAATAAAGTTACTTTCCTAAAATAAAGGGATGACAATAACAGTACTAAATCATTACATATTATATATATATATTCTGTAACTAAACACTATTTTATTTCACCATTAACACTGCATTTGTATTTCACAGTGCTCAAAGGAACAAGACACTGGTCCACGTATTGATTTCAATGTGTGTGTGTTTTTCTAGAGTTGTTAAGCATCTAGAAACCTTTCAGCTACTTGATATCAATTTGATATTAATGCCAATGTCGATCTCTTCGTCTGGTTTGTGTATTTGCAGTAAAAGCCCTGTAAGTTAAAACAATGGATATGTTGTCTACCTATTGTTGTCTGCCGAAGGGTTCTTAATGATGAATGAATGATCTATTGTGCAATGATTTTATGTTGTTGGGGAAATGTGTCCAGTAATGTTATTTTTTGGTGCAACGATACTCCTTGCTGAGGTTAATGTATATTGTACATTGTCCTTGTTCAAATAAATCAACTCTAAAACACCACATGAATTCTGTGACCTCCAGAAGTCCTCTGCAGTCTGCCCTCTCCGTTTCATGGGAACCAACCCTGGACTAATCCCTCTTTTGGCCGCATGGTGAGGGCTTCCCCCAAACAAACCGTGCAGGCTCTGAGGCCCGCTGCTCCTCAAGTGGGCTCCTGCATCTCTCCACCACGTCTCAAGCAAAATACCTCTCCCCTTTCTTCTCCGCCTTCTCATGAAGCTCCACATAAAACAGGGTCCTGGCGTGAGGCAAATCCCACCTCTTTTATTCTTGGGGCCCGGGAAGGAGAAAGGAATGGGGTGTGGATAAGCAAGACCAGCAGGAGACTGTCAGGTTTGACGAACAGAGATGACCCGTTTGGAAGTGGGGGCCAGGCGGCAGCGCGGAGCTCGGGGAAGGGTCAGAGTTTGGCAGTGGGACGGGGAGGGGGATGAAAAGAAACAGGGGTGGAGTGTATAACCACACGCGGTAATGTTATCAAAGGTCACGCACTTCCTTACGTGTGTAGTGTGAATAATACTCGTGTCCACTGCAGTCTGAGGGCAGTGGCAAAACAGCTGGGAACAAAAGAGTGGAAATCACCATCTATACTCAAATACGTATTGCAATGTAGTAATAGGTGACCAGACTGTGCTAAGAGTTAACCTAACTTATTCCTCTGACCTCCCAGTCACCTGATGCAGATGAGTTGTGAAGTTGATTTGTTGTGTGGGAGCTTTACCCTGCCATCTTAGGGTTTACGGGTAGAGTTATGTTCTCCAATCATGCAATATCCAAAGTGTATTTACAGAAGAGCGTACAGCCTATGCCAGTGTCATAACTCAATTGAAAGCCGAGACCTTCTAGTTTCTAAAAAAAAGACGGGAAAGATCTGTATGATATACCTTTTGAGAGGAACTTTGAATGTGACAATGTTAATCATAGCATTTTAAATGGAGGTGTGATGCACAGTTGTGTTCAGGCAAATGTCCCTGTCTCTTGATAGAAGTTCGCCCCCTGCTGCTGGCCAAATGAAACTGCAACGTTGTCTGAATAATGCAGAAATTCCTTTTTTTAATTTTCTTGAGTGTATACGGCTTGTTGTTTTTTTTCTCTCTCTTTTTTTTGGTTTGTTTCCATGTACTTGTATGTGGGAATTTTTTTATCATTACTATTATTTAGTGAAACGCATATTTACAAAGATGCAAAGGAGACATAAGACATTAAAAGTGACACAGCACAACACGCACAAGGTAGGACATGGAACAATATACCAATATATTAAACAGGAATAATGTAAATATTCATGATGGGGGGGACTACAACAACTACAACTACTACTACCACTACTGCCACCTGTTGTTGTCATTTATTAACTTATGTAGATATACTGAATTGGCCTCTGCATTATAAAAAGGCCTATCATAAACACTGTGTATAATGTACCAGTTAGTTTGTTCTTTTGTGACTTCCCATTTCTGCCGCACCGCTACGTGGTCTGTAAGTGTGAATTAAAGATGGCTTAAAAAAAATCTAGATGTTATATGTGCTGAGACAAATATAGCATGACGTGACAAAGTTGTCGATTATTCATTACTTCCCCACATATACAAACGGACACACATTTTGTCTTTGTGAATGCTTTATTAGATAAGAAGGAAGGGCAAAAAGAAAAATGCAATGCAGCGAAGTTATGTTACACAACTTAAGTCAGGTAAAATTCTCTAACACATATTTTTTGAATTTGCCAAAATGAGCCGTGCCATTTTCGTCAACATCGATGTGCCGTCAACGTGCAGGTTTTTCTGCATAGACACGGTCAGGGGTCGGCAAAACCTGGTCTGGGTGAGGGTTTTGTTTGGTACACTGTCTAAAATATTTTGTAGCATCATGGATTAAACTGAATAATTTGAAAAGGTTGTAATTAATGCTAGATTTGAATCTGTTGTTGAATCTGTCCCTGAGGTTTGACCTTTCCTAGTGGCACCCATATAGTTTTGCCGACCCCTGGCCTACATAATATTCAAGAAAGAGCGAAAGAGCAAGTACAGCAATTGGGCGGAAATGATTGACTCATGTCATAATTCTCCGTGGTAAAGGGGCTACCTATTCACATTTTTCCCGAGCACCCCATTCCTGGTGTAGAAGCTGTTAACCAACGAGGCGCTGAGGGGCGAGGGCATGTACTCCTGGCACTGCTCCCCTCCGAGGCTCGGCGCGCACTCGACGGCATACGAGAAGAAGAAAGTCCCGGAGTTGAACATGCACGAATCGGACACTTTCCCCTGGCGCAGATCAAAGGCGCACTCTCCGAGCAGGTCGCTGTTCCAGGACGAATCTTGATCGTAGACTTTAAACTCCAACCTGTTCATCATGTTTATGGTGATCGGGCCAAAGTTGAACCACTCTTCCCACCTCGGATTGTCATCGTCGGCAATGATCTCTGTGTGTTTCACCTGTTCGCCGTAGGTCACCTCGACCGAACCGTCGGTCTCAGTCCAACGGTCACCGTACAGGTCAATGGCATAAAGGCTGTACACGCGGAGGGTAGCGCGACCTTTGCCAGCGGGGCAGCAGTTGGAGCGGATGTTTTGGTTATTATTGCACACGCAAGCGCAGGGATCTCTCGGATTAGAACTATGTCCGACTTTGCATTTCTCAGAGCACTTTTTAAACAGGGCGTTTTGCTTGACGTACTTCTCGATTTCTTTCTTTATGCCGGACTTAGCATTATGACTGTCGGGTAAAACTGTGTGTAGCGGACTGAGGTTGTACTTGACAACATCAGGGGACGTTTTCAAACTCTCAAGCCACTCGTTGTAGACGGAGGGATCGGATTGACCAAACAAAACGTCCCCCCGCGATATCACTCCCCCTGAAGTCGCAGTCATTCGCTCGCTAAAAGAGCTGCCGAAGCTAAAATCGTGACCTAGCTTCTTGCTTTTTGCGCGGCAATGCTCCACCATAGCTTGGATGGAGGCCTTGCTCTGCACATTGGCCGAGGCTTCCACCGAGAGACAGTCCCTAACTTCAGATTCGGTGAGACCGTTAATGCTAGCCTGACACGTTTTGACAGAGGTGATGGCCTTTATCTCTCCGCCCAGGACCACCTGTGTGATGTAATGTGTGCCGTACGTGTCGAGGAGGCTGCGGTACGATGGTGCTGATTTGGAGGAGTATGGGGGAAGAGAGTTCACAACCGATAAGAAATCCTTGCTCACTGGTGGCTTTGATGACATCCTGTAACTGAAAAACAACAAATGAAAATGAGATTTGCTTGATTTATTTATTTTAAAGTGGTGATAAAGCCCCCTTTCTTTCTTTTTTTTTAAGGCAGTGGATATTTAGCCGGGACTGGTTTTTCGATTGTTTGCGCCAGGGATCACAAATTAAATTTCACGATCGCACGTGCGTATTTAATTAGGGTGCACTCAGTTTTAAAACCTTAGCGAGCTGTAGGCCCATTTCAGTCATTCCGTGGCCGTTTCTAAAAACATAAAAAGTGTTTCGAAGCTCAGAGGTAGGACTTTCTCTGTTCATCTGGGCTGTAGTAGTTTACCGCTGAGCTGTCAGAGAGGGAGAGAAAGAGAGCACATGAAGCCGCTTGTCTGAGGGGGTTTGTCGGAAAATAACCCTAATACTAACCATATCCCCTAACCTCTCCTGGAACCGCCACCTTAACGTGGTGGAGGGGTTTGAGCCCGAATGATCCTGGGAGCTCTGTTGTCGGGGCTTGGTGCCCCTGGTAGGGTCTCCCATGGCAAACAGGTCCTAGGTGACGGGTCAGACAAAGAGCGGTTCAGAAGCCCCTTATGAGAGACCAACAGGCCCGGTTAGGACCATGAGGCCGTCCTTCGGTGGACCCACCACCTGCAGGGGGCGCTATAGGGGCTGGTGCAATGTGATTTGGGCGGGTCCAACAGCTGCCCCCACGACCCGGCAATGGAAAAGTGGAAGAAAATGGGTGGATGGACGGATGGATCCCCTAACCTTAATTTGTGTCATGAAATCTCAAGTTTTCACAGCAGACTGTCCCTTCTGACGAGTCCTGAGCAGAATGGGAAGATTTAATCACCTGATACGACTTGAAGAATTAGGAGCAAGTTACGGCACAATAGCGAAAACAGACTAAAAAGCCAGTCCTGGCTAAATGTCCACTTCCTTGTTTAAAGTCGATTTGTTGACTTTGTGATACAAGCACAATATTTGGTATAGCCTGAATGTTGCTGAGAACCTCAAAAAGCCTCTTAACTGTCAAAGAAATTCAACAGGCCCAAGCGGGTTTTCAATGCTGCCCAAGGCTTGGGATATTTGACATGTGTTGCAACAGCGGATGAGTTCAAAAGAAATAATCGGTATTAGTTTTTGAACCAAAAAAAGAAAAAGTACTTTACAAAGTTTATTTTTTAAATGTGCTACTTACCGATAGTAGCTGCAGTACACCGCATGTTGGTAGAAGTTGTAGCGATCTTGTTTGGATTTCTGCATGGCAAACGTAGCCGCTCTGGAGTGGGACCCACCCAGCCCCAGCCCCACAGTCACAGACGGGTCTACCGGGATGTCGAGCCCGAGTTTCCAGTTGTTGGTCACAGACGAAGTGGAGCCATTGACCAGGGTTTCAGCCGAGTCGTACGTCGTACTGGAGACGCTCAGACTGCACTGGGGCAGCTCTCTCCAGTCCAACACAGCCGCCGGGACCTTCTGCTTCTCTCTGCCCATGTAAAAGTTGGTGTAGAGTTTGCACGAGCCGTTTCCAAGATCCCACGTCTCGGTGTCAATGACATACGCCCCTTTGCGCTCCATGCTGACGATGTCGAAACCCTCTCCTCCCAGGTTGTAGCCGGGCACCAAGTGGGCTCGCTGGCACTCTTCGGGAGAACCATAGCTGACCGAGGATGTGTCACAGAGAGGAGCTAATGTGGCCAACAGGAGCAGGAGCTGACAGGTGTATGCCATCTGTTGGGAATAGATCATAGACAAGCATATAGCAACTTTAGGAGTTTAGGAGTCATTTACTCAAGGGGGGAACTTTTCTGAAGTACTTCTTGGAGTATTGTTTTAGTCACACAGTATCCTACGTTAAACTTTAAGATAAATATTGCATTTGAAGTAACACTCTACCCACTTATGACTGGAATACGACTTTGTTAGCATACGCATTCAGGGCGTAAAGACAAACCTGTAAGCTACAGATAATCTATTCACTCATTCTTGGGGGGAAAAGTTATTTAAAAAGTTAGCATGTAAATATATATACAGTGTGTAACGGAACGTCTCGACTTACCTTGGCATGTACCAGTGAGCTCTGTCTCTTGCACCAAAAACGTGTCCAAATATAGTGATTAGTTGCAGAGGTGGAGCCGTCTTCGTTCGCTTCTGTTTTTTGTTATTTTTTCACACCTTTTTTTTTTTGTCACACCTTTTCTGACCATCGTACACTGACCGTCTCCAAAAGATGGTTCTGTGCAAAAAATAGACTAAAGGGCCTATAGCACTGTTAGTGACACAGGCCTGCAGCTGATCTAGGAGTTTGCAAAGACATGCCAAAATATTTTATATATAGATTAGATTTTGTAGATTTGGATTAGATTTTATTACAGATTGACTTGGCAGGAAAGAACAAATGTTTGACCTGAAATGTGTCAATCACAATATAAAACTGTAAAAACAACATAAAAATAAATACAAATTCTTGACTGCAAATGATCATTGGCGTCAGAGCTGGTCCCCAGTGGAAGAGGCCTGAGTAATAAAGGCGTGCAGAGGAGAGGAGCTGTCCTTTAGGATGTTCTGAAGGGTGTCCAGTGTGGCCTCGTCACGCCGCTTACTCAGAGTTGGGAGGGATGAGGATGGGATGCCAATGATCCTGCAACACCTTTTCTGCACACACTAGAATTTGGCCGAGAGGCCCCTAGTGAGACCAAAACATACAGGACTGGCGTACTCTGTTGGAGTACGTCCGAGGAGAGTCCAGCTCTTCTGGCCACACTGAGGTAAATATATCCTGGGGAGTGTTTTTGCAAGCATGTACAGGATAAGTCAGGTACAGTGCCTCTCAAAAGTACTAATACACCTTAAACTTTTGCACATTTTGTCATGTTTAAAACCATAAACATAAAGATTTTATTTAGAATTTTTTACTGAAAGTTCACACACAAGTAACAGACAACTGTGAAGTGAAAGCAAAATGATACATGATTCTGTTATTTTTCAAAAAATAGAAAAGTGAAAAGTGGGGCGTGCATAAGTATTCATACAGCATTTCCTGAGTGCATTAAATTGCCTTTATAACATTCCTAATGACTGCAGAATGTTCACACCTCGCCCTAACCATTAAATAGAGGCCACCTGTGCGTAATCTACTCAGTATAATTCCAGCTGTTCTGTGAGGGCCTCAGAGCTATGGTCAGAGTGTATTGGTCACTAAGCAACATCATGAAAGCCAAGGAGCTCACCAGAGAGGTCAGGGATAAAGCTGTGGAGAAGTTTAAAGCAGCGTTAAGTTATACAAAGATTTCCCAAGATTTGAACATCTCACGGAGCACTGTTCAATCCATCATTCGGAAATGGAACGAGTATAGCACCACTGCGAACTTACCAAGACACGGCCGTCCACCTAAACTAACTGACCGAACAAGGAGAGCACTGGTCAGAAATGCAACCAAGTGCCCCAAGATAACTCTGGAGGAGCTGCGACGTCCTGCCGCTGAGCTGGGGGAATCTGTACATGGGACAACTATAAGTCGTAGTGGACGAGTGGCAAGAAGAAAGCCATTATTGAAAGGAGGCCATAAGAAATCCCGTTTGAAGTTTGCTAGAAGTCATATGGAGGACACAGCTACCATGTGGAAGATGAGACAAAAAAATTATTTTTTGGCCCAAATGCAAAACGTTATGTATGGCCCAAACCTAACACTGCTCATCGTCCTGAGTGCACCATCCCCAGTGTCAAATTTGGTGGGGGGAGCATCATGCTATGGGGCTGCTTTTCCTCAGTGGGGACTGAGAAGATTGTAAGAATAGTTGGGAAGATGGATGGAGCCAAATACATGGACATTTTGGAGGAAAACCTGCTGGAGTCACAAGAGAATTGAGGCTGGGGCGGAGATTCACCTTCCAGCAGGACAATGACCCTAAACACAAAGCTAAATCTACAAGATTCGGACTCGGAGAAGTTTGAAGGTCCAGCACCCCTCTGCATCAGGCCGGGCAGTGATACCTGATTACTGAGGTAGCTCTTCACACTGAGCCATGGGGGGCCCCTCACATGCATCTCTGTAAAAAGCCTTCAGTAACTGACCATGTTTAATTGACACATTTTTTATTGACTATTATGTTTTTGTGTTTTGTTTTTGTCACTGCTAACCTAAATGCTAATCAATGACATATTATGCCCAAGATAAAAATAATAATAATAATTCTGATTCAGACATACAGGATCTTTGGTTATAGAAGCAAATGTGTGTGAGTTATGAGTTATTTTTTGCAGTAGAATCGTGTAATATTACTTTACACATTAAATTAGAAAGGACTTTATTGACCTGCGTGGCACAAAATCCCAGTTATGGCATTGAAATCACCAATTTCACAATAGAAGTATATTTATTCAGTTAAATTAAGCTCAGATCACGACATCATGAGAATCGTATTACTTTTTCTTATAATTTCTCTTCTTCCTACTTCCTCTTATTATTTTTTAATACCCATATTTATATGTTCTCGCATTTCTTAGAACATAACTTCATTGCAATAAAAACAGGAAGTGAAAAACATTGATGACTTCACCATTTGCATCTTGTATCTGTCTCCACATAAACCAACAAGTTACACTTCTCTCCTTTTCACAGTTCTTACTCTACCATGACCTACACTTACAGTAAAGTCATTTTTGAAGTAATTGTATTTGTTTTTAAACCAATTTCAAAGAACAGCCTACAGTTAATGTGTATTGCTGGTAGTGACCTTTTTCAACACAGAGGGTGGGCCAAGTATCAGGAGCTTCAGTTTGTTGCCTACCATCACTCCTACACTCAATGGTTATAACGGGGGACATGTTCTTCTATAAAACTGGTACGCACGTCCACAAGGTTTGAGGAACAGAAATAAGGAAAAGACAACTGCCCGCGTCCGATGATCCCGCCCCTACATTGTTCTAACCTTTACCAAATCCCTTTTCCTATAACTTTAACTTTGACCATAACCCTCCTCTATAACCTGAACTCTGAACTTAATCCCTAATCCTAAAATATTAACGTAATAAAGTTAATATATTTAATAACATAAATAAATTCATGTGAGGTTGATTTTTGTGTGTGGGAGCTTAATGCCAGCAAATGTGACACGACTGCACACAAGGATGCTATAGGAATTCTTTAGAAAATCATTTTAAGAGTTAATTAACTTTATTATAATGAATACCTTTGAGAGGAACTTTGAATCCGACAATGTTAATCATAGCATTTTAAATGGAGGTGTGATGTACAGTTGTGTTCAGGCAAATGTCCCTGTCTCTTGATAGAGGTTCGCCCCCTGCTGCTGGCCAAATGAAACTGCAACGTTGTCTGAATGATGCAGAAATTCATTTTTTTATTTTCTTGAGTGTATATGGCTTGTTGTTCTTTTTTTCTTTATTTTCTCTTTTTTTTTGTTTTTTGTTCATGTGCTTTTACGTGGGAAAGTGGGTATTTTTTACTATTATTTTTATTTTGTGGAATGCATATTTACAAAAGGTGCAAAGGAGACATAAGACATTAAAAGGTGACACAGTACAACACACACAAGGTAGAACATGGAACAATATAACAGTATATTAAACAGGAATAATGTAAATATTCATCATTGGGGGACTTAAACATAAATTACCGCTTGTAAACTCCTAAAAATGAATGGTATATCGCTTTATATTAAGGGCACCTCGTTAATTAGTAATAAGGTATTAATAAGCATGAATAATCTGTGATATGTTCTTACCTGAGCTTAGACGAGTTGATGCGTTACTGTCTGGTGTTTACGCGTGCGCTCAGTCAAGACCAAAGATGTTGTTAGCATTTAGCCTCTCCTTCGCTCCTCTATGGGGCCAAACGGGGGTACGGTCAGAAGCGACCAAGCTCTTCCACGTTTTCCCTGTTTAAACACAGTGACGTGAAAAGTTACACAATCCAAGTCTAGTTACACAAAATCAAACATGTGGATTTTCTGAGCGGATAAAACGGGGGACTATATTGTGAGGCGTAATAACACCTTAGGAGCACTTCGACGTCGAAGTGCTCCTAAGGTGTTATTACGAATAACGGCGGCCTATTCCTTTAAGGTTAGGATCAGGGTTGGCCGTGAACAACCATATTCGGGGCCTATTAATTACTAATGCCTATTGATACCTCATTGATAGTTAACAAAAAACCCTTAATATAAAGCGTTACCAAATTTGTTTGTTTATGTTTAAATCTCACACCAAGAAAGTGAGCCCTCAGCCAATCACCAGACATGAACGTTTCCCTCCCAAACTCTAAACCATTGTAGGCACCGTGTAATGGTCGCCTCGATCATCGTGAGCTGATACTGCCCCAATGCACCGAAGAGAATTAGTTGTGAACCTATTCACTAACAATAGCTGGATCCCTAACCTTTTTGAATGAATCTCTTGTCTATTTTTGCCAATACATTTATTTATTTATTACCAGAATACGATTCAAATTAGATATGTGTAAATAAAATATTGAACTTTTTTTCCCCCTTTCACCAATATCAAGTGAACAATAACAGTGATAACAAATTACTACTACTACTACTACTACTACTACTACTACTACTACTACTACTACTACTACTACTACTACTACTACTACTACTACTACTACTACTACTACTGTTATGTGCCTGCAGATTAAACGCAAAATGATGAAGAGTATTTATCATGTGCCATCTGCTTTAGTTTGTGAAGGTGTTCCTTTCCAATCCTATTCTGTTTATATGGAGCCATAATAAGTCACTCTGATATAAAAACTTTGGGTTGAGGCCTTTCACCACAACATCACACGTTGATAACACTGCAGGTATTTTTACCAGAAACGGGAAGTCAGCTTCATGAGAATCGACGGTGGGTGCAAGGTAACTGTGTTTGCATTCGCTTTTTTTTATTGCGGTCCTTTGCAGTTGTCTACGTCAAGACCGCAGCGTTATGCACCGAGCCCTGCAGAGGAAGTGGGTGGAGCCGGATTTGTCAGACATGCAAACTAAATTACAATAGGTGCTATGATGGGGCTTCCGCTTATAGAGAGGGTACAGCAGGTAACCTCTGAATGAATTTGCATGCTGTTTTTGTTTTATTTCTTTTTTTTTGTTTTACATCACGGGACATACTTTTCTCTTCAACAGCCAGATTAACCTGTTGGATTTTTTTTTTCTTTTTTCTTTTCTTCAAAGTTTCAAAAGTTGAGACATTTCCAGGGAGACGCGTTCTGTGCCCCTTTTATGGAACGATGCCTGTGATCGTATTGGAGGCCCGAGACTTCACCAGCCCGTTCTTCTTGGTCCGCACGTGGGAAATCGTCTTCAGCTGCGTCACCTTCAGCCTGGTCGCCTCGTCGGACGTACGGGGCGAACCCAACCACCCGAGCTTTTGGACCTTCTGCATGTTCACGTGGTGCTTCTTCTTCTCCGTCACCCTCCTCATCCACATCCTGAGCACCATCCAATTCCACAGCCTCCTGCCGATATCATGGAAGAACTTGACCGTCACCGTGGCCGTCCTGGGGGCTTCGATGTCCATGAGCGCGGCGGTGATTTTCCCGTGGCTCGTATTGCAGGATCAACCCCCGCCGGCCCATCGACCCCCGCCGGCCCGTCGACCCCCGCCGGCACGCGCCATCGCGGCGGCCACCACATCCTGCCTCACCTTCCTGGGATACGCGTTTGAACTGTGCATGTGCCAGCGCCAGTCCCAGGAGCAGAGGGGCTACATGGGGAGCAAACCCGGCCTGCTCAAGGCCGTGCAGGTGTGGGGGGGCTGCCTGATGATCCCCCTGGTCGCGGAGGAGGCCTTTAGTGACGTCTCGAGCGCATCGCGCAGCTGGCAACTCTGGGTGTCCGCGGCTTCTTACGCGGCCTGTCTCGCGCTGTCTCTGTTGACACTCGTGGTGATCCTGGGTGATTTCGCAGCACGATGTTGTCTGCCGTTCGACAGATTCCTGGCTGGGTTTAGTTTGATGGGGGTGCTTCTGTACATGGTGGCCACGGTGATCTGTTTCACGAAGCTGCTCCAACTCAAAAACCTGCCTCAAAACAGTATAAACGTGTTAATTTTGGAGACTGTCGCGGCCAGTATCACCCTGTTGGCCTACACGGTGGATCTAGCCTTTTCCATAAAGCTGTTGTGTGACAGGGGTCATTGACTAGAGGATTCAATGTTGCTCTTGTTGTGGTAGAACCTGAGATTAAATTAAAATGTTATAACCTGAGAACTGAATTCTTCCTCCTAACACATTACAATGAAATAAAAAAAAATAAAAAAAGGCCTTTAAGTGCATGTGACGGGTTCACATCTGCTGTAACTATCATAATCATTTTTATTTCGGTGGAGCAGCAATTTCAATGAAGGAATGTTGGGAATAAAAGTTAGTTTTATTTGAATTGTTAAGCTCGTTCATCTCAATGCACTCAAAATGAAAATGAAAGGAAAATAGAATGTTGTAGATGTTTTTTTGTTTTGTTTTTTTTCACAGTTTGAGTGTTAGGGGACCAGCCCCATGGACAGATTCAAAGATCAAGGACAGATTTACTTGTTTTAAGAAAATGTTGCTTGTTTCGAGGTTACTTTTTGCAGTGCCAGAATCGAGTCAGGGCAGCAAAAACAGCTTATCGAATAAAATCTACTTTCATGGCTTTAAATCAGAGGGGAATGGGTGGAGCAGCTTCAGGCTAATTTGACTTTAGTAAAGTATGAAAGATATCGTGTGTAATATAACTAGAAATACTAGGTCTATGCTAATTCATCTGCTGTCTTATCCCCTCCCTCCGATCAACTACTCTGTTCAAATCAATTCCCCTTTGAACAATAGACTTAATATCAGTCATTGAAAAATAAAATTAAATAAATTGGCTCACTCATTGACATAACATGGTTGGCACGGCAACAGTTTACAATTGTTTGCCTCTGTCCTGTCGAGAAGGATCTGGATGTAGCAAGGCGGAGCTCGAAAGATCGAAACTCGCCCTAATCCTAACCTGTTTTACTCATGGATCTATTATAATAATCTGAAATGAACGAACATAAATGTCGCGGGGAAAAAAGTGTAGCTGACATCATTTCCTGTGGAGAGTTGGAGCTCCACTGGTCACGTGCCTCTCCACTGGCTGCATCCAGATGCTCTTGCTCCTGTCAGTGTCCAAAAAGGAAGTGAATAAACGTCACAAAAGTGGTCAAAGAAAGTTGTGCATATTTTTTTTGACAAAATCTTAAATATAATTGTGTTAACGATGTTTTATGGTTAAGAATGGATTTGGATGATGACCTTACTTATCTAAATCTCATATTTGGCTGCCTTTAGTCAACATCCCCATGCCGAGCTGGAGACGTCCTCTGTTCTTAGAGTGCGTGTCCTCTATCAAAGACTGGCTGGCCACTAACTATTTGCAGATCAATTCAGACAAGACCGAAACACTGATCATTGCTCCAGACCACAAGATCCCCCGGATCAAACAGCACCTTGGCTCTCTGGGCTCCTCTGTCAAACCCAGCCTCAGAAACCTGGGGGTTGTGTTTGACCAGGCCATGTCTTTGGAGACACACTCTAAACAGCTCGTCCGAAATTGTCTTTATTACCTTAGGACCATCTCTGAAATTCGCAAAATATTGTCAAGGAAGGATCTGGAAATTATTATTCATGCTTTCATTTCAACAAGACTGGATTATTGTAACTCTGTTTTTACCTGTTTGAATAAGTCTGTTTTGAACAAACTGCAAATTGTTCAAAATTCTGCTGCTAGACTTTTAACAGGTCTCTCTCGAAGGTCTCATATTACCCCAGTCGTGTCTGCTCTCCATTGGCTCCCTGTAAAATTCAGGATTGATTTTAAGATCCTAGTGCTGACTTTCAGAGCCCTAAACGGTCAGGCCCCACAGTACATCCTGGACCTTTTGTGCCCATATTCCTCTGGCCGCACCCTTCGGTCCTCTGGTCAGAACCTGCTTGTTGTCCCTAAGACTCGTTATAAAACCCGAGGGGACCTGTCTTTTCAGTCCGCTGCTCCCAGACTGTGAACGCCTTGCCCCTGTCTCTGCGTCTGTCCCGCACTGTGGACTCTTTTAAAAAGGACCTGAAGTTTGTGTTTATTCAAAAAAGCTTTTGGTTGACGGGTTTTCACTAGTGTCACTTTGATTTTACATATGTCCCCACATTTTTTATTGTTTTTTGCTCTTACCCTGTACAGCACTTTGTGATTGTATCTGTGAAAAGCGCTTTATAAATAAACTTGACTTACTTACTTACGTCCTACGAGAGGTGAGCCGATCACTGCAAATACATTCATACTTTTGTTTGTTTGTTTGTTTCTTCATCTTTTAGGTATTTTTCAACCATAAATATATAGGAAATAATTCTTTTTTTGGGGGGTGAAATGTTACGTGTTGTGGCTTTAAAATAGTAAGACACTCACAAACCCCTGCGATGTCATTACAAAGCAACATCCAGAATTCTGAATACTTGCCTTAAAATGTGTTTAGTAACATATTCTACTTTGTCCAATAAAAGCGACGTATGGTTAAAGTGTGGACACTTTGCAATGTATCCATTTGATACTAGGAAAGTATCTGTATTCTAAATACCCTCAAATGAGAGAGTGACTTTATGAGAATACAGTTATTCTTAACGAGTATTTTAAACAAGTATTCTAAATACATGTGCTCGGTTACTCCCCAACACTGGCAACAGCATGGATGGCAGGTACATTGTGGACAACCTGCAATGTTATTCTTTGACCTGCCATTCAATGTGCAATGTTCTATTTCCACTTAGATTTAAAATGTGCATGCCCTCTATTAGAACGTAAAATGTGACTAATGTTATAAAGCTTCCCCTGTAGAAGAGATACACATTTCTACACACACACACGCACACACACACACACACACATATATATATATATATATATATATATATATATATATATATATATATATATATATATATATATATTTACTTTAGTGACTGTACCTTCTTCGGTAGTTCCACTGGTCTACACTAGATGGCAACAGAGCTCTCCCTATTGAGAAGGATGTTTTATTGAGTTGGTTATATGATATTGACACCCTAGTTAGAGCAGAGCGCACATTTCAGGGCTGAGCGAATCCAAATATTACCTGATTATATGATTCCTACACTAACCCATAAGTTTTTGTGTTCAAGTTTACTTGTTTGTTTTTTTGTGTGGTATTTTTCATATATTCTCTCCCTTTTACAGTCTCGACCCCCTGTTTCTCACCGACTATAACATACAATTATAACCCACTTTATTTACATATTACACTGTTTACATTGTCACATCTGCCTCATCTGCTCCAGGCGCGTGCAGCCGATCCCCGAAACGTCGCTCGCTCGTCGCTCCGCCGTTAGCAAAAAGAAAAAAGAAAAACCCGAAGCTCCATTACTTTCCCCTGAACAGATTCCTGCGTTTGGCTTCTAGGAACTGGCCGCGGATGAGTTTTAGCCACTTGTCAACAGGCTTTGGGGGCGAAACGAGCCGCGGGAACAACTCGGCACGAAGCGCAAGGGACGTTAATAATCGGGGACTCTCCGGCGAAACTCGACTTCAACTGTTTCGGCGCGGGGATAACTCGTTTGTACGCCATTTTCCCCCGCCGATATGTACTTCTTCTCCCCACACGGTGAGAGCCACACTTCTCCTCTTGTTTGTTGGGCATCGCTTTCTCCGCGTGACCCCGAGGCGGCGTGGACTTTAAACCGTCCGCGTTGTTTCGTGCGTAGCTTTCTCCGGTCTCTCCGGGGACTATACGGCGGCGCTACTCTTTTGTGTGCGTGTGTGTGTGTGTGTGTGTGTGTCAAATGCCATCGCTGCCGATCTGTTTTTGTAAGCTTCACTTGCATCACAAGACGGGCTGGTTTTACGAGTCTGTGCGACGCGTGACGAGTCGTTAAGCTACAGTTAGTTGGACCTCTTTTTTCCCTGCTCCAAAGTGGACTAACTCCAGTCGCGCGCGCCACGGTGCTCCTAAACAAAGCGAAACACTTCCTGTAGCTGTGTTTTTATTCCCCCTCGATTGCACGCCTGAATTCACTTGCTTTGTCACTGATTTGTGCTCCAGCATCTCTTCCTGAGCTCCGGGGGGACATGTGAAACTTGACTCTGCCGCCCCAGACAGATGCGAGTCCCGGGCTGGATTGAATGGCACTGAGGAGACGAGGTAAGCACTCTGCCAGTAAAGTGGAACTGCTTATTGATCCCGTTCCCAGAGTTACTAACGACCTCGGTCAAAGTCTGAGAGGGGGAGAGGGGCATTACCTGAAAACACCAACATTAGCAGAACAACCAAGTGGAAGAGCTTGGAGGACAGTGGCCACCGTGGCCCATATCTAAAACGTGTTATCATCTGAGAGGATGGCTTTTTAATATAGGGCTGATTACTTTGCACTTTACCTTGGTACATTATTCATTACAATCCATTCTTTATACACAATAGAGTTTACATTGAGCCGGGACAACTAAGTAACTTTCCTGAGTGCTGTTGAATTAGTCTCCAGGGATCAATACTTATATTTTTTTCTAAGATTTGTATGATTTGTTTGTGTGTTGTTAGTTTCAGTGCCAATTTTCAGTACTCACGCTTTTGTCGACCCACGTTTTTTTGGTACTCACGCTTTTGTCGACCCACGTTTTTTCAGTACGCACGTTTTTGCCGACTCACGTTTTTTTGGTACTCATGTTTTTTCGGTACTTTTCCAACTCATGTTTTTTCAGTACTCACGCTTTTGTCGACCCACGTTTTTTCAGTACGCACGTTTTTGCCGACTCACGTTTTTTCGGTACTCACGCTTTTTCGGGACTTTTCCGACTCGTGTTTTTTCGGTACTCACGCTTGTGTCGACTCACGTTTTTTCGGTACTCACGCTTTTTCGGTACTTTTCCGACTCATGTTTTTTTCAGTACTCGCGCTTTTGTCGACTCACGTTTTTTCGGTACTCACGTTTTTGTCGACTCACGTTTTTTTGGTACTCACGCTTTTGTCGACTCGTGTTTTTTCGGTACTCGCGCTTTTGTCGACTCACGTTTTTTCGGTACTCGCCTATGTCGACTCACGTTTTTTCGGTACGCACGTTTTTGCCGACTCACGTTTTTTCGGTACTCACGCTTTTTCGGGACTTTTCCGACTCGTGTTTTTTTGGTACTCACGCTTTTGTCGACCCACGTTTTTTCAGTACTCACGTTTTTGCCGTCTCACGTTTTTTCAGTACTCACGCTTTTGTCGACCCACGTTTTTTCAGTACGCACGTTTTTGCCGACTCACGTTTTTTCGGTACTCACGCTTTTTCGGGACTTTTCCGACTCGTGTTTTTTCGGTACTCACGCTTGTGTCGACTCACGTTTTTTCGGTACTCACGCTTTTTCGGTACTTTTCCGACTCATGTTTTTTTCAGTACTCGCGCTTTTGTCGACTCACGTTTTTTCGGTACTCACGTTTTTGTCGACTCACGTTTTTTTGGTACTCACGCTTTTGTCGACTCGTGTTTTTTCGGTACTCGCGCTTTTGTCGACTCACGTTTTTTCGGTACTCGCCTATGTCGACTCACGTTTTTTCGGTACGCACGTTTTTGCCGACTCACGTTTTTTCGGTACTCACGCTTTTTCGGGACTTTTCCGACTCGTGTTTTTTTGGTACTCACGCTTTTGTCGACCCACGTTTTTTCAGTACTCACGTTTTTGCCGTCTCACGTTTTTTCAGTACTCACGCTTTTGTCGACCCACGTTTTTTCAGTACGCACGTTTTTGCCGACTCACGTTTTTTCGGTACTCACGCTTTTTCGGGACTTTTCCGACTCGTGTTTTTTCGGTACTCACGCTTGTGTCGACTCACGTTTTTTCGGTACTCACGCTTTTTCGGTACTTTTCCGACTCATGTTTTTTTCAGTACTCGCGCTTTTGTCGACTCACGTTTTTTCGGTACTCACGTTTTTGTCGACTCACGTTTTTTCGGTACTCGCGCTTTTGTCGACTCACGTTTTTTCGGTACTCGCGCTTTTGTCGACTCACGTTTTTTCGGTACTCGCGTTTTTGCCGACTCACGTTTTTGTCGACTCACGTTTTTTCGGTACTTTTCCGACTCGTGTTTTTTCAGTTTTCACGCTTTTGTCGACTCACGTTTTTTCGGTACTCACGTTTTTGCCGACTCACGTTTTTTCGGTACTCGCGTTTTTTCGGGACTTTTCCGACTCGTGTTTTTTCAGTACTCGCGTTTTTGTCAACTCACGTTTTTGTCGACTCACGTTTTTTCTGTACTTTTCCGACTCGTGTTTTTTCAGTACTCACGTTTTTTTCCCCGTACCTGTAGTTCGTTTAACTTTTTACCGACCTTTTAATGGTATCCAGTAGGGCTGCACAATACGTCGCAAACTAATATTGTATCGCGATATTGGGTGACGCAATATCCGTATCGCGAGAAGCCACGATATATCGCAACATCTCTAAAGTCTTCATCTGACTGAGATCGACACATTTATTTACAAACTCAAACAATGCACTGCACTTATAAATGTGTGTAAAAGTTCAGTTTGAGTTAAAAATGTACTAAATTAGTTTAATATTTTTAGTCTTGTCTTTTTATTTTTTTTTTTTAAAGGGACTGGATGCAAGTTGACTTTTTATACTCACTACTGCCACCTTAGGTCTTACACGTAACTGCAGCTCCTATATTAAGCTCGTGCATGACGGCAATTTGGACCGAGAACAACGTTTTGAGTGACAGTGCAGGATTTTAGAGGCCGTTATGGTGAACAGGTCTGGGCTCATTCTACACATAGTCCCTTTAAGTCTTTAAGTATCGCATATCTCAAGTTACTTCAATATCGTGCAGCCCTAGTATCCAGCCATAATTGCAAGTTCTTATTTTCACGTCATTAGCTTCTATTTGCTGAGATTGTGTCTTGTTAGATTGATTTGGAATTTGTTTTCATGCACTTTGTAGTTGGCATTTTTTGTCGTCGGCGTTTCATATTCGGCATAGATTAATAATATTGCTCTGGTTACGATCTTGCATTATAATCACGTGAACTTTAAGAAAAATAAAGACTTCTCTCTTTGGAAAGGTAGCCTGCGGTCAGACCTTTATAATTATGTATCCATAACAAATAGACTAACATGCTCCAAGCAGTTGTGGGCTGCCATGCACCTTTGCCGAAGAAATACTGTTTGCTTTGAATAACGGTAAGGCCCGCAGTGTTTGGTATATCAACAGAAGCGAGCAGTTTTTCAAGTTCCCTTTTTACCCATGAGCTGCGTTAAAGATTAAAAACTATTTGTACAGTCTTATTCTAAGTTTTATAACCTTACATCAAAGTACTCTTTTTCATCACAACAAACCGGACAGGAGCGCGCACAGATTACAGGGATATGTTTTGACTTTGGACAACTCACTGTAAATCTCACTGTGTAGCATTAATAAGAGAAGGGTTGTTAAAGGTTCCAGTATATGAAACTATTTATGCAAAAAAAAAAAAAAAAGTCATATGTGACCTTTGGTGACCCAGCGGCTGTATGAGTGGTTGGCATAAGGGCTTAACCTTATCTCTAGATCAGGGGTCTCAAACTCGTTGGGACTGGGGGCCAAAAATGCAAACCCAGTGTTGGTCGGGGGCCGCAACAGACGAAGCCTTTTTTATTAAGTCAATTAGGATATAGCAACTTTTTATTGTTTGCTGTAATATACCTTAAAATAGACTGTACATTAACTATCTGCACGTTTTTAAGCTTCCAGAGGTTTCCAATCGGTCAAACATTTGCCGAGCCTCTAAATGAGAAATTACAGACTCGGACAATTAGTGTTTTTGTAATTAATCTCATTTTGGTTCAGGTAAATTGCTTCAGGGCATCAGTGAAGGATCTTTCAGGAGTCAGGTCCAGTTTCTGTCTGTTGACCTATTTAGAAAGAAATGCAAAATGTGCTGCAAATGTCATTTTCATTTAGTGTAGAAAGGCCCAACCAGGGACTGGAGCTAATAATGAGCATCAGCTACAAACTTGTTTTGTACTGTTAATTTTCAATTACCCTGTCATATAAAGAAATACATCAATGAATGTGTAGACTTGGCCAAATGCCATTTTACAGACTCTGGTGAGTCTGAGATCAGCTCAGTGAGATTCACCTCATGTAAATAATGTGGCATCATTGGCCTCAGGCCTTTGTGTGACCTACAGTTAGAGAATTGATGGGGCTTATATTTTTTACTGTCAGTGTTGCTGTAATTATTTGCAGTATTTGTACACATTTTCATATTCTCTATTTCTAATGTAACTATGGATCATGTGGTCGCACATGTGTCCTTAATAAAGATTACATTAATTGACTTGATGTGCTTCTGTTGCTCTGAGAGCGATGGAGAGAAAAGGCTCCTCACTTCACTGCTGTGATAGCCTGGTTTTTATCATACCCTCGTACTCATGTCGTTTCGTACATGTAGGGAAATTATAATTGAGTTTACGGATGGCTAAGGCCAGGCTACTGTTGTGACGCTTTTAAACACTAATTACGATGTGTTCGCTTTGCAAAGTCATAAAGGTAAAGATGGTAAAGGTGCTTATTCTCAGGCTGCAGTGCTGTAACTTTTCCAGCATGTTTAGCTGAACAACTAAAGTTTCTCCCTCGCGTTCCGACCGTCTCCCACCTGTTTCAGAAGCTCCTCTCACAGTCCGCTGCTGTTAGTCCGTTTCTTTGTTGAAAAAAACTCCGTCTGATGTTGTCATTCTCGCGTCCGCAGCAACATTGGCACTACCGCCCGGTGCCTCATGGGAAATGTAGTTCTAACGTGTTTTTATGCAATTTACCGGCGGGCCACATATAATATAAATAAGAAATCATCTCGCGGGCCGCAACAAAATACCTCGCGGGCCGCATTTGGCCCGCGGGCCGCGTGTCTGAGACGGCTGCTCTAAAGACTACCCTCACTTCATTTGTCTGCATGAACAGTGCATCCATGTGCGTGACTGGGAGGGTTTATTGAACGTGATTGTAGGTTCACAGAGAGTTGAAAGTTCACAGACGTCATTATTTATGTCAGGAACCAAAGTGACGATTCGCTGAAATAGTTTCCACAGTTTCATTCCATCGTGCAGTGTGTTATGTTGGTGTTTCAGTATAACTTTTATCATCTAATAATGTAAGCGGTGGTCTTGGTTGCTGTCATTTTTAATAATTTTTGGAAGAGTAGTGATGTACCTGCGGTTGTCTTTCAGTGGTAGGCTTTTATATTGTGTGTACTTTTTGAACTGTGTTGTGAAGCACTTTGTCAATATCTTTAATGACTTTTCACATCCTATGGGTGAAGACACATCAATCAATATGAATAATACTAAAAGTGGTCTTCTAATGTGGAATTCGCCTTAACTGGTCATTTATCGGCAATAACTGCAATCTATTCACAATAAATACTTCAGGACAAACAGAGACTCCTGTCACCTCCTATGGGTGGACCAGTCCAACACTCAGCTGTTGTGGAGTGTTTTGACTCAAAACAATGAATGTAGTCGCCTTGAAGTCACTTAAACTCCTTCCGTATGTGAATTTGTATCGATGTGCAACACATTATTCAGTATCATTGCCTAAATCTGTACTGTGTAGGTATCGATATTCTGATACTACTGTATAAATGCTAGAGGGAAAAAAAGCTTGCTGAAACCATAGCATGGCTGTGGACGGCAGGAAAGCAAGAGGTCCGAGGCACACTTTAGATTCATAGATGTTTACTGTATCTGCTACATGGAGGATGTTTCATAAAACACATTTAAAGGAAGTCATGATGACTATAGACGATGGGTATCGCTAAGGTGAGAGTTTTCGTAGAGCAAAATGAGTTGTTTGAGTCTGATTTGAACATTGTCAGCGTTGAGGCCTGTCTTGCATCAAGACTGGTCCAGACTTGAGCGGCATAAAACTACAAGACCGCTACCTCCTGATTGACAACATGGTTCCTTACACCCGTGTCTTTCGAAGAACGTGATACTAACTTAACACCTCGCTCCAACGCCATCCCAGAAGCCCCATGACAAATCCTTTTTGCCTGCGGCGGCGCAAAGCCTCATTTGTGACATCTGACATACAACCACTTGTAAAACGAGAGCGCTGTTCTTTCCGATTACCTCAGAATTGTAAACATTAAGCCGTTACAACCAGTTTCTCGATACTGCCTGTTAGACGCTCCATGTACTTGTAAAATCTTCTGACACAACCTGACGGCTCGGAGACGGAGGTGGAGGCGCGGAGTAACGGGTGTGATGAAGGAAGGTGTCACTCGTCAGACGGCAGAGGAGGCGAGGGCAAATCCAAATGAATTTAACTCTTCATGGAATAGAGCGCCTCTTTGTCGCGCATACAAGCACTGGCTGACTGATTATAGTTTATTCTAACTAATAATATATTGTAAAATGTCATTTGTTCTGCATCTTATCCAATCCAACTTTATTTATAAAGCACTTTAAAAACAACGGCGTCGACCAAAGTGCTGAACACAGCAATAAGGATTACATTAATAAACAAATGAACAGTAAAAAAAAAACAAGTACAAAACATTCGAAAGTCGAACTTCTCAGGTTGTGTTAAAAGCCAAGGAAAAAAGGTGCGAGGATTTAAAAGGCTCTGTCTGTCTGAGGTGCAGGGGCAGTGCGTTCCACAGTTTAGGACCAGCAACAGCGAAAGAGCGGTCGCCTCTGGTTTTTCTTTTTGCTTTGGGAACGACCAGCAAAGACAGATCTGCTGACCTCAGGGAGCGTGCAGGGGTATAGGGCTGCAGCAGGTCAGACAGATACTGAGGAGCAAGACCATGAAGACATTTAAAAACAAATAAAAGAATCTTAAACGCAACACGATATGAAATGGGGAGCCAGTGCAGTGACCTCAAAATAGGTGTAATGTGCTCTCGCCTTTTGGTGCCAGTTAAAAGGCGAGCAGCAGCATTTTGTACAAGTTGAAGTCGAGCGAGAGACGACTGATTGAGTCCAAAATAAAGTGCATTACAGTAGTCTAAATGATTTGTGATAAAAGCATGAATTAAAATCTCAAATAAATACTGGGGAACAAACGGTTTGGCCTTGGACAGTTGCCTGAGCTGATAAAAGCTGGACTTTACAACAGAGCTGATCTGAGCGTCCAGCTTCAGACCTTATTCCTTGAGAGAACAGGGCACTTATAAAATGGTCTTCTTCTGCTTCATTGGACCTTTCCCCTTATGATAATAATGTTTTTGCAATGTAGTGAAACGGGTAATATCACTTTGTTTCCTCTTTCCATATTGAACTACATGCTTATCATGCATGGCCTACTACACCCTGTTGACTATGCACCTGCACTGACTCACTCTGTGGCTGTGTCCAAGTTTTTTGCACATCTGACATGTCTTGAGCTTTTGATTTATTGCTTATTTATTTATTTATTTTCCTAGCTGCAATATGTTTAAGTCTCGTTAATAAATCATCTTATAGGGTTGAAAAATGGCAACTCAAATTCGCTATGTTTTCTTACCTCTTCATATTATAAAAATGCCGTAAAATAGTTTAGACTACTTAAAACATGAAAGTGCATGACCGGCTTTAATGCTTTTGAAAATATGACTTATTCAGAGGGATAACATCAGTTGCAGGTAATAATGATCATTTTATTTCAGTAAAGCAGCAATAGGTTGCGTTCACGTGACATCAGAGCATCGTAAAGAGCCTATGTTTTAAAACCAAGGCGGAGGGCAAATGAAAATTCCATGCTGGTAACCATAGTAACGCTCAAAATGATTTGATTTCTACTCTTAGTTTTATTGTTAATTTCTCTGTAATTCCTGGGCCAATTCACATTAAATAAAAAAATGTCACAAAGAAAAATATGAACCGTGGTCTGATTATTTCCTCAAAGGCGTCAAAGTGGAGACACAATTCAAAAAGAAGGAAAAGTTTGCTCTACAGATTCTGACGGAGCGTTCAACTTGAGTAACAGTTGAGTTTAGGTTCGGTAAATGCTTTGTTGAGCTGCTCATGTAACACAAAACGGGGCTTTCTCTCTTCAAAGTGCTTTTTGATTGAATTATGTAACTGTGGTTAGAGCTGCAGGGGTTTTCAGCTCGCGCTCGCTACAATCAGACAACTGTTGGCGTCTGCATCCACGCTCAGCACTGGGTGGCTAATTGGAATTCATTTGAGACTCTGGAGTTATCCTAATTTGACACGGTTTCTAATGTAAAAAGCCGCCCACGGTCACATGGGGGATTATCATTAACAGGGTCAAGCCCTTTGTCGGGCATGTGATGCTGTCAGGATTTCACAGGTCCAGGCCAATAATGGGGCCTTTGAAACTGGAAAAGTTATAAAAACCTGTTGTGTAAAAGAGCTGAATAGCAGGTTAAAACATGGGCAGAACATTTAAATTCTTCACGAAGGCTTTTGGATTGCTTAAAAATGTGTAATATTTTTTATTTTTCTTCTAATTGCAACCGTTCAAATTGTGAATCCATTGAAATGAAGTGCTGCTCATTGATTCAAATGTATTATTATACATACCTTGATCAACCTTTTCAATGAACCTCACAGCGCTGTGGGTTTGGTTCAGTTAAGGGCCCGTCACAATTGGCGCACGGGCACAATGCGATCAACATATGACGGCCGTGCGAGCACTCTCTTTAGGCGCACAGGGGAGCGACCGCATGAAAAGGATTTTTAAAGATTAAGGGATCTTTAAATACAAATACGTTTTGTATGCAAGTACAGGTGAGTAGAGTCGCCAATATACTCTACCCACCTCTACTCAAGTAAGATTACTTAGAAATAATGTTACTCAAGTACAATTAAAGCAGAACTAAGTAACTCATGCCCCTAGAGGCCATAAGCGCCACTGCAGGTGTCGTAGCATGTTGCGTTTTTTGTTTTTACTTAATTGTCCGTGAGAGTAAATACTACGCAGACGGAAAGACGGAGGGATATTGTACATTGTGCCACAACTCTAAGGCACAACGGAGGTAATTTTTCCCCCCCTCAAACTTGGCCATAAACACTGCTAACGTGGCGCTAACCCACATTAGCCTGTTAGCCTGTTAGCTAGCGTCTTCTTCGTGATACTGTTGATGTGTATTGCGCGGGGCAGGGAAGTTGCAAGGGTGGTGCTGGCCAGAGACACCAGGGGGAGGTGAAAGACCCCCCCCCCCAATCATCCCATTAAACTGTGTTACCCCCAGGATTTATTAAGGTAAACAAGTTACTTAGTTCTTCTTTAAAGAATGGTGACCCAAATAATTATAAAGAATTAATAAGAGTGCAACAGTACTTGGAGACAATGCTACTTGAGTACTGAGTAACTGAGTGTAAAAGCCTAATTTAGGTTTTAATTTAGGTTTGTGACACAAATTCTGAAAAACAAAACTTGTAATGATGTGAAAACCCTGATATTTTCCGTCGGCCTGTATACGCGCCCGTCCACAGCTGCTGCGCGTGTCCAATTCCCCTCTGCAATAATAACAACCATTTCTGAGCTGTCCGTTGTGTCACGCCGCCTCCTGCTCCTGCTTCAGCTGCAGACTACGGTGGCCTGTCAGTGCCACCCTTCAGAACGCGGAAGCCCGAAGTGTGTCAGACTCAAACGCAGATTAGGTGAAGGTGGGAACGTGTGTAAATATAGCACACCTATAAATAATGGCTTCAGACCCACTTCAAAACTGAGGCGGCCCTTTTTTTGTTTTTCCTTATTACGAAAACAACCAACACCACAAACCAAGCCACATTTGTGAATTTATTGATTTAATTTCAGAGGGAAGAAAGGCATTTTATCACGTTTAAATTGAGATATTCCCTCACCCAGTAACAATGCAGCGCCATTAATGTTTTTCCCTTGAAGCCACATCTCAAAAGCCCTTTAAACACGGTATTCAGGATTACTTTAGTATCCTCCTCTTTGATACCCATAATTTTAACTTTAATACTTGTTTACTGCCAGTGCATTTTCTTCAGTTCCATTTTACCCAAATCTAATAATGATAACAATAATAATGCCTTGCACTTGTATTGCGCTTTACAAGCCTGTATTACCAAGTTTCTCAAAGCGCTACACTGTCGTCTTTATTCATTTACTCCATACTCTGTGGTGGTAAGAGCTACTACAGTAGCCACAGCTGCCCTGGGGTGGACCTCCAGATAGGCCAGTCTAACACCTCATTTGAAAGCTAAGATCTACTAAACTGATCTTTTTCATTGCATTGTTGCCGTCTTGTCATCGGATATTTGCCACTTTTTTGTCGCTCTTTCTGGGGCTAGTTATTTTTCATATTTTGGTCACTTTTTTGTTTTGTTCTTGTAGCTGTTTTGTTGTTGTCAATTTGTCATATTTTTATTTATTTTATTTTTATAGTGTTTTTCATCGCACTTTTGCCACATTTTTGTCCTTTTTTTTTCTCGTTTTTCGCGATTTCGACACCGATTTGGGTAATGCCATACTGGAGAAAATGTGCTCAGTTCAGGTCGGGGGTTAAGAAATTAATACTACTTAAAGTTTATGGTAAAATGTCTTTTAATATAGTTTAACAGCACCGTCCAATAACGTCTTGGCATGATTTGGAAAAAGTACTTAATGTTCTGCAATCAAGATTCACTTCACGTGTCCAACAATGCTTCGCGAAGACCTAGTGTTGTCACAAACTTTATCTAAACCGGGTGCATTGAGGCAGGTTTAATTTTGTTCTGCCCCTGCGCCCCCCAGCATGAACTGCCCCATACATGAATAAAGATCGCCTTGTTGACAATGTTACGTACTGAATTTAGTGAAGGTTGCATCGTTTACTGTGAACATCTGTGTCTCAGTATCCACGAGCTTTGACGGGGCTATTTGTTGCTTGTGTGCTGTATACTTGATCCGGTTCAATAAATGTCATGGTTTATTAGACCACTTCCTTGTGTCAGTTTGCTCGGTCACATGCACCCCGCGAGCCAGTGTTCTTGTAACCTTTAACAGTTGAGCCACAATGCGATTAAGAAACGCAGCTATTTGAGTGTTGAGAATATATTTGTCTTGTTTCATATTCTCATCAAAATGTGCTGTATTTTTAATAAGTCAGATTAAGTAAGGGATTATTTAATGCCACACAGGGTCTAGGGTGGTAGGGATGTGTGTAGGAGGAAAAGAAGAAGGCGTTCAGGGCTCAGTCATTGGAGTATGAACCAATGTCTTAATGTTAAAGAATAATACTATGAGTAGGTCGTAAAAAAAAAAAAGTATACTTTAATGATGATTCCCTATATTAAAATATGTGTCATCTTACCAGAAAACAGAACAACAAAAACTTGGTCTCTAAAGATCTACTATTTAGTGCTTTTGATACTTTTATATTTTAATATCAGGGACTGCAGGTGGAAATTAACACAAGTGCTATAACCTGGTACAATGCCTCTCTCCTGTATGAGGCTAATGTATATTGTACACTGTCCCTGATCAAATAAATAAATATTTTCGATACCAGTAGTACCTTTTATCGATACTATACTGGTATTGTTTAACGGTGCCCAGGCCGATGAGATCGCGACAAACGAGGCATTTCTGTGTAACAGATCATGAGTTGTGGTGATAGTCAGTGGACATCTGCAGCCACGAAGTCAGGACTTTAACATTTGCATCTACAAGGGGCGGATGTAAATTCACAACTGTCGGTGTACGTGCGTGGCCAACAGTGCACGATCATAAAACCACGATGTCATGTTTTTCTCTTGGTAAATAATGTCCCTTTTTTTTTTTGGTTGGTAGCATTATTTGTTCGTTTTGTTTTCCCATAACCATAGTGTTTGAAAACATTATAGGACAATATAAGACTATTATCTCTACACATCTCCCTTTATCATTGAAAATCCCAGATACCAGGGGGATTAATAACCACAAAAAAAAAAAACATGGTAGAGTTTTTTTTTCTTTCTTTTTTTCTTCAGTCTGGTTTGTGGACACAATTCAACCCACAGTGATCTCGGCGCTTTGTCATCTGCTCCAGCCCGTCTCACCAGTTTGTCCGCATTCTTGCGAACAGAACTGTTTTGTTTCTGTTGTTTTTGTCCCTCAAGTCTACAGGGACATTTCTCATGCACTTACCCCGGGGACAGTGTCTGCGTTTTAGCCTTGCTGTACCTCGTACCTTACCCCTAGGCATCTGCCGAGGGAATACTATCTGGCTACACGTCACATAATTATTTTTACCTTCAGTGAATAAGGAGGTTGTGGGTCCAATTTCTTGAGCTTGCCATTTTTGATTGAAGTGGGTTTGAACCCCCTGAAGAAGGCCTTTGAGGCTGAAACGCGTTGGGGCCATGTTTGTCCATTTAGACATGCCATAAAAATAAAGGCATTTTAACTTCACCACTGAGTTCCTTGGTTTTTCTGTTTTTTGAAGAGCACCTCTGGTGTTTAATTACTGTGGATGTCCAGGAAGCGCTTTTCCCTTCCTCTTTTTGGGTTTGGCATGTGTTGTGATATTGGTATGGTCTGGCTGCCTCACTGTCCAAAGATTGGTGACGCAATATTTAGTCAATTTAGTGGCAAGTCTCTGACCATGTTTTCCCATATTTTGTGAGATGCAGTATTTATGTATTTACTTATATGTTTATTTGATAGGGACAGAACAAGAAGCATCGCTACAAAATAACCGATGCCATGTTCATAGGCCTTGTAGCTGACAGCTAATTTGCAGACCTGGTCCCTAAGACACAAAAACACACAATACACCTACACAAATCAATACAAAACACAAAAGGCAATAAAATATTATACACTTCTGTTGTGTCCACAAGTTTGATTCAGTTTGAGCCATTGTTTTAACTTTACTCTTAAACTCGTTCAGGTCTGTTAAAGTTTTCAGATCAGCAGGTAAAGTATTCCAGATCTGTGGCCCTTGTACTGCGAACGCCGTCTGTCCAAAAGCTGTTTTGTATTATCCTACAGCAAAGACCATCTGGCATATCATGTTAGTAAGTGCTTTATTTGTCATTGTACAATGAAATTTTGTTCAGGTGTTAGTCCTGAGCCGCTGCCACTGAGCGTGCTGCCACTGTGGGCCGACCAGCATGTTTAGGGGAAACCGTCGCACCTGGAAGAAACCTGGCTGGCTGCCTTCAGTGCTCCCCTGAGCCTCTGAAACGGTGCACCGCCTCCTGGGTTTGTCCTTGTTTCAGAGCGTGGTGTCCTGCACTGGTCAGCTCCACATCTGCCTTCCTCTTTCTCCTGCGCAGCTCCCTCCGCTCCACAACAGTCGTTCCCCATCTTCTGGGAAGAGCTTAGCAGTTCATCTGTTTTATTCTCCAGTGAGCGTCCATTAGCCAGAACACAAGTGGGGATAGAAGGCATGTGTGGCTTAGCTGTGAGTCTTGCCCGGATACCTCCTCGCTTGTCCCTCTTTTGTTTCCTCTTGTGATGCCTCCACTGTGCTGCAGGTGTGTGGGGGCTCTTGGTTCCTCTTCAATGTTTCAAAAGAAGAAATGTGTAGATCTCGAATGTCTTTAGCTCATAAACTAGTTTGTTCTCTTTTAAACAGCTGCTTTCTTCAGAACCATCTTGCCTTTTAACTTTAAGACTGACTTCTTCTCTCGCGCTTGGCTGTGAGACTCTTTTGTAAGTCATTTGCCAAAGTGTGAGTGTAAGCGCAGAGAAAGCCATTATTGGGGCAAATGAGTAGCAGGATATGAAGCGGGGCTTGTTGTAATCTCTTACTAGGCAACCTGGATGCGGCGAAGTGCTGAGGGATCGTCTCATTTCTTCCTCTGGGAACACAACAAGACGTGCAATGTGCTTGTGTTTCATGCGAATGGAATATCATAGCATCTTGTTAGTAGCATAGCATTGATTTGAAGCCTTGCAGCTGATGACATTTGACTCTTTTGTTTGGGATAACGGCCTGCATTGGTGTAATGGCTGAAAGTAGAAAGCTGAATGACTTGCAAAAATAGCTGTGCTTTGTAGCCGGTGAGTTGTAAATGTTGAAACAGGAAACTATACTCAGTTTTGCAGATGTGATCATGTGTGAAAGTGACTTCTCTGATCGCCTGAAAAATAATCAAAAAGATGGATGGATACGTTATTTCTGTTAGTATCATTAAGTTGATCTTATGATTCACCCGTTTTTGTGGTATACAAAGATGCATTGCACCCGCTTTGGCTTTTACAAAACTAATATTAGTAAGAAGGGAACCTAATCCGGCTGATAATGGCGCTATACCATAAATGGAAGACACTGTCCTTTCTGGCTCCCTTGAACTGTTTGAGGAAATGATGTTGAATCAAATGAAAACAACTTTCCACACAGATGACACATCGAGTGGACATGTGGTCGAGGTCAGAAAGGCGGGCACTTAGTCATGCTGTTTGGAGGACGCTATTTTGGAAGAAGCAATATTTCTCAAGCCTTTTAGAAAACTGTTGGATTTACTTGAAATCAGGAAGTCACGTATGAGCTGGAAATGTGTCTCTTAAAGGACCTGTATCATGCTATTTTAGCCATTCCAAAGTAAAGTATAGTCATTTATATGATATATTGTACCTCTACCACTACGGAGCACTAATTTTTGTGATAAATATAAGTATTTTCTGGAGGTATTTTTCCAACCCGGAAGACAAAACGCTTGGATTCAGTTAACTCCGCCCCCTCTCGCCGCTCATACAACTTTAGCAGTAGTAGAAATATATATATCACAGCAAAAAGTGAAGTTACTTCATGATGCTGTTATAAGGAGTTAACATGTGCAACACAGCTTCGTGGCTAAATGGCTAACACACACGCTAACACACACGCTAACACACACGCTAACATGCATTTTGATCGACTCACCACTCTGATGTTTCCATTATAGGACTTGCGCTGGTTATAAAAGTTAATCCACTTTGATTCTGGCCGAGGTTAATTAAGCATCCATCAGCAACAGGCTCAGACAAACACTATTGTGGCTGATAGTCGCTGAATCCCGGAGGGAAATTCTATGGCCTCTTCTTTAGGAAGGTTGAATAAAGTCCAGTCCTCGCAGCCAAACGCGGTTTTCTCCGTGACATTATCGTGAGGTACGAAAAAAAGAACAGGTGTCCAGACTCCAGAGTAGGTTAGAAAAAGCTCCCTCTTCACAACTTTCGGTGCAACATGACATGACCATCTGTTCAGACCGTTCGGACGCTCAGGGGGAGCGTTTGTTTTCGGTACAGGGGCAGCGCAGCGTCAGGCACTTACTCTTTTTTTTTTTTTTTTTTTCATTTTTTTTTTTAATTGATTTTTTCTTACGACAGAAATAATGAAAAAAGCAATTTTACGAATGAAAATCATGCCGTAAGGCATTAGATTACAGACGTGGAGCACTTCCGTTCCGCTGTGACGACACAACTGAACATGTCAGTCGTTTACCAGGAGAGGGCGGAGCAGCTGCTCAGAGAGCAGGATTCAGGAGGATTACTGAGAACTGCGTGAATGAATCCAGAAACCACTCTGGGGGTGTTTTTGATAAGGAAATAGCATAACAACATGGTTAAAAGCTCCAAAAAGTCGATTTTGCATGATATAGGACCTTTAAAGTGAATATGCTTATGCTGGTGAAAAGACTTATTTAGATGGATAACATCTGTTTTAAGTCATTTATAATTTTATTTCAGTGAAGCAGCAAATGAATGTTGGGAGGAAAAGTTATTTTAATTTTAACTTTTAAGCTACTGACAGGAAGTGACATAGATGGAGGTAAAGGTCTAGTTTGACTCACTCAGTTCCCATTGACAGAACATGGTCGGCACGGCAACTGTTTAAAATAGTTCGCCTCTATCTATGTCACTTCCTGTCAGTGTCCAATAAGGAAGTGAAACTAAACATCACAAAAATGGTAAAACTAAAGAAAACGGGGTAAAAAAATTATTAGAAAAATCTTAAATATAATTGTCTTAATTATGTTTTCACAAAATTGACTCTGTGCATAACTTGTAACAACGCCGCCCAAGAAGTGACTTCCTGTACGGCAAAAAAAAAACACCATCTTATTCATTAGTTCCGCAGTTCAACTTTCTTTCTGCCTAACTATTAACAGACAAAACACTTAAAATGTGTGTATTTAATTATATTCTTGTAATGTTGCAAGTACCTGCTGAACTAATCGATGAGACGAGCTGTGTGCTTTTATTTTGGCGGGCTGGAGCAAAACAGGAAGTCACTTCTTGGGCGGAGTTGTTATGCATAGTCAATTGTGTCAAATGTGTCACTTTAAGTCGAAATATGACAGTAATTTATTAAACAGTAGTAAGACGATGAGAAAAAAAGAGTAAATAGAGTTTAATCATTATCTAAATCAAATAACTTTTTTTCTTCTTCTAGTTTTTCGGTTAAATATCGACTGCAAACTTCTCTGATCACCTGAAAAATAATCAAAAAGATGGATGGTTACGTTATTTCTGTTTAAAATGTTATATTTAGTATCGTTAAGTTGATCTTATGATTCACCCGTTTTTGTGGTATACAAATATGCATTGCACCCGCTTTGGCTTTTACAAAACTAATATTAGTAAGAAGTGAACCTAATCCGGCTGATAATGGCGCTATACCATAAATGGGCGGAGTTGTTATGCATAGTCAATTGTGTCAAATGTGTCACTTTAAGTCGAAATATGACAGTAATTTATTAAACAGTAGTAAGACGATGAGAAAAAAAGAGTAAATAGAGTTTAATCATTATCTAAATCAAATCACTTTTTTTTGTTTTTTTGTTTTTCGGTTAAATATCGAACGTAGGACTTGGCGCCTTCTATAATTAGCTCCTGGATCTCCTTCAAGTCTCTCACTGTCTTTGGAAACCGCTGGGACACAGTGAACACAGTGAGTGCTTTGTGTTGCTATGTCCACTGGGATGGATTGGACCGTCCGAGGCATGTGGCGTCTGCTTGCCGTAATTCTATCGTACATTTTATCTTCATTCAAAAACACCACTTGGTCCATTTAACAGACTCGTGTGTGCAAATGGGAAGTCCATGTGTTGTGGTGGAAAGTCCAGTAAACGGGGCAGAGGTGCTGGGCTGATTTCCAGATGGGCGCAGACTCGCCCTCGACCCACGTGTCAATGAACCGGCGTGTTGACTCTGAGGCAGGGTGAACTTGCGTCATCTTTCCCGTCGTCTGGATACGGCCTGAGAAATTTGTTAAGTTATGCCCCTGTCATTTTCTTCTCATGGGTACGGCTTCTACAATGGATTATCTTGTTCATGCCCAAGAGAGTTCATTACTTTACTCAGTCACATTTACTTGGGTATTTTTTTTCAATATTATTGTACTTTGAAGAGAAGTTTCATCAGCATTCTTTCGTTAATGTTTTACTAACATTTGTACGTTTTTGAGATGTTTTTGGCTATGTGATTATTGACCATGAACTTTAAGGATTTCCATCATCGTGTGTGACCAAAGGCAGGGAATAAAGTACTATTCTTTAAAATGGATATGAAACCCGACTGGACTTGCATTAGTTAGTAAGTTTGTTTTGTCTCTCCGTGCAGCCATATTTCACACTACAAAATATATTTATTAATGTCCACATTTTTGGCGGTGTATTTCTACAATAAAAACAGGCTTTCCGTTGCTTTTTGTTATTTGTAAAAAAGGCTTGATTAAGGAATTGTCCCCTAACCAAGCCTCGTAAAACTCTCTAATAGCTTATCAGTCAGCTCCTACTGTTTACCCCTAGCCTACAGGCAGTCATTAGCATGGACTAAGCCTGCACTTTGGATAACCACAAAAGTTTAGCATTTTTTTACAGTTTTAATGTTTGTTCCTGTAGAGTCGAAACAGATGCAGCTGCTGGAAGTCCTGACTTTTTTTTTTTTTTCATTTAGAAGCCTGATGCAGTGTTACTTGTAGGGCTTTAAATGATACCAGTCTGGGGTCAAAGTAAAATGTTTTGGTGCTACTTGGTGGTATTGAAAACCAGGTACCGAAAAGAAATGGAACATTTTTATATTTAAGTTTCGATGCTGTGGGTCATCAAAATAAAATAAAAATTGGGAATAACGAGTTGGAAAATTGGGGTAAATTTGGGAAACATTTAGATAAAATTGGGAAACAACTTTGATTTGGCGAAAAAAAATGAAAGAAAAAAAGAAAAAGAAAAGAAACACTTTTGGAAATTTTGAAAAATACGAGGAAATTCATGGAAAAAGTTTGGAAAAAAAAATTTGGGGAAAAATTAGTTAAAAATGTGGGGGGGGATTAGGATCTGCCCTTTTTTTTTTTTGTTAAAGGAAGTTTCTTGGTCGTTTCCCCTCAAACAAATTATATAAATGCAAAAGAAATTAAATGGAAGGAAAAGGAATCTGTTTTATGGCATTTATATGACAAATTATTTAGTATAGGCATCGAAAAAAGTATCTATCATTTCGCCAGCCCTAGTCACTTGGGAATTAACAGTACACTAAATTTCCACGGCTTCCAAAATGACATTAGTAACAATCTGTGTTTTGTTGGCGCAGTGTGAAACATTATCATGTGTCATTTTGTTGTTGCACTGGTGTTTCATTATGTAACGTTGCGTCATAATATCCATTTCTTTATCTGCCACCTCTGTTCCAATTGCCCCGATGTCCTGTTTGTGCGGCTTATGTGACGATACATTCATAAAAAACATGTCATGGGATCTGAAAACCGGATTGGCCATTGTTGCTGCAGCTTTCGATGTAATGTAACTGCCGTATAACGTATGTGACCGATCGGAGGCGATTAAAAGCTTGCTACAGTCGGCATCACCTTTAATTGATACCGACAGAGCCGCCAGATTTGTGAATATTTTAGCATGCTAGTGGGAGGTATTTATGGCACGTCGGCAGGTGGTGAAAAGGCTTCCGGCTGCTCATCACGTTGTGTGTGTTGGTTGTCATTAGACGCCTGATTGCTCACGGCTGGTGTGAGTATGTGTAAATGCCGCCCACACACATCAACCATATTCGACTTATTTAGTAGACAAGATAATATCTGTGACATCATCGTTGGCTTTGACAGTAGATTAGGGCTGAACGATTTCTGAAAAGGATCTTATTGAGTCTAGATTCTTATAACAGGGGAATGTTAACTGTTCATCTTGGTTTGTCCCCTTGATGCTTTCGGACATGCCTTAAAGTTGAAAAGAGTGCCTTGTTTTTTTGTTTTGTTATTTAGGGAGAGGTAAGTGTCATACAAGTACATTTTAGTTTCTTTATACACCTGTAGATTAGAGGTCGACCGATATGGGATTTTCTATGGCCTATTCGGATTTTTTGGTAGATTTTTATTAGATTTTTTTTTCCAAATGTCTATATTCCTGTAAAAACATAAATGCATGACCACTCCAGTAGTTGTCGATTTTATTTAATTCCTTTAGGTTATTCATCATAGTATCTGTCCCAGCTTTGGTTAGTTGCCGTTAGCATTAGCATACATTGCTGGCCGTGGCGATCAAAAATATAATTGCGGAGATTAAAACTAACTCGGTGATTGAGTTTTCCAAGTTCTGTGCTTACAAATGACAGCATGTCCATATTCACTGAGGTTCAGTGAAACTTGTGCTTAACAGTCATTGAGTTGCCTTGTGTACGAAATGCGCAATATAAATAAACATGCCTTGCCTTGCTAACCAATTTTCATCGCAATGTTTCTCTCCTGAGGCCTAAGGAGTTGTGGGGGGACTCGTTTAAAAGCCCTGTCCGATGCAAAAAAACACAAAGCATCTCTCACTTTCGGTCCCGGAGATATCGGCTTTTATCGGCATTAGATCGGCCGATAGCCGATATTGTAAAATCCCCAAATATCAGCCCGTTATGCCCTCTACTGTAGATGCCTCAAATCTGACAGTGGCGCAGATGGTAGAGCGGGTTGTTTCATGATCATAAGGTTGGGGGTTCGAATCTCAGCTCCTGACGGTGCACGTTGATGTTGTGTCCTTGGGCAAGACACTTCACCCACCTTGCCTCCAGTGTCTGTGTACATTGGTGTATGAATGGGAGTGCCAATGGGGGACTGGTTTTCTGGCTGTAATGTGCTTTGGGCCCAATGAAGGTAGAAAAGCGCCATACGTTGAGACCATTTACCATCAGTTCATATTTTAACATGTAAAAGACATTTAAAAATGTCTCCAAAGGTTACGGTTATCAATTTGTTGTTGCTTTGCTGCAACTTATGTAATCACTCTCTCTTTTCTTATTTTTTACAGACGTCATCTGACTGCGATGACTGGCCGGCCTCCTAGCCATGCAGAGAGCGCCCAGTCCACAAGCAAACAGCCGACCGCCGGGGCTCCCAAGCTCCAGGTACAGCAATCCCCATCCAGGGAAACCTTCGCCATCCACTTCTCTGCTCTGGGGACCGATAAAGAGGAAGAGGATGGCGAGATCTACATGACAAAGGTGTCTGCTACCTCATCCGCTCAGGACGACGGCAATATTGTGGCGGGTTTGGAGGCGAGCGAGGAGATGTTTGAAGATGCCGTGCAGGACCTGTCAGCAGGCGGGGCCGTCGGTCCACAATCACCAGGACCTTTGACGAATTCTAAACCAACTTCGCCGCCTGTGTCCCGCAACGACGGGCAAAAAGCCACCAGTTCGTCTCCCTCGAAATCTCTAAGCTTTCCCACAAGTGACAAACCGTTCCTGAGCCTGGTCAAGTCGTTCTCCTCCGACGTCGAGCCCAAAGATGGCGCCTCGTCCTCCTCCTCCTCCTCCTCTTTAATCAGACACCGACACCTAAAAAACCTGGTCAAGTCTTTCTCTTCCGACACCTCATCCCAGGACCAACCTTCCTCCTCCACCTCCCGTCTGTCCGAACCTCGCCTCAACCTGCAGCTTTTCAAGCAGTTCACTCAGTCGCGCTTTCCCACTGCCTCTTTCGGGACACTGGGCGACTCCAAAACGGCGCCCACCACGCCCATGACCTCCCCGGAAAACCGTAGCTTCTTCAATGTGGGCGAAGTCGAGGCGAGGATCGAGGACACCAAACGCCGCCTTTCCGAGGTCATCGCCGAGCCTCTCCAGCTGCTGACAAAAATGATGGATGAAAAAAGTGTTAGCATCGGCGGCGGCGGCATTTATCGACCGAAAGTGCTCTCCTCCAGTGCCTCCGAACTCTCGAACCTGTCTTCACTGAATGGCCAGCTCGAGAGTAACAACAACTATTGCATCAAAGAGGAAGAAGGCGGCGAATTGGAAGCTGAGAGTAACAACAGTGCACCCATAAGTTTGGCCGAATCCCCGAGTTCTTCATTTACTGACGCTAAAACGTCTTATCTGTCGATGTCCGCTCTGGCCAAACAGGAAGACGAAGAATTTTGTATTTTAACGAGCGAGGATTTTGAGACGTGCACGGACACGGAGGGGGGAGACCAAACGGAGGAGACCAAAGTGCCCCTTAGCGGTAGCACCGAGCCGGGAAGTGACGATGAATCTGAATGTATTGAGCCAGCACAAAGCGTACCACATTACACGTTAACATTCCTGACTTTACTGGTCTACGGTTACTTTGTGTTGCCTTGGCCCCCTTATGTCGGGGGAATGCTGCTCGGGATTGGACTGGGTTTTCTCGTAGCCATGGGAGCGGTCTGGCTCACCGGGCCGAAGTCGTCCAGCCGCTTACGGTATTCCAAGCCGCGGATAAAGTTGGACATTAAACAACCGGAAATTTACAAAGTGAGTATTATTTTGGAGTTGTTTGATATTTAATTGAAAAGTGCATTATATTGACTCCACCAGTTTCTCTCCTGCTAACTTAATGTAGGTTAGAATGTGCTCGAACTCAAGTAAATAAGATGAATAGTCGAAGTTTTCCCGGGACTAACCACCGATCTATGGCCCTTCACCCCGTGTACGCTTCAATATGTGGACCCCCATGAAAAAAGTTTGGACACCCCTGGTCTAGAACTAGAAAACGGAACAATAATGTGTGGAAGATCTGCAAATGTACAATATCGGGTTCATCTCCAATGTTAAATGTGTGAAAAATGGGATATAATTTTGGGGGAAATATTTGTGTAAAAAAAAATGGGGGGGAAATTGAGGAAAATATTAGCAATTTAAAAAATTAGCCAAAATTAGGGAAATAAATGGGGCAGAAATAAGAAAAAAGAAATTAAACACTTTTTTTCCGATAGCATACTGTAGCTGTACCCAGCTGTGGTCCAAACTCGTTCCTATCCTCCCACATTTCTATCGTCCCAGTTCGTCATGGGGATGAGTTTATGAATATGTTTCACAACTTTCGGGAAGCGAAACTGTCACAGCAATAAAAACGACAGCACATGACTTGCCTGTGAGCTCACAATTAATAAAAAGGCTTTGTAATTAGCTGCACAAAGGGCTTTCATAGTATACTGCTGGACAAAGCTAATTGTATTCCGCGATTAGAAGAAAAAAAAAAATCACGTTTTAACTTAATCATTACCGTATTGTTCACATGGAAAAAGCTTATAGTCTAAAATGAAAGTGTCCGCTGTGTGAGAAGTGCCTTAATGTTTTGACCTGTTTATGATTTAATATCTCGAGCTATATGTCGTTTCAAAAAGTGTCAACAAGTATATGGATGTGAATTTTAAAGATTAATGGCATGTTTGCGGAACTAATCCCTAAAATGACCATATTAAACATTCTTACACACTTTTTCTTCATAACAATTGTATTGGCCGCACTGTGTATCTGAAACTCAAGGTTACATTTCTGCTCTTAGGGCTGGATGAATGAGATCTCCAACTACGACCCCGAAACATACCACGCCACACTCACGCACTCGGTGTTCGTCCGGTTGGAGGGCTCCACCATCCGCCTGTCCAAACCCAACCACAACATCCCCAGGAGAGCCGCGCACAACGACTCCAAACCCGACGTCACCTTCATCAGCCAGAAAATCTACGACCTCACATACAGCAAAGTAAGACGACGAATAGCTTTTCACAATGACGATGACAACTTGATGTGCAGGTTATATCGGTAATCGAATGTTTTAGTGTTGATGGGAAGAAAACTGCGATGTACGGCTGAGCAACTTTCAAAATGCACACTTTAAAGGTGCACTATGCAACTTTTTATGTTTTAAAAAAAAAAGTTTATTAGTGCATATTTGACCTTCCAGTGGACCTAGTGGCTCTCTGGGTGGTCAGCTTAGTGCCTTTACTTTCCATCCCAGTGGCCCCTATGATGCTTCAGAATCAATTTTATTTCCAGTATTTCAGGATTTCTGGTAGGTTTGCGGAAGTAAATGTATGCGTAACCATGGAGACGGCACGGTCAGCAGTGAAAACCTGCCAAAAATCCTAAAAACAATGATGGTAAGTAAAAGGGGGCTAAGCTATAACCACCAGAGCAGCCACTAGGTCACTGAAGGGTTATATCAACTTTTATATCAACTTTTTTTTTAAATATAAAAAGTTGCATAGTGCACCTTTTTTAAATTTGTTGAAACATTTGAAATTTGAACAACTAAAATAATCAAATGAATCCCATCCATTTCAGATTGTAGAGGTTTAATCTACTGGGTTTCCTGTTCATTTGCAGAGGACGTTTATTGCAGCCTTTGCTATTTGCTTAAAGCCACACTTTACTCAATAAACAAAATTGAAATTCAAACTTACATTTAATGACAGATATTTTCATCATTGAGAAATGGCTCATAAATGTACAAACAAGCATGTGCTTTTTCTCTGAGCAAAAAGCACATGACCGCAACTTTACCGGGAGTGGGTACGTCTCCAGCTCGTCTCCATGGAGATGTTCACTAAAGGCAACAGCATTTGAGGTTCTCATCCAAATGCAAAAATAGTATTTTCTGTGTTGAACCGTTCATTGGGAACATGTTTTGTACTGATGGCAACAGTATAATCCAAAATGTTGTGCAGTGTACCTTTAATGCAGCCATTCAATTTGAAAATGAAAATCAATTGCTGTCCTTCACAAACTCCAGTACTGTGTAAATGCAATAAAACTATTCACAAATGGGTCTTCTTCTCAATTCTCCACAGGTACATCTAGTGCCTCAAGGCCTGGCCAGAAAGAGAGTTTGGAACAAAAAATACCCCATCTGTATTGAACTTGGGAAGCAGGAGGACTTTATGTCACGGACTGAAGGGGACAGGTGGGAGTCCCAGGAGAATTCCCCCGCAAAAGACAAAACGGACGGGCCAGGA
Source organism: Proterorhinus semilunaris (assembly GCA_021464625.1). NCBI lineage: Eukaryota > Metazoa > Chordata > Actinopteri > Gobiiformes > Gobiidae > Proterorhinus > Proterorhinus semilunaris. The sequence continues at coordinate 11,286,961 of CM038349.1, forward strand.
AATGCGTCCACGTCTCAGAGCGTCACCCTGTATCTGTTTGGAAGAACGGGGCGAGAGAAGGAGGCGTGGTGCCAGCGTTTTCTACAAGCCTCCAAGCACAAAGTCCACTTGAAGAAATCTGCCAGCGTTACTGTGTTCAAAAGTATGTCGACTTTTTATGGCATTTCCTTGTTGACATTTGTTTTATTGTCTTGCTCATTGTACAAACAATTGCAACTGAACCAAGAATGAATTGGGTATCGGTTTAAACCAGCAGTTGATTAAATACAAATTCCTCATCTGTCCGTGCTAAATGCAGCTGGGGGCGGGCACAGTCGCAGTGGAAGTCGCAGCAGTCTGGACGAGGCTCTGTTGACCCAGTCCAGGCCAAAAGACTCGTCCACAGCATCTGCAGCCGGCAGTGCCAAAACCTCTCCCCTCCTCGACTACAGTGTATACATGGCCAACCTCCTGCCAAACCAAGAGGATGTCAGCCCTGCCTCTGTCTGCTGCTCCTCCCTGCAAACTCCCATGAGCAGTCCTGGTGCAGAGAAGAAGGTATAACGTTTCCAATTTCATCATTTCCACCAGATTATTTCACAGTTTTTTTTATGTGGTCAAAAACATTGACTTTTACATTCTATGGAGGGGTGTTTTTGGTAGGTTTACTTTGCTGTCCAGTAGTTAATGGGACTATACACAAAGTTTATTTTCCTCCCCCTACATGTTCCAGTAATGTCCTGATGTGTAGAATGAGCCCAGACCTGTTCACCACAACTGCCTCTAAAATCCTCACTCAAAGTTGTTAATTCGGGTCCGAAGTGCCGTCATGCACGAGCTTAATATAGAAACTGCAGTGACGCGTAACACCTGAGGTGGCAGTAGTGAGCATAAAAAGGACCAACTTGCATCTCGTCCCTTTTAAAGAAATTAATGTATCGGAAAAATCTCATATTTTTGGATCCAAGTGTTGATGCTGTTGGTCCATGGACAGCATGAATAGAATAGAATAGAATAGAGTTTGTATTGTTTACCAAGGTAGAAATTCACCGACACATAAAAACACAAGATTAGGGATAATACAAACATGCCCAGTAGAAAAAAAAATACACATGAAAAATAAAACAATATTACAGAACAGCTCAAAAGGAAGTGACTTGGTTGTTTCAGCTCAAATAAAAAAATTGTTTGTCCCCACATTTTTGCTCATTTTTAATGCTAAAATTTCTCTTAATTTTTTCCTTTTTTTCCCCATCTCATCCCCCCCCCCTCCATTTATTCCCTTTTTTTTTTTTTCTATATTTTTGCCACAACTTCTTCCAGTCTTGCCCCATTTCCCCCCCCCAAAATTATTCCCCATTTTTCACACATTTCTTGACATTGGAGATGAACCCGATATTGTAAATTTGCAGATCTTCCACACATTTTTTCCGTTTTCTGGTTCTAGATGACAAATACTTTAGTATGGGTATCGGAAAAGGTATCGTTCAGGTATTGGAACCGAAAACCAAGTATTGGTATCGGAATTTTTTTTTAACGGTACCCAGCCATAGTCCTGATTTCTGACTTTGGTGGTCACGCATGATATAGTACGAGTTTATTGTGGAACTCTGCCTTTCTGTGACACCTCTAGTTGTGGTAAATGGTGGTTGTAGGTTCCACTGGCACAGATGTGTTTAACATCTTATTTTTACGGAAATAAAAAGTGGACTCTGGGGTGGTCTCTCCAATCAGTGACTAACCCGACGTCTTAATTATACTGTACTTTAATTATATGAGCAAAGACGCGGACAGCTACTTGTGCAAGTACGCGGTGTTCCTTTAGCCTAAAGAGAACGATCTGAACCTGAATGTTCCCCTGTGCCGTGTTTAGCTCCCCAGCTCCAGCCCGTCCCCTCCGGAGCAGCCCGCGGGGAGGGAGGAGGACGACCCTGTGGCCTGGATCAACGCCGCACTCGGGCGCCTCTCCTGGGACTTTTTAAGGGAACCCTACTGGACCGACCTTGTGTCAAAGAAGATTCAGATGAAACTGAGTAAAATACGAGTGAGTGGAGACGTACTATGTTTTTTTTTTTGGACAGAGAAAATGCTCAACTCAACATTGACCTCTTAACCCCCGCCTGAACCGAGTTTCTCCAGTTTGGCTGTACCCAAATCTAAACGCTTCTTTAAAAAAAAAAGCGCCAAAGTAGCAGGATGAAAATACAACAAAAAACATGAAAAAGAGACACAAAAAGCCCCAAAACGTGACAAAATACAATCAAAAAGTGACAAAAACGTGGCTTTAACAAAAACATCAAAAAGCAATGAAGAAAAAGCAACAAAAGAATGAAAAAAAAAAACTACAAAAACATGACAAATGCTTAAAAAAAGTTATCCGTTTTGTAGGTCTTCGCTTTCTAATGAGGCGTTACACTGGCCTATAGTCTGGAAGCTCCAGTCAAGAAGCTTTTAGATTTGGGTCAAACTGAACTGGAGAAAATGTGCTCGGTTAAAGTGGTTCAAAGAGGTTAAAGGCCCTGAACTTGATTTCATTTTTTCACAACGGTGTCCTTTGTTCCTTCGTATAACGTATATAATGTCTTACTTTTCTCTCGGCCCATTATGGTTATCCCTTTTTTCCCCCAGTTGCCTTACTTCATGAATGAGCTGACCCTGACTGAACTGGACATGGGCTCCTCCACTCCCAGAATCCTCAGGAGCTCCAAACCCTACGTCGATTACCAAGGCAAGTCTCTGCCCCCCACTGGTCATGTGTGCCACGTCCACACGAGAGATAAGAAAGATAAACGCAGTGTAATACACCAGCTTATCGGGTTTTCCCTTGTGTCGCTTCCAAAGATCAAGAGTGAAGAACCTCGTTAATATCTCGAACTACATTTTACGACGTCCACCGGCAAAACAGTCGCTTGACCAGACCATCTAACAAATTAAAACTGAAAGAGTCGACTAATTTGGAGCGTCTTTGTGCCGAGGATCACGAGCTACTGCACTAATCGGACTGCTGCGAGCGATAAGCCCATTTCCTCCGGGCCAAATACTACAGACACAACGTCATAAAAAAATAAGCTTAAGCTATAGTCTAAAGTTATTCTTAATACTTAAGTTTACATTTTCGCCTAAACCAGTTTAACAATTACATTTAGGCTATTAATGTGTTATCATAATCGGCACTTAAATATCATTAAAATCACCAAGGAGCACCAAAAGAAGATGAAGGCATCCCCACAATTTGGACACTTGATGGTAGTAACCTTTTTTGTGTCTGCATGTGGAGTAGGTTTTTATTTTCTTACCTCGAATAACGTAAAGTGAGCAAATTCACTCACGGCACGGACGCTGATTCAGTCCTGTCACTGTTGGCTGTTGCTTTCTTCACGTTAAATCTGATCTTAAATCAATGAAATGTTACTTTTAGCACAATCATTTGTCCAAAGTTTTCAGCTAATTTATAATGGAGTACGAAGGCCTGTGCTTTCCTTTTGCCCTCCAGTCGGCGCCGCGGTTCAGAATCTACCACTCACTTTTCTTCATATGATTTACTGTCCATCAGGCTGGCAAATAACACACCTACTCTTGCTCAGATGGCAAGGCGGTGGTGCCCCTGGGGTCGGGGAAACATGCGTGTGAGTTGAGGGCTCAAACTCTCCGACGTCTTGAACATTTTAAATAAGTTTCAAAGGTCGACCTACGTTGTGGAAATAAAACACGAACTCGCAGAGGTGGCGGCGATCGCATCAAGGCCATTTATTTAAGACGCCGCAAAACACGGATTCTGAAAGGCGACATGCTGCTTTCATAGCTCTTTCCAGGGTTTCCGCGGGCATTAAAAAGCATTAAGTCATTAAATCAAGGCTTTAAATGTCATTTAAAAAGCATTACATTGGATTTAAACTGGCATTAAATCTAAATTTATTGGAAAATATAACATTGCTCAAAAATGTTTATTGTGTAAGATAATCAAAAACACCAACATGATCTAAAACATGTTCATCTGCAAGGACCACTTTTTTTTTTTTTTTTGCCAAAAAGTTGTTAATTTTGTCCAATTCTATTTCCTCTGTTTGATGAAATGTTTGCAAATCTTATTTTATTTATTATGCCGGCAAAAACCTCGTTTTTCCCATATCTCTCGCAAGCTCAGAGTTTACAGAGCCTTATGTAGTTGACATGGTTGTGTAGACCAAACAAAATCAAATGCATCGTCCAGCTGTGCTAAAGTTTAGGTCAAATGAACCTTAAACATAACGAGGTTAAAAATAAAAAAGACTGAAATATATCACAATAATTCCACATCATGGTTACTACTGACTGAAATAAATATTCTGATTAAAGTGAGTAAGTCTGTAAGTTTAAATGTTTTACAAATGTAATGGATTAAGTATAATTGTCCCCTGGGGCCTGCCATTTGAAGTAATTTAATAATATTTTTCTGAAGCCCCTCCCTTTGCCGATCCCAGCAAATAATCAGAATCAAGTTTGACCAGTGAGACGAGCGTTCCCGTTCCCGTCCATCACATGCACTGGGATCGAGGGGGGGCTTTCAGGTCCAATCAGGAGGGAGGGCGAGGGAATCTGATTATTTGTGTTTTTGTTTTTTTTATCGTTCCCTCTCTCTCTCTTCCCGTTTCCATCATCCTTTTATTGCATCAGTGTTTTCAGTAATTGTGCATCAGCCGTTACAACACAGATTTATTGTGAAAAAATAAACACCACACAAATCTGTAGTTGTGAAACGCAAGTGATCCTTGTATCAGTGTTCCTGTTCTCATCTCACTCTCTCAAAGGTTAATGCTCCGGGATGTTTTTTTTTGTTTTGTATTATCACAATATTATGACTTTTTCTCCAGAGCAGAGGGGCCTTGTTGAGCCCAATAGAACCTCTGACTGACTTTAACCTCTTGGAAAGCTCATAATAGCTCATAAAAACAAATGTTCTCCCGCATAGCTCACATCGTGAAAACACTAAATGCATTGTCCTGTGTGTGTGTTGGGGGGGAGGGAGGAGGGGGGGGCGGCGGCAGCATAAGCACTTTAGGAGGTTATCTGCGGATCAGCCTGAGCTATGATTTGCTCAGAGCTTCAACGGCTTTCGACCGACTCTGCTCTAGATTCTGATTGTGCCATTTTTAGACTCACTTTTGTTCTTAAATCACACGTCAGCGTTCCTCTCGTGTACAGTTACGCGCTCAGCCTTTACCGCCTCACCGTCTTCCCCTTTTCTCTGCTCTGCGCCGCTGCTTCCTGCGGTGAACAGCACTCTCGCATGTCTCCGGCAGCAAGGATTGATTGCATCTCCAACACACGGAAGCGGCATTTCCTGGCACAATTTCTCGCCAAAACAAATTCCACTAAAGACGAGCCCTCATGTTGTTGGAAGGTTAATTGATAATAATATAGGTTTGAAATGCTTTTGGTAACGCAGGACAGCCAGCTTTCCTTTAACTTAAATTAGGTGGAAATTGATCAATATCTTTCTCTATTAATTTGAAATCACATAATCAATCCTAATTCCGTGTTTGGCCAGAAGCGCCTCCCTCTACACTCAAGCGTTTACGTGGCATATTTCAAATGACTTTACCCCTGTAATCTAATCACAGTTGTTTATCATTCGTCAGTATTGTAGGCAAAATACTATAGCTATCATTATGCTTTATGATGTCGCTGTATTTTGTGCAGTACCCTGTGGTTGTAGTGAGGGGTGGGGACCTCATGATTTGATACGATACGCAATACGTGGATAACGATAACCTCACGATACGCCGATACAACAGTAATTTATGTATTCCCCCCCCCCCCCCCAAAAAAAAAAAATTAAACATACTATATATTCAGAATAATTGATCCCTGACTTACGGAAAATGTGTTTTCTAGATCAGTGGCATCCCTTCATTTACATTTAAATACTATTTTAAATATTTAAAAATAGAGCTCGACGTCCGTTCATTAAGCGGAGACCGAGAGAGAATGTCCGCCGCTAAAATCTGACGTCTAGTAGAATTATTTGTGTAAAATGTCTAATGTCTGTGTAAGTTCTCAGTCGTACAGGAGTTGTCCATCTTCAATGAAGGTACTTGATTCATCTTCTGTACTCAGTAGTTGAAGTCTTCAAAATTTTCGCGTCTCATCCAAAAGGCTTCGTCAGCGACAAAGGTCACAATCTGCACACAGCTGAATATATAGACCAACGGGGAGGAGTTAGGGTTGGCCCGGCTCCTCCCCTCTAATCACAGCTACTCTCACCCGTGGGTAAACACCTTTGAAGTAGAGCGTCTCTAACGATCTGCTCACCTCAGTATCGGTCAGTCCTGTCCTATTCATAGAGGATCACTACCCAGTATCTGTCCTATTCATGGCTGATCACTGCTAATTACTTGCCTATCGTTCTTTTGTTGGCTGAGGTGCCGTCTCCTTTGACTGGCCAAGCCCAAGTTCGAAGACTTCAACTACTGAGTGCAGAAGACGAATCAAGTACCTTCATTAAAATGTCTAACGTTCACTTGCACCAACATGTCAACGCTGCGCCGTTTCTCTGATTTTTATCTCGACTTGTCCAGTCCCATGTTAACTGATGGGAGAGAAGAGGAATTGGCCTCTATTGACATGGGCCATTAATATATCAGTATCCTGCAATATATCGCAAAATCGTTATATTGTCACACCCCTAGTAGTAGTAATTCCTGTTTGCTCTCTGTGACGGTTTAAAGGGAGAAAGGCAGGAAGCAATACATGTGTGTACACCTATAAGGAACACCCATTTGTTCTTGTGTTCAGGCTCACCTTGCATTACCCAGCAGATCAATCATTAAATGTTTTTTTGCTACTTTTCGGAGCCTTTTCCCCTTGGTTTCTATTCTTCAATGTCAATATTAATCAGCTCGTATGATACACACGGCCGTCTTCACCACGCGGCTCGATTCTCATCGTGCAATTGTCCTTTTTCCCCAACAGCTTGTACTGAGGATTGCTTTTTAGGGAGATGTTTTTTTGTTTTTAGATTATTCATTTGTACATCACTTTTCCAGCGAGTGTCTTCTGCCCCCTAGTGGCGAATGGGCAGAATGAGTATCTACAGTAAGATTGAAAAATATATTTAACCCCTTGCCCACCCGCCTTAACCCAGCGCTTTTTGTCCAGTCCGGCTTTACCAAATCTAAAAGCTTCTCGGCTGGAGAGCAACAGTGTAACGCCTCATTTGAAAGCTAAGACCTACAAAACTGGCCCCAAGGTTTTTGTTGCGTAGTCGCCATGTTTTTGTCACGTTTTGGTCGCGATTTCATTATTTTTTGTGTGTGTGTTTTTCATGTTTTCTTTTGCCACTTTTTAGTTGTGTTATTGTTGATTTTCTGGCACGTTCTGGTCGCTCTTTTGTCGCTTCTTATTTTGTGCTTTTTTTGTTGTTGCTGTTTCTTGTTTTCGTTGCTATATTGACACTTTTTTCAAGAAGCTTTTCGATTTGGGTAAAGCCAAACTGGAGACGCCCCCCCTCCTTGGTTCAGTGCATTTTTCCAAGTTCTGCTTTACCGACTCTAGAAGCTTCTCGACTGCAGAGCAACAGTGTAACGCCTCATTTGAAAGCTAAGACCGACTAAAGGGATCGTAACTTTTTTGTCACATTGTCGCCGCATTTTCGTTTCGTTTTTGTCGTGGATTTTTTTCATGTTTTTGTCGTGTTTTGTTGTTTTTTTTCATGAATTTTTTTCCACGTTGCTTTTTGATGCTTTCCTGTCACGTTTTTGTTGATTTTTTGATTTGGGTAAGGCCAAACAGGAGAAATTGTGCTCGGTTCAGGTGGGGGTTAAGAGGTTAAGTACACACAAGTGTTGGTCAGTTTTGACCCTGTTTATGCGATATATAAACGACGATTTAGCTGAGGTACATTATCTTAATACTTACTATAAAAATAAAGTTAAAGGCTCTATACCAGATCTGTGTTCTGTTTATAAATAATAGTTGAGACGCACACATTTTGTTTTGATCCAAACTCATTCTTAGCTTTCCTAATGCATTTCTAACTTGCCAATTCTTCACAGGCATGAGTTTATTTTACTCTGAGGAAGGACAAAACTAATTTTAATGCGCAACTAGAAAAAAGGCTTTTTAAACTGCAGATAAGCGCTCTAACTATCAAGAATCTCAAATGGGTTTTTGCGGAGCTGCTCGCACTCTTACGATTCTATTTATGTTTGAGCTATTGAGAGCGCTGAATGCCTTCCTGTTTGGTAACTGTGCGTTTGCCCCGTGTGCCCGCAGGTTTGTGGTTCGAGCTGGACGTTTCCTACAGCGGGTCGTTCCTCATGACCCTGCAGACCAAGATGAACCTGATCCGTTTGGGGAAAGAGGGGGAGAGCCTGCGCTTCGGGGAGCCTGGAAAAGACGGGTGAGAACTCCTGCTGTTTCACCCTTCCCTGACCACCCCCCCCCCCCCCCCCCCCCTCCCCTCTCTCTGCTCTGTGCGATATCTGTGGTGTGAAGATGCTTTACTTCCTGTTGCAGATTCATTTGTTTATCTATCTTTTGTCCTCTGTATTTTCCGCCCTCGGGATTTATGTCTTAACACGGATGTCTTTGGGTCTGTTTCTGGTGAGTGACTTTTGATAAACTTCCTATTTTTCCACCACTAATTTAATCATTTTCCTTCACATTTAACTGACACTTCTTAACCTCTTAACCCTCACCTAAACTGAGCACACTTCTGGGGGGAAAAAAGCATCAAAATGGTGACGAAAATGAGGATGAAAATGTGACAAAAGAGCGACAAAAACATGCCAGAAAAGCAACGATAACAAAATAAAAAAGTGACCAAAACAACGGGAAAAAAGTGATGACAAAGCAAGAAAAAAAGCCACAAAAGAGCAACAAAAAAGTGACATAAAACTAAATAATTTGGAATGACTTTCATTATACGATATGAGGAAAAAATTTGCAATATTTGACAACTCTTTGGAATACTCATATCACGATTTTGCATCATTAAATCATTTCACTACCGTGTGTTTTATGTTAAATTGAAACAAAAAACGTGAATTGACTTAAATCGGGACCGAAACGAGGCTAAAATGTAACTCACTTCTTCACTACAACTGAACCTTTGCACATGTGTTTGCGTTTTTGTGTTCGGCTGCTACGTTACTAAAAAATATGTCTATTATGGAAGACCGCCATGATTTTGTGAAATTGCATCTTTACAACCATATTTTCTTCATAAAATACTGTTACTATGTATGAACAACACGTTTCCTCTGTGCTGCGGCCGTTGTTCCAGCCTGACGAAGCACATGTCAGGATGCCGTAACTGGTGTTTGTGCGTTTTAGGTACAGACCTCGGACTTACTGTTTGGCTGACAGCGATGAGGAATCATCTAGTGCTGGTTCATCAGATGAAGAGGACACCTCTGAGCTTTCAAACGAAGCCACAGGAGCTGAGGGGTGAGCTGGAGAAACCAAAATACTGAATTGAATTGTTGTCAAAAACATAGAGTGCATTGAATGTCAGAAGTGATCCAGTTTAAATAGCAAAATAAAATGCTATGTTTTTGTAATTTACAGTTTCGTTGGAGGCCACAGACCAAGCAAAATCATGCGCTTTGTTGATAAGATCACCAAGTCCAAGTACTTCCAGAAGGCGACAGAGACGGAGTTCATCAAAAAAAAGATGGAGGAGGTTTCTAACACGCCTCTACTGCTGACCGTGGAACTCCAGGAAGTCAGAGGAAAACTGTCCGTCAATATCCCCCCTCCTCCCACTGATAGGATATGGTGAGCAAGGGCTTTTACTGTTTGTCACACAGACTGTCTTCAGCGCCCTCTGCTGGTGGTTTTCATACACTATGTTCTGTCTAGGTATGGATTCAGGACGCCGCCTCACCTCGAACTAAAAGCTCGACCAAAACTGGGTGAAAGAGAAGTGACTCTCGCACACGTGACGGACTGGATAGAGAAGAAACTGGAACAGGAGTTTCAGGTTTGAACTGACAATATTTTTTATTTTGAATTGTTTTGTGATGAAATTTGTTTAGCTGTGACTCGTCATCTCTCTGGTTTTCCCTCAGAAAATCTTTGTAATGCCAAATATGGACGATCTGTGGCTGACGATAATGCACTCTGCCATGGATCAGCGCACTGTGGCAGAACCATTAGCCGGGCCAGTGGAGGACTCAGACACTTCGGAGCCGGGCAGTGAGAGTTAGCAGTGGCGTTTGTTTACAGTATTTCTAATGTGTGATGAAGATTAAATGTGAACTGGAACCAAAGTAGTTCAGTCTTTATTGTCATTCAGATACATTCCTTTAGTGAGTGTTTTCTCACCTAGCCAACAGAAGAGCTTGTATAATGTGATTGTCCTGAAAGTAACACTAAAACGTAGTGGCCTACTGTTCTGCCAGACAGATGAGGATTCAGAAGGGCTTGGATCGATGAATATGTCCCCGACATGGAGGATCTGAGAAAGCGTGGTTGGTCCAAATTCTGAACAAGTTAAAGAGAAGCATTCACCAGATAACCTTACAGCCTGCAGGGGGACTAGTTTCTGCCGAGGCCCGATATGAAGCACAGTAGCCTCTTTCTACGGAAAATAAGTACGAAGTTTTAGTTTAACACTGAACTCTCCTTTGAAAGCTTTGAAACTTGACACTAATAAATAGTGTTACGGCTTTTTACGCTGATCAGGTGTTAACGTAACAGTATTCCATTTTGCTGTGATCTCAGTTAGAGGCCTCGCCCTCTTTTTGCCTATGACCCTTAAAATACCACTGATGCCCTCTTTATAAATTACTTCGACTGTAAAAGTGTAATGATAAAGCTAATTCGCTTCTAGGAGGATGAAAAGTATGCAAGTGTAGTTCTTCTGTATACACTATGCTGTGTATGTGCTTGGTAATAATATGATGCTTCTATACTGAATGTTGTGTGTATTTTGTTGTACGAAGAAACTTCTTTGCTTTGGATATGCAAACAGTTTGCACAGCTAACACTTCTTTCATTTGAACACACCGTCTTTAATGCATCTCTTTTTGTAATTTTACAGAGAATGGAATTACAATGTAATGTAGAGGCACTTTCATTTACATTAAGTTTTGGTACGAGTTCTGTTGCTTCCGTTGCCAATAGTGTAAAGTCTCATCTACACATTGATGCTTTGTTTAAAGCTACATATCCAGTGTTCAGCCTTGTTTAATAATACAAATGTTTAATTCTTATACTAACAATTTGTTTACAATCATTTATGTTGTTTTTGTCGTGCAATTCTAAAAAAGTGACATCAAAATGTAATTCTCCTTTAGCCTTCTCTTTTGTTATTCTGTTAATTTTATCAAGAAGGATGTATTTTTTGTTGTATATTTCTTGCAATACAAAAAGGAATGAAAATATTTGAAGGATATATGAATAAAATGTAATGATTTATATTTGTGAATTCAATGACTTTGTAAATTGTATGTAATTTTTAAGGCCAAACTTGACCATTGCTCTATATGCCTTATTTATGGCTTAATAAACATTGGTCTCTGAAAGGAATTTTGAGTTTAGTTATTATTGATACATTTGTGCTTATTTTTCATAAAGGCATTGTGATCTTCACTCAGTGCTGAGTTGTGCATGCAGAGGTGTATGATGGGGGGGGGGGGGGGAATCACAAATAAAATTTAACTTTACAGTCTTTGCCAGATGTATTAAAGTTTTAATGGCATATCTTTTTGTTAATCCAAATTGATGTGATGGCATCATGGATGTATGACATTCTTGCCACCCTCTACATCTCTTACTACAAGGCTATGAATTAGAATCATTATAGTTGAATTTCAAAATAATTGGCAGTTTTTATCCAAAAATGTCCTCTTTTATTTTTCTAACGATACAATCGTTACACCTTAGCACTATAGGGAAACACTAGATGGGACATGACAATCGTTGACATGACAAATGTGGCGGCCATCTTGTAATTTTTGGACCTGGAGAAATTGCAGATACTTCACAGCAAGTCCACCTGTACCATAAGATGTTTATGTCCATGCTATCCATGCACTGTATGGCTACTTGGTCCATCAGCTCTATTAGTCCTTTAAAACATGAATGTTAGATACAACCATTAAAGTAAATATAAGGATAATTCTTAGTATTCATAGCTGTGAATAGAATGGACAATCACAATATGGCCGCCAACGTGCTTACCTTACGCGCTAGTGAAAGTTTACTGTTGCCTAGCAACACAGCTGTTGGCAACGGTCGGCAACCGAGCGGAGAGGTGAGTAGGGCTTTTGCTCTTAATTTTTAATATAAGTTCCAATTAAATTATTTGAATGAGCGCATTTGTTTCTACACCGTCTCTCAGTGTGGAAAAAGTTATAATATATTGCATATATTCTGTTTTTCTTATAATGCGCTGAATTAAGCTAATCCAAGCTAACGTTAGTTGGGGACCAAGCTTTTAAAGAAAGGGCTCGTGTATAATGAATGAGTCAATCCTGCCAATTTTTTTTTTTACATTTTTACACGTTCAGGTCAAATGGAGAGCCCTGTTGAGACAGAAGCGTTGGAGGAGACATTTTCTCAGAATGATGACACTGAAGAGGAGACGGTCCCTGTGGGTGTCGGTTCAACAGACCATGGGCCCGAGGGACAGTCAGACCTCGAGCCCGTGGACCCAACAGAACACATTGGAAGTTGGCAGGTGCCGTTAGCAGCCGAAAGCTCTGGTAACACTAATCTTCTCTGTCAAAATGTACAATGCATGATACAACCGTGAATAGTTTTCTTTCTCTCTTTTTTACCTACGGTTTGTTTGTATACGTTTTTTCAGATTTAGAAAATGTCACCCAGGTCCCGGTGTCTCCAGACCTGTCAGACACATTGGAATTAGTTCAGGATCCAAGGCCACAACTTAATACTGCTGCTGATGATAATGATGATGATGAGGAGGAGGAATTTGTTCTTGGCCCAGATCATGTATGTACATGTTTTGTTTGTTGTAATGAAAGAAACTGTATTATTTTACCCCAAGCTTTAACACTGATTTAGCCTATAGAGTATTATTTTATTTTTTTTCCTCTTTGCATTATTGACTGTTTTTGTGATAAATATCCTTCTTTCTTTGAAAAAAAAAATCTTCCTTCTTCCCTAGGAACTGGTCAAAAGGCATCAAGCAGCACTCAATTTTCAGCTCAACAAAGAGCTGGACATAGTTAAGGCTGCATTGAAAGAGAAGGTGATTATTTTCTTGTCAATGTACATGATCTGTTTTAATTATTTGTATTCCCAATTTGTCCAGCAGGTGGTGCCACTGATTTGAGAATTGAGAAATAGTGACTGTCTTCTGTCATTGGCAGCTTGCCCAGGATAAATCGGATGAAGCTGAGATCAATGATGCATCATTGGAACTTCACAGACTTCATGAGAATCTGGCCAGACTGCAGTACAAGTTAGATGAAGTTCACCAAACCAAGAGCGCCACTGTGGAAAAACATCAGAAGGCTCTCGATCAGCTGGAGGCCAACAAGAGCCAGTTTAACAACACAACAAACCAGCTCAAAAACTCTAATGCTTATGGTGAGACTTTTTAAGTAGGCCTATTTAGTGTGCTTTATTCTGACTATCATTAACTGATAACGTAACCCCTTCCACTAGTGTCCCAGCTTCAGTCAGAGATTGACAACTTGACACGTAATCTGACTTTCACCCAAGACGTCAGTAAAAAACTCCACTCTAACACCAAAGCCATAAGAAATGCCACACATAAAGCGGAAGCTGAGAAGTTACAAGCTGAAGAACAAAAACAAAAACAGGTACGTGGCATAAAATGGCCAAAGTGATAATTAAACCAGGTTCTGCTTTTTACTCATGGCACCAATTTCCTGCAGGATTTATATGTGAAACGCTTGACTAAAGAATTGGAGATGCTGACAGAGCAGGTGGCCTTGTACAACGCTGAGACCAGTGCCCAAGCAGAGCAGACACAGGCGGCTAAAGAGGCCCTTTCAGAGGTAGCAATGTGGCTCAACTTTCACACTCAAGTATTTGACCAATGATACTTTTGTTCAAATTATTTTTAACCTTCAAAGCAACTTCAACATTATAATATGACTATGCAATATTGGACTTGTATGAAATTAACTATATCCATATATCAAATGAACAAAGAAGCAGTGTAGAGGAGATGCCGCTTTTTTACTATTTAACTGTCTGCACATTTCCTGTCTATTTTGCACACCCTGAGTGATCTTACTGAATGCCAAATGGAACAAGTGAATTTCTCCGTTGTGAGATCATTAAAGGTTTATCTTATCATATGTGTGCTGTTACTAAATCACTACAAATAAGTGAGTAAGTAAGTATGTGTGGAACTACTGCTCAATCATTCCAGCATGAGCAAAAAACCTACTGCTTCCTCCACAGTGTCACTACTACTGATAACTAATTTTTTAATGTCTTTTTAAATGTCAAGCACTTTGTGATGCACCTGTGTATGAAAAGCGCTTTATGAATAAAGATTAATTAATAATGTCTAGAATACTTGTACAAATGCATTGCTACAATACAATTGTTGTCCTTGGTCATAGGCTGAGATGCAAATGGCGTCCTTGCAAATGGCTCGTAAACAGCTTCTACAGGAGTGGAATAGTAGCCTTGTGGGAATGAGAAGACGAGAAGAGGCTTCTGCAGCGATGCAGGAGGCCGCACAGTAAGGCTACTCTGACTAAGGCTCAAGATATTTGCTGCGTTTAATCAATACATATTTTCTTTACCCCTGCAGTTTGCTTGAGCACCAGTTGCTCTCACAGGACAGGGAGATTAAAGGCTATAAGAAAACTATCATAAAGGAACAGGAGCAAAATGAGATACTTACGAGGCAGCTGAAGAGGGCCCAGATGGACAACTCTACCACTAAATCACAAATAAATCAGAAACAGGGCCAACAGGAGGTCCTGCAGACCCACTACAGCGCCGGCCTGCGCACACTGCAGGAGACAGAGCACAACCTCGCAGAGCTCACCAAGGTCAGCAATGGAAAACTGTCAAATGTTTTGGAATATTGTCACTGATTTGGTCTCTTCTTTAGGAAACTAGCAACCTTGAATCTGAAGTCAAAGATCAGCGGCGACAGATTGAGAAGGAAAGTACACTACGCCTGGAGTTAGAGGACAAAGTTGTGTTTGCGATGCAGCAGAAGTTCACACACAACATGGCAGCCAAGAACTCCCAGAAGCTTTCGGGCAAGTTGAATGCACTAAAGAAGGAAAAGGTATATACATATATACATATATACAATATTATACGTCTAATAAGCATGCAATGTTAATTCATACAGACATGGCTTTGTAGGTCCCTTTTTTACATCTGCATAAATTCATTTATTTCTTTTTCCATTAGATTACTCAGTTGTGGCAGCTGGAGAATGAAATCGTTGCAGCTGAACTGGAAAGCAGCGAAATTGGGCAGAATCTGGACAACTTGGGATTCACCCAAAAGGCCTTAGATGAAGAACTGGCAAAGATGGACAGGCAGCTCTCTGACCAAGGAGCGAAAATGTCTTCCTTCATGTTCTTCGTTAGGCAGAAGCAAAGCATAGTCACTAAACTCAAAAAGAAGATTGATCAGATTACAGAGGCTACAGGGGTAAGGCGACGAAAACGTATTTCCTCTGGCTTCATAAATCAAGGATAACAAATAAAATTAGATGCATTATTTTTTCTTTATCAGCATGAGGATCTCAGCCCTCTGCAAATCCAAGTGGATTCATTGAAGGCACAGATTGAGGAGTTGGAGGGGAACATTCGCCGTGACCACCATCTCTGGATCAAAAAACAGGGGACCCTTATGGGACAAACCCAAGAGCTCGAGACGGCCAGCAAGAACATCCTCCAACTGCAGACCGAGCAAACGTGCATGCAGCAGGAGAAAATACGCGTCGAAAGTATGTGTGTTTATGAGTGTAAAATACTTCGAGAGAGCTTTCATTTTACCTTAAATATGTGGAAGACGAGGCATACGTTACACACTGGACTCCCCCTATTCAGTGCATAGCAATCTGTGAAATGTAATAATATACAAATAATATATTGCGCTTACCGGTTCTCATTCTTCTTCCAGGTCTGATTGGAGGAGAACACACGGATGAGAAAGAAATTCAGAAGAACACACAAATACTGCGAGGAGATTTGACCAAACTGAGCGCTCTGCTGAATAAGAACAAACAGCTGAGCCAGGCGCTGGAGCTGGACAACACGTTGATGCAGATGGACTTCATCAAGAAAGTCAAGGCACGGGTCTCGCCATATCCAGCTGATGTGCATTTGTTGAAACTCGGGTCGGTTAGTAACGGTTAGTTTGGCTTTATTGCGTTTTCAGGAGAAAGAGCTGGACTCCATCAAGCTGCAGATGAAATTGGAAAAAACCGCGGAGGAAAAAGACAGACTTTTCAATTGTCTGGTTGAAGCCGAGTTAGTTTTTTTTTTCTTCTGTACCAGCAGTGGTCTTATCTGATTATTAGCGTCACGTGTTTTAGCTGAAAATATGCCATCCTTTGTTGGGGACAGGCGGCAGATCATGTTGTGGGAGAAGAAGATTCAGATTGTTAAAGAGATGTACTCCGCTGTGCAGGGGGTGGAAGAGCAGGCAGACGTTCAGAGGATGAAGGCGGAGATACACCGTATGGAGGTAAACTATTCCGATGTTCACACGATGTTCACATACCAAATACTGCCCGGAGGTAGGATTACCCTATTATACCGTACTGGGGTCTGTAAATGAACATATGCCTAATCTGATCGCATTAACATGTGTACTGTGTGCAGGTGCGCCTGACCCAGCTGATGAAAGAGCGAGAGCGGCTCCTGAGAGAGAGCGAGGCCACCGTGGCGAGGCGCGAGACGATAGTTCGACGCAGGGAGTCCGTGCTCCACAGCTCGCCTGACAAACGCACGACGAAGGGGGAACTGCAGCGAAAGATCGAGACCCTGCAGCGCAAAATCTCTGCCACGCGCAAGGTAACTCACGCGCGTGTCGACGTCAGATTTAAAGCTGCGTTATGCAACTTTCTTAATGCGGAGAATGAAGTTGACGTCCGTACGAATTTGACCTCGTAGCGACCCAGTGGCTGTTGGAGTGGTCCGCGTGGCGCCTTTACTTTCGATCACACGGGTGTCTAGGACGTTCCAGGATCAATAGTTTGGAAGGTTTTCTCTGCTGACGGACCCTCTCACCAGAAAATCTACAAAACAAGTGATCGTGGAGCGTTGTCGAGACCACCGTGATCGAAAGTAAAGGCGCCATGCGGACCACTCATACAGGCGCTGGGTCAATGGCAACTTTTTTTTTCTTTAAGTATATTTACTCAAAGCAGAATTCATTTGTTTTTCCTCCGATGGTGATTGAAGCAAGTGACAGATTGCGAGCGGGAGGTCCGGGAGCTGCAGGAGAGCCAGGCGACGGTGGACAGTTGGCTCTCGCTGCAGAATCAGCTGCTCGTAGACCTTTGTGGAAACAACTTCGCCCTCGACCAGGACTTTGTCAGTCTTCTGGACACAAAAGACAGAGTAAGGGCTGTGTCTAATGGCTGGTGTACACTGTGCTATTGTTGTGGTCTTGTAAGGTTTTTAGATGTCACACTGCACGTCAGGGATGGGAAAATCGTGAGCTGCACTCCTGTAAAAAAAAATCCTGTAAAAACACATGAATACATTTGTTTGTATCGTTTAATAATTGTTCTCTGTTCTGTTCCTAAAGTTAGTAGACGTTTCTTGTCGTCTAATAAAACAGACGAATCTTTAATTTTGGAATTCACATTGTGTGCAGAACTTGTCCCGGCTGGTGGTTCTTCAGAACAGGGCCAAGAAGCTTCAGAGCGTGCTGGACAACAACTACAAACCTTTGTCAAACAGTGCGTCCGTAGAAGCCGCCCTGCAGAGTCAAATGGAGCGAGTGCACACTGTCAGCACCATCCTGCACCGAGTGTGCCAGGACTTCCCCCAGCACCAGGGGGCGCTGCGCAAGCTGACCCTGGTGCTGGCTGCTCATTCACAGGAGCGGGAACCTGAACTCGAGGTGTCCTGAGAGAAAAAGATTCAGGGTGCAGACTGTGGGAACTGGCCCAGTCTAGAAGCAAAAAGGAATATCAAATTATTCAAATACATTTGTTCAGTTCAGTTTATTTCCGTTTGGTTCCAGGAACAGCGGTGATATTTGTTTTTGTGACATTTCTGTTTTCTATTTACACAAAGTCAACGGTCTTCTACTTCAGTAAGGACAATCAAATTAATAACGTTGGGTGAATTAAATTTCGAAAGCATCTTTTGCTTTTGTTTGGACTGATCGTAAATTAAAAACCTTCCACCCTTTAGAACTGCTTTCATTTAAACAATTGTTTGACACTGATTGATGACGCACGGCTGGTCTCTTCTACACAACCTCAAGCGACTACAGTCTCTAATATTCCACCATTTTCAGAACTCGATCCCGTTTCGCAGCTTTGATCAAACCAGGATTCTGCACAGATAAATGTATTATTCAAGATTGATTGATTGATTGTCATCATTTCACTGCGAGCCAATAAGTATCGCCTCGCTGACACTAATCTTTAGTGCGTCATTGATTTCCAATGTGACGTCCGTGCTTGTTGGTGTGGCTGCACAAAGCTGTGGAACCAGCTTCTGTGTGGCCTGATAATAATCCACATCATATCTGACAAACACTTGAACTGGCCTCGACATTTGTCTTCTTATTATTAAATACATAGCGGCGAGTGGAATAAGATGAGACACTTTTTGCTTTGATGTTTATTGTGTAAAACAGTATAATAAATAATCCTTAAAATATGCCTTAGAAAACAATACCTCTTTACTTTGACTATAAAAGTGCAATTATAAAACTCGCTTCTTGGAGGATGAAAAGTGTAGTGCTTCTTTATACAATATGCTCCGTGTGTGCTTAGTATTAAGGGCCATAATACAGATACTGAATGTGTTAATACACTTCGGATACAACAGTGTGCCCAGCTAATTCTCTTATTTTATTGTTTACATTTTAATATTTATCATTAGAAATTTTATGCAAAAGATTTATCATAATATATATTCTCCTTTCATATGCATATGCTCTAAAGATTAACAACACACATTATTTATTAAATCTAATCCAGAATCACCCATTTGCAAAAACTATTGAATTTTAATTTAAAATTGCTGTTTTTAATTGGATCAGAGGCTCAGTTTACCCCAATCCCGAGTCATATTACTACATTTTTTCTCCTTTGAAAAGAGCAAGATAGTTGTGATTATTTAAGTAGAAATCTGCCCAAACTATTAATCTGCTTTCATATCTAACAAAATGACCAACCAACATCAGAAAAAATGTTGCTATTTGTTCTTTTGTTACAATTGTTTTTGTCAGGTCAAACATTCACTGTGAGTGAACACTTTTTTTGGTACAAAGTGTGGTTATTTTACAGCCAATTTTGTGTCTGGCAAGTTCAAATCACGTAAAGATCAAATCCATTCTCTTACATACAAATACAAATGTTTTGTTTTCGAATGGGTGGCTCAATTAACTTCTGACTCCCATAGACTCTTCAAACTTCTCCACCTAGACTTTGGAAACTACGCCTAAATAAATGTTTGACATTCAAATGTGACTTCCTGGTAGAAGTTGTCGCTTCCTGGTAGAAGTTTGTCATTCATTAATTGCAGGTTGGATAGATCAAAATCTCTGATGGAGTTTATTACTTCACTGTTCACAAACGTTTCATATTAAATTCCCAGTTAAAAGTTCTTCATATCAGGCATTGAACTTATCACATATCAGTGTTTTTTATTCATTTGTTTTTTTACATAAACAGGTCCAGTTACAGATGCATTAAACATAATCATCATCATCATCATTTTGACAATTAATTGGCAACTGAAGACCCAGTGGTTGGTTAGAGCATTTGTCCACAGAACCAAAAGGTTGATGGTTCGAATCCATGTCTCTCTTTTTACCCCCATTTTGTCTGTCCATGCTTCGGTATGTAGTATAGATTAATGATTATTTTGTGCATCACAGGTTTGAGAGTAACGCAGTGTCAGTTCTGTATATAACTGCTTTATGACAATAGACCTAGTTGAATATTTGAAGATAATTTCTCCTGTAGTTTCTCCTGTTCACGTAAATCCAAGTTGATTAATGAGGCACAAATAGGTGAATGAAAGAGAAAGTGTAATCGAATCTTTTAATAACCATGTGACGTTTGCGATAGTTTATCTGTTGCATATCGGTTGGGAACGTGCCGGCTGGTGGCGATTCTCATTCATTGTATTAAATAATGTGAAAATGATAAGGGTACCCGTTGTTAGGACTTGGCGCTGGCTGCATGAAGCTTGGTAAACACGACTATAATAATCTCTCGTATCAATATATGCCCTGGTAAAGTATAGTATAAAGACCGGGACTTGGTGACAGTGTGGATATAGGAACCAGTTTTTTGCCTAACAGCGTTACACTTTCACAAGTCGTAGCTCAAAAGAAAGAGTATGAATTACAAAAATGATCATTAGTATCAGTCACTGGGTCCATGATCTCTTTGTACAACACCAAAAATTTCCTCAAAAACTAAATATTTTTTCCTCCATGTAATAGTATTGGCCTTTAGAACGCTGTGATGTCACCTGCAACCCAGCAGTAAAATCAGTGATGTCATAGAGGGCCGGTCTTGACCCAAAAGTCCCGGGACAATTTTTTTATGCCAGTCCAGCCCTGGCTGCAAATTTCATTATCTTCCGTTACTATCCCTAGTTATTAGCGCTAGAAAATATCTTAAATATTACGACAACGTGGTTATTGCTGTATTTTACTAAACCATTTTAATAGATCAGGTTCAACTAAAAGTAAATGGTGTCAAAACAAGAATAAAATAAAACTTCAAATCATTACCGTATTTTTTGGACTATAAGTCGTTTCGAAGTATAAGTTGCACCAGCCAAAAAAAAAAAGCATAATGAAGAAGCAAAAAACATATATGAGTCGCTACTTGGGCATGGAGGCGTAACTGCTCCGTTTACGTTGTTCAAGCTCTCATTTGCAACCTCGTTCCTCTAGCTGTGACCATCGAGCTTTTATCCCGCGTTGACCTTCATTTTGTTTTCTTCAGTGCCTTAAGAGTAACCTCCGCGTTTCGCCAGTCACTCACTAGTTTCTCGCTCACTCCAAACTTTCTTTCTGCTGCTCGAGTACTGTTTTTTAAATCTTCAGTGGTTCAGGAGTAGCAGATACTGGTACACAAGCCTAGAGCGCCCTCTAGCGGGTTGTCAGTGTGAAAATAGCAAACACGTGAATTATATATTGTGATAAATATAAGTCGCACCTGAGTATAAGTCGCACCCCCAGCCAAACTATGAAAAAAGTGCGATTTAAAGTCAGGAAAATGCGGTACTGAAACTGAACTTTTTCACATTTTTAAGTTTCTGTGTGGTTTTGTTTTGGGCTGAGTAGGCACATGATGTTTCCAGAATGCTATATTTACTGTGCTTATAACACGAAGTGCCACCTTGTTTACTTAAATAGGGGCGCCTATTTCCATGAGTTTGCACTGGGCCAGATGATTATAGCAAACAGAAAACCGCACACACACAATTAGTCAACTATGCAAGAGTATGAAAAAAATCCCTCCCCTCAGTAGTAAACCCACAAGGGCTTATTTCCTGCTTTTTCACGGAGGACTTTGCACTCACTGCTCGCCCCGCTGTCACCGATGTGGTATGTATGTTCTCCTTTCTTTGATTAGCAGTATTTTCTATTTTAATCTCTGTTCAGGCGCACCCGCACTATAAACAAATAGTATCAAGCGGCAGATGTGCGATGTCATTTGATATTGAGCAATCTGTGTCCGGTCAAACAACATGAGTGGAGCTTTCTTGATAATTGCAAAATGTGTTTCACGCTGCCGGATCCTCATTGTCTGTCTGGCTTCTTGTTTTACAGGTTCCCCAGCACGCCCACGCATAAACATACACGCACAAGACAAACACCCACAGGAGGCGTGGAAACAACCCGTCAGAGAACCTATTTCATATGGCATTTCCTTCACCCCTTAGTCAGTCATTGTACGGCATGAGAAAGTGAGAGAGAGAGAGGGAGCTTGTTGTGTCCGTTGGCATAACACTGGGACTCGGCATGGCGGGAGAGTGCACACCGGTGGTGCGAGATTTGAAGGAAATGACGGAGGAAGAACTGTGGGAACTTATCAACGACAATCGACATCGGATTTCTCTGGATGTGAGGCCGTGCGTCGTGATCCCTTACCTGAGGCAGGCCCGAGTGCTGACGGAGATGGATGAAGATGAGATTCTGTCAAGCCATTCCCTCACCAACCGCTCCATGAGAACAAGTAAGGACACGACATCACGGTGTCATCAGAACAATTATGACTAAAGATTCAATTCATGTTGGTGTCATGGTTGGCGTAGAGCAGGGGTGTCAAACTCATTTTGGTCTTGGGGCCGTATACAACTTAATCGGATCTCAAGGGGGCCAGACCAGTAAACTCATTCCAAAATTACATAGAACTAACAGTAAGTCCACTTTTTTTTCCCTTGTATTAGTGCAAAGAAGAAGAAGTAAATTATAAAAATCTTTATATGAAATGAATTGTCCCTTTTAGTGGCGCTGAATATTGTATTCCTTAAGCACCGAAACTTGCTGCATGCACACCAGGCACACGGGTTTCCCATTCACCTCCGTGCACATATAGGAAGAGGTCCATTTTTCTTGAAAAATTCACTGAAGAGGGTGCCAGAGTCAACAGAAAAAGCAGGTAAAGCGATAGAACTGACTCAAACACAGCGCCCCTAGCGGACAATATAAGAACTGCACATTTTAAATGAAGTTTATTCTTCTTTAATAATGCATATTTATCCCGTGGCCCGGACTGAACCCACTGGCGGGCCGCTTCTGGCCCGCGGGCCGTACGTTTGACACCCCTGGCATAGAGCAACATTGTGGGAAATACTTTCTAATAGTAAATTCCTAACTGTTTAAAGGTGACACCAATTTACCTGACGATAAATCAAAACGTTTAACCTCTTAACCCTCCACCTGAACCACATCTTCTCCAGTTTGGCTTTGCCCAAATCTAAGAGCTTCTCGAACAAAGCGCCAAAAACAGCGACGAAAACGAGGATGAAAATACAACAGAAAAAGGCAAAAAAAGACCACGAAAGTGCGACAAAAACACAATGAACGCGCGACAAAAACACGATTGAAAGGTGATGAAAAAGCAACACAAAAAAATGGCAAAAAGACGACACAAAAAACCCACCAAAACCAGACCAAAAAAAGACAAAAGTGCGGCAACAACGCGACGAAAAAGTCACGATCAGTTTTGTAGGTCTTAGCTTTCAAATGAGGCGTTACTCTGGCCTATATGCTGTGAGCTCCGGTCCAGAAGCTTTTAGATTTGGATAAAGTCGAACTGGAGAAAATGTGCTTGGTTCAGACTGTGGGTCAGAGATTACAATGTGAAAGTGAGGAGTGAACCTTGGCTAAACTAAACCTAGAACCAGATTATACCAGGACTAAAAGCTCAAACCAGGGCTTTTCTAGACGACCTTTGATAGTTGTTTGTTATGATCTCTAAGGCCGTTTTCACACATGTCTCGCCTAGAGACCGCCTTAGCTCCAACTCTATTTACGCCAAAGTGAGTTTGGTCCGAGTTCATCCACGCTCGCACAAAACATCGTAACATCAGCCACGCAACAACGATCAGCCGTTCAACGAACTTATTCCCATGACGACGGGCATGAACCTGTCAATGTGCTGACAGGGTGATGGTGTCAGCACATCGTCAGGGCGCGCACTTTGGAAATGTTTTGGCCTTTTTGGGACTTCTATTTTCACTACACACCTCTCTAACTCCGTGGTGAGTTTTACCATTTCATTGCCTAAATCTACAGTGTGATCATTTGGTTGGTTTTGAGAAGTTTGTGTTGCAGTTGCGAGAGGAACCCCATTAACGGAACGCACATTTTAAGATTGTTTAGTAATTTTACAAAAGTTCCATCAAGTTGTAAACCAGCCCTGCCTTGATGATTTCAAGTTAATCCATTTTGCCTCCTCAGAGCAAATCCGTCATTCTTACTTCGTGCAAAAAAAAGGCATCAAAGCAGAGCCGTGGGAAGAACTTTTAATTAGGGGGTGCGGAGGGATAAAGTTTACCGATGTTCACTGTGGCGCCGGTGTTCCGGTTCTCGCCGTGACCATGTGACGACGTGATGTTTACATTTTGCGCGAGCTCAGCACATGGATATTTCATAAAAGGCTCGGTACGATTGTAGCTAGCTGTGCGCCACCATGGCCAATTAGCTGTTGTGGACCTGCTGTCTCCCCCTGAAGTCGAAAGGAACAGGAAAGGATTGTGTGTGATATTCATGATACTGACATTGAGATAAAAGGCAATAAAGGCTTCAGTCTTACCATATGAGTGCGTTGGCGGGGGCCTAAAATCTAACCTCTAAGGCCCAATCTCAATTCTCTTTTCTACCCCTACCCGTTCCCCTCGCCCTCGCCCTTTCACTACACCTTGAAACCGAGGGCTGAGGGTGAGGGTTGAAAAGACCGCCCTAAGAAACGGGACAGCCCTCCATTTGACTGCATTTTACAACTGTTATGCAACCGAGCGTTTTGGTGGAGAAGGCTTGATGCAGAGGCAAAGAAGTATTTTATTCACTCCGGCGCATAGGCGTCACCTCAGAGTAGGACGCGCATGTTAACCACTGAAGTAAACGTTAACCCACTTCTCACTGCCTGAGCTCACTTCTTGTTTCACAATAAGAGCACATTAGAATCTTCCTTTCCTTGTGGCCACAAAAACACATCAAAGTGGCTTACACTAACAGATGATTAAGGTTATGTGAGTTTGTTTGTATATATATTTTTTTATCAATTATAACACATGTATATGAAAGAAAATGTAAAAAAGCAAGCCTCTACTTGTCTCTATAGCATGTTTCTACTGAACCAGTTCATCAGTAACTTGTTACAGACTGATGCTGTTTTGTAACACTTAAACAACAGGACTCGGTCTCAGCCCAAACCCTACAGATTTTCATCTATTTGTGCTTCATCCGGCGGTTCTTTCTCCTTCCTCCTGTCCGTGTGTTGCTGCCTCTACCGCCGGGTCGCTGTGCCTGCAGCCTGTTAGCCAGAGCTGCACGAGATCGGCCGATCCGCTCATAGCGGGACGGGCAGAGGTAAACCCACTCACCGTGCGCTCAGGGCACAGGGCCTCTGTCGGGCCTGAGCGGAGGCTGCAGAGGTGCGCTCAGACCAGGGACAGACAGCCTCGGACCCGGGCTCAGAGCACAGCGGCGCGGGGAGACAGGGGGGAGACGGGGGGGGGGGGGACAGGGGGGAGACAGCGGGCGCAGCAGCGAGGCACTGAACCCTGTGTGTCATGACAATAGCGACGTATTGAAAGTTTGGAAAGAAACTCCAAAGTCATTCAATACATCGCAAATAAACTGAGCATTTGCAGCAGCAAAGTGAAAAACGTGACACGTTTAAGGCAATGGACTGTTTTAATTGTTGCACAAAGCGAATAAAGTCACGAACGAAGCGTTTTTGCAACTTTATGAATGTTGTAAGAGTGCTTCTTGATGATATTCGTGAAGTCTTTTCGCAGCTTATTTCCGTGTTTTGTCAAACTCCTCCTACCCCTTCGTCTGAAGTGTGCATCTGAAAAACCCTCGCTTTGTGGCCCTCTTGCTCACCCCTACCCCTCGCCGCAAAATAGAATTGGGACACCCCTTCGGCTCTCGCAAACACGCTAAACGGAGGGGAAGGGCTAAGCGGAGGGCTATGGGGGAGAATTGAGATTGGGCCTAATTCACAGCGGCTGTTTAGACCGGCTTAAAGTGCTGCGGTTAGATTCACACTGACCCTAAAGTGCTGCTCTCGGGCCTAAAGTCCCTTTAAAACGCCCTAACTGTCCAAAGGGTCAGGAATATAGTGGGGAGTTGTGGTTTCGTGCTTGGTCTCCCCCAGTTTCTTTACGCCCACATCCAAAACTGAATGTGCTCTCATGTGTAACCGTTATTCGCACGAAAACCACATGATTAAGAAAATGTGAACGTCAGTTTTCAGGAAATCTGCGTTCTTCTAGACTTTAAATAGAGCACTATTCACCCCCAACGCTGTTCCCTTTTTTGAATGTATGTTCCCCCCACTGGGAGCATGCACAGTGCAACTTTCAGTGGCCCTCGACAAAGCAGTGCATCTCGACGGAACAAGTTGAGCTTTATCCTAGAAAATAACACATTTTATGGAACCTCAGATACAAAGCAAGTTACGCCATTTAATGATCTATTTTAACTCATCGGACCCTCTATCTGGCAGGCCCATATTGACCCACTGCGCTGTGTACCTACCTATACGATGACGACATCAATAGTAATATCCTGTCTTTTCCCCAGGCTACATGCTCGACCTGCTGCGGACCCAGGGCCGAAATGGGGCGGTGGCATTACTGGACGGCCTCATGATCCACTACCCCACGCTCTACACCCAAGTGACGGGACGCAAGCCCAGCACGGAGCCCTCCCGATTCAGTGGTCTGTATCATTTATCACTCACAGTAATAATGCAGTAGAGCTTTAGTAGACGCTCAAAGTTGCTTTACACTTTTGTGCATTACCCGTTCATTCCATACCCGCTGGTGGGTAAGATACATACTGTGTGTAACCACTCAGTGTGACCCTGACCTATATCAAACAATCACTCACACACTGTCCCACCCACGCTCCTCTGGTATTTCCTCACCGCCCCCCATCCAGGTTACAACCAGGCCCGACCCAGTTCGCTTTATGAGATCTGATGAGCTCAGCGTTCATACACGTCTGTACTTTTGCCCATTTTCTTTCACTTTAAAACCATGTTACACAAGGAACCTCTGACACAAAACCAACAAACCGTGTTACACGCTCATATCGTGCCTTTAAGTCAGTGGCGTCAGCGGCAAATATTTGAGTGTGCATATTTATGACGCTTTACATGATGCTGCCATGACCCCCCGCCACCTTCAGTGATATAATATTTAATTTAAAACAAGGCCGGATTGTTTGGTTGGAGCAAACATATATACCAGCAGCGTGCGTCACTCTCGGTTTGGCAAGTCCTATGCATTTCCAAACATTGCAATACTTTACTTTTCGCTCATCAACACTATATCACACAGTATTAGCTGAATTTGTAAACCTATGGGGCGTATCTTTCTGCTGTAGTTTTGGGGGCAGCTATAAGCCTGCCCTCTCTTGTTTCTGTGCAGGCTTGATCAAGTCCTCGGAGCTGACGGAGTACCTGGTCCGGGCCGTGACCGGGATGCAAAAGGAGCTGCAGGAGGCGCTCTCCGAGGCCGGCCGCATGTCCGCACGCTGCACCTCTCTGGAAACCGAACTCGGCCAGATCATGGAGCACGAGGAGAAGAGCCGATACCTCCAGACGGAAAACGAACGCATGCAGAGGCAGATCAGGACCTTGCAGAGGGAGATCACCAAGATGAAGGACGAGAAGTGCGACTTCTACGTGCGCTACACGGCCGCCATCGAGGAGAAGTCGGCGGTGAACATGCGCCTTCATGACCTCACGGTGCAGGTATAGGGTTTCCGCCATAGACAACACACTCTTCCCTGCAACAGACACAAAGCAAGTCCTCCTGAAGATTATTTTTAGAACACTTCTGATACAATCTGCTGGACTGTAATTCCAACCCGACTTTTGTAGTGCTGAAAAAATTCCCCTTTGTTTGCTTCCTTGTCCTTGCAGGTTTACCAGCTTCAGACCGGGTTGCAAAAAGCCCAGTCCGAGAACGAATACCACAAGAGGTGCTCTCTCAGACGCACGCCGTCGCTCAGCGCTCCCCAATTGCAGGAGGAGGTGCGGAGTCTGCGCTGCCAGTTGGAGAAGGCCAAAACGGTGGACCCGGTAAGAACTAAAGGGAAACACCCACCATTATGAATACGTGTATTAATAATGTGCCGGTTCATTAGGCTCGCAATGACATCTTGGCGCAGGATTTGGCGGAGGCGATCGGCAGTCAGGCGGAACTGGCTGAGCAGCTTCAGAGCTACAGGGAGGAGAATGAGCAGCTGCACAGAGACAAACAGCTGGTGCGTTGGAGACTTGTCCGAACGGCAACAAAAGATTGAGATTTCTCCGCAATTACAGTTTGTATTACTTGTAAATGTACGGAGGTGCGAGTGTATGAACTCTGTAAATGGATGATGCGTAGCCAAAACAATTTGAAAACACGGCACAAGCGTAAACATCATGACTGCTTTAGTGTAAAGTGTTCTCCGTAGTAATGTACACTTGGAAGACCTTCTGCGGAGAACACTTCATACTCTTTGCTTTGAATGTGTTGAACAAAGGTTAGATGTATAGCCATAGCGCGTAACATTTCACCCAGTGTATAGAAACAGTGGAAGCATTCATTTTATCACGGGTGCTTTTCTTGGTCAAAAACACGTCTCCCCTCTCCTCAGACCTCATTCATAACTTGGATCAGCTGGTCACGCCAACTCATCACCATAACTGACGGTGATCCTAGCTCACTGTGATCTTAGCTTTGATAAGTGCATTCTGCGGAGACACTTTAATGTGCTTGAAGCCACACTGCGGTACATTCCAGTGTGTATGTCGCAAAGCCGTAAGAGCATTTAAAGGTGCACTATGCAACTTTTTCTGTAAAAAAAAAATTAAAATAAAAGTTGATACTAATGACCTACTTTGACCATTCAGGGACCCAGTCTTGGGTGGTTGGGGGTTTTAGGTTTTCACTGCTAATTGAATCGTATCCATGGTTACAGATGCATTCCATTCCTAAAACCTACTAGAAATAAAAACAACCTGAAATAAATCTGGTCCTGAAGCATCATGGGAGCCACTGGGATGGAAAGTGAAGGCACTAAGCTAACCACCCATTACAACCGCTGCATCACTAAAAAGTTAAATATCCACTAATATATATTTTTTTTAAATCAAAAGTTTCATAGTGCACCTTTAATTGCGCTTACGACTTTGCAACATAAAACTGGAATGTTCTGCAGTATGGCTTTAAACACATAGGATTGAACAGCGGAATGAAAAACAACCTTGCAAAAATAGTTTTATTTGGATTTAAAAAAAACGTTTCATCCTATTTCATTTATGAAGTGGGTAAAAAAATAAAAATGTTTGGCTTTGTTTTAATCAAAGTAAAGCTGAAACATCTCCATAGAGACAAGCTGGCAAAGTTGTGAAGTAGGTCATATCACAGCTCACAGTAAGGACGTCCTGAGGTATTTTCCACCGATAAAAACACCCGTAATGAAGTAAATGTCTCTTTACATTCCTCTAGACTTGGTTAACATACTTGATATTCTTTTCTTGCGTGTCCCCAGCTGTTGGAGCAGAAAGAGTCTCTGGGCCTCCAGGTGCAGCAGTTGACCCTGGACTGTTCGATGCACGAGCAGAAGACCGCGGTGTTCCAGGAGCAGATGAGAGAGCTACAGGCAGAGCGCGCTCAGGTCACAGCTCCCCCGGCGCCACAGTTCAACACACACCTGCTGCTTTTTCCATCAGGCTCACGCACATGTTCCCCTCCCGCCCACCACTCTTTGTTTGTCTGTGTGGGAAACTGCACAACTTTCAAAGGGATTATCTTTTAATCTGCAGCGTTGTCTTCCATTACAATGGTCAACAAATACTTGAAAAGTAAGATGATTGTTAATGATTATTCCGTAGACAGTAAGTAAATGTGTACTCTATAAGGAGGAAGTCGAGCCCACACATATTTGTTATTGTAACTAAACAATGTGATCCCTCTTAGTAGACTAGAGATTAATGATTTATAGTACTTTCCCCCAGATTCTTATGTCATTCGTCTTTTGCTTCCTTCACTGTGTGTATTTAGATTTGGGCAAACTGTCTTTGCCTAGAAGGAAAACTATTTGGTCACCGTGGCCTACAATGCATTGCTATCTTGCTGGTAATGCCACGTGAAAATACATAGAAACCTTAACACAGAACTTCGCAGTATCATGATGACAAACCTGTTTGTCATCATGGTGTGTGTGTGTGAAAGTGAGGGAGGTTTCTCTGTGTTTTGACTAGAATGCACTTTCAGTTTTGGCACATGCACTCGATCCTCTTTGTATTTTTAACTTTTGCGGAAATGAAAGTGTGCAATAAGCATTGTGGTTTTAGAGGTTAATGGTGTGTGTGTTTACAGGCGTACCAGTCGAGGGACGAGGCCCAGGCCATGATCACACGGATCCTGTCAGAGAAAGACTGTCTGCGCTCGCAGCTGGTGGAACTGCAGGAGAGGCTGTTCAGCCTGAAGGCTGTGGAGCGCTTCAGGGAGAGGAGGAAAAGCTCAGATGTATGGAAACGCCACATTTTATAACCTGGAAACATTGCAGTTTCATTTCATTTCAGAAAATACAATTACACAGTGTTTTGAAGGTAGAAGAAGAATGACATTGACAGAGTTTTAAAATGCATCTACATACATTAATGTTATAAATGTTATATAGTATTTTTGACTTGCTGATTCCCACATAGACATTTTCATATTAACTGTCCCGTGCTATTCGTCTTAGGACTTGGGCAGCTGCTGTGAAAGTCCTAACTCCAGTTTTGACGACTCTCCGTTTCCAGCTCGACGCAGACTGCAACGCATGAATGCCGTCAATCCA
Organism: Proterorhinus semilunaris; assembly: GCA_021464625.1. Classification (NCBI taxonomy): domain Eukaryota; kingdom Metazoa; phylum Chordata; class Actinopteri; order Gobiiformes; family Gobiidae; genus Proterorhinus; species Proterorhinus semilunaris. The sequence goes on from CM038349.1 coordinate 11,317,633, forward strand.
ATGAGTTCCACCATTTTTGAGGTATGTCACAAGAAAACTATCTTAAAGTGCATATGACACATTAGACAACATTTTTATATTATATTATATTAAGATTTTGCTAAAGATTGTACCCAGCTTTCTTTAGTTTGACAATTGTTGTGATGTTTATAGTTTCACTTCCTTATTGGAAACAGACAGGAAGTGAAATAGAAGAAGGTAAACAATTTTAAACTGTTGCCGTGCAACAATGTTAGAAGGGGGCATGGTTTCACAAATGGGGAAAACAAAATCTTTTGGGAAACACAATTTTTCACTCTTTAGTGTAATATGAACTTATTTAACAATGCAGATAAAATCAAGTCTAAATTGGGCCCATATGGATGTTTATTCACAGCAGATTGTTCAGTAGAAGCGGAAAAAATGGCAGTCGTAGCTAGCGCTAGCTAGCATTAGCCCGATGCTAACATGAAGCATCATGTTAGCATTCTCCGTTATTTATGTAATTGTGGGCTGTTGAATCACTTTGCTCCTCTCCATGTCTTTGTATCTTTATTTAGTAGAAAACTATGTTCATATCTCAGCATTTGTTAAAGTTCAAACATGACCATACTATGGGTGATTCCAGAGATGCCGTCTGTATCTATGGGAAATTAGTTAAACTCTTCTATGTCCTGTCAGCAGCTTATTCAAATAAAAATAACTTTTCTGCCCAACATGTCTTAATTAACATTGCTACTTCACTGAAATAAAATGATAATTATGCAACTGATGTTATCTAAATAAGTCATATTATCAAAAGCATTAAAAGCTGTCCTATGGCCTTTAACTATATGAAGCCACGATATAGTATTCATGTCATGAAGTCCAGCGTGTAAAGTGACATGTTTTATTAAATAATAATCTGTGTTTAATCTTTACACGTTTGAAGTGTGAAGATCCAGCCGTGTCCAGCGTCCGCTCTCGATACCCAGAGCCCCCCTGCCCAGAGTCCCTTCGGCGGCGGGAGGAAGCCCTTTTCAAAGACAGCAGGTTTGTCTTTACGTGCACATATCACAAATCTTTTTAGCATCTCGGTTCTTCTGCCTTCTGCTGAAACGGGTCTGTGATAGTAATCTGAAACCCTCACTACTGTCTGATTATTATTGAAGACTTCTGCATCTGAGTGAACAGAACATGAGCTTTTCTCTTTCTATCTTTCCCCTTCAGCCCGGAGAATGCAGAGACAGATTCTCTCTTTGAAGACTTTGTTTTTCTACCAATTAGTAAGTAGAAAGTTTTCCGATCTCTTCTGTAGCGATCTGGAAACCATAACAACACAATGAAATATGAAACATGAAAAACTACAAACGCATTATGACTATATGAAACTGCAGACACTGCCATTGCGCACGGTTATTGTGCTGTTTTTGAACACTCATAAACGTTTAGGCCTGTTACATTTCTTGATACAGAAAGTGTAGTTTAGTGTAAGTGTATTTTAATTTTTTTAGGAATAGCACGTAATTCATTGGTACCGCATTGCTTTGCAACGCAGTAATGGCAAGTTAATAGGATGGATAAGTATGGTCATTACTTAGAAACAGGACACACATAATTTATTTAAGGTATATGACTAATCATCTCCCTGATCCAAGATAAAGACTGTAAATTACCAGGAAAAATGTTTTGGTAACACTTTGTAATAACTACATCTTATTTAGCCTCAATACAAGACGAATTGACACTTAATCAATCATGAACAATTCATTATTTAAGTGTGACTAACACTTAATAACTACTTAACTAGAGTTAACTCATCATTAATTAAGGCTTAATAAGGTGTAGTTTTTATAACGTGTTGTACCATTGTTTTGTCATATATAATTTGGACACAGGATTGCAAAAATGCTGTTTCCCCCGTTATTTCCATTTTATTATTACTTGCTGTAAAGTAAAGTGTGACACAAACACTCATAATAGAGACTTATGAGCACTACTTGAACCCATTGTATGTTGTTTTAATGTAAAAAAGAAAAAAAGAATAATACTAGCAGATTCGATATTTAAGCATATACTGTTCGTGTCTGTTTGAGCTTTTCTGAAATATGTTTATGTTTCCTTCTTTGTCACCTGTGTGCACTTGTTTTGTCATGTTGAAATGATGCTTGCTCGTGTGTGATGGGTGCGGCGTCGTATCGCTGTTGCATTGCTAGGTCCATTTTTAGCTTCTAATAAAATCCAAAGACAGCCAAAACAAACAGTGACCTGTAAATTCCCAGGCTGGATAATATGTTGCTAAATGACTGAACAGGTTGTCTCTTGTTTAGCTGGCACCGCGGGCGATCAGAAGTTTCAGAATTCCTCTGAGGATGGCACCAGTGGTGACAGGTATGGCAGTCTCTTGTTTAAAATCAGACTAGACGTAATTGTATCTTCTGTTACTGTTGTTAAAATAGATACTTGTCATTCTTGTGTGAGCCTAAAGTTTCAGACAAGATGAAGCCACTGCCAGACTCTTAAAGTTACTAACCAATGTTGAAATGTGTGTGTAAACTATTGACCACAGCAAATGCAGTTAGTTCCGTTTAGTTTGTTTACTTTTTCCATTAAAAAAAGGAGAGACCAGTGCAAAAACGCCTCATTTTTTCCCTCACCCCAGTCACTCCCAGACATCAGTGCCTCCCTTCCTCATGCGCTCTCGTCCCAAAGCCATCCGCATCAACGGCCGCGTCCTGACCATCTCCTTCCAGGGGGGGGATTTACTGCAGCAGCTGTCTGTGGTGGGGGGGAACAGGACCGGGGTGTTCGTGCACCAGGTGACGGAGGGCAGCGCGGCATGCTTGGTCGGGATCAGCCCCGGAGCGCAGATCGTGCAGGTGAGACTATAAATAAATGTGACTACACAGTAAAATCTGTGTTGGTTATTTTGTTAATGTAATCACAACAAAGTGCACTACAACATGTTACTGGGAAACACGGGAGCTTGTGGATCATGTGGTGTGTAGAGTAAGGACAAACAGAGAACATATACAGGTATTTCTCCAGTGAGGAACAGTTTAAGATACAGTAGCTTTTAGCTCAGGCTCAGTCATGTGACCTACTGTTTATGAACAGTTTAGTATTTTTTCTATATTCCTTAACAAGTCAAGTTTATTTGTAGAGCACAATTCATACAGAAGGCAATCCAAAGTGCTTCACAGTTGCATAAAATGACAAGAAAGCAGATTAAATCAATCCAGAAAACATCAACATAAAAAATTATTAATCTGCAAGAGTGCCTGGATTCAAACATTGTCAGAGTTGAGGCCTGTCTCACATCCTCATGAAGACTGTTCCAGAGTTTAGCTGCATGAAACATATTATTGACTCTGGGAACCAGCAGGAAGCCAGTGCAGGGACCGGAGCGCTGGACTAATATGATCGTATTTCCTGGTTCTTGTCAGGACTCGAGCAGCAGCGTTCTGGATGTACTGCAGCTCTAACAGCTCGTTTAGAAAGGCCAGTGAGCAGCCGTTACAGTCGTCTAACCTGCTGGAGACAAATGCATGGATGAGTGTCTCCAAGTCTGGTTTTGACACTATTCCTCTGATCTTAGCCATGTTTTTCAGATGGTAAAAAGCTGCTGATGTTATTGCTTTGATGTGGCTGTTTATATTCAGGTCTAAGTCTATGGATCCATACACTCCTAGACTTCTAACCGATTTTTCGGTTTTACATAGAGAGACTTGAGGTGACAGATAATACTTTCTCCTTGTGTCTGTGATCTCAGATCTCCAATAGATCAGAATTTATACAGTTTCTGCTAAAGATGCTTCATGTTTTACAGGTGAAATATGAGCAGAGAGAGAAGGCTTTGAGGATGGTGCTGGAGGACTCCACTTTAGAGGAGGCAGTCTGGGCCCTCAGACAAGTCACAGGCTTCTGCCACCTCTCTCTGCGGCCCAGGCCTGATGGTACAACCTTTTCCATAGCTCTGCAGTGAATCACAGAATCACTGAGACGCATAAATTACAGTGGCACGCATTACTCACAGACCTATTCAAAACAAGAGCAGCGTTCATACAATTGATGCGCCATAAATCAAAACCAGTGACACTTGACCTGTTTTTCTTTAGAATAGGGAAGTTGCACAGTGCCATGACTACAGTGTTTTGTTGGTGCAACAACCAACAAGATGATGAACTATTTAGAAGTTAACGTCTATGAATTTAGGGACTATAAGAAAAATAATTAATCATTACATGGATAGAAAATATGAATTAGTGATCAACCAGATGTGGGTAAAATAGGAAAAACATGCACTCATGTAAAAGTAGCGTAGGTTTAAAGCAGAACTAAGTATCTTTTGCCCGTAGAGGCCACAAGCGATGTTGTGGCATGTCGCGTTTTTTTTACTCATTAATTGTCAGCGAGAGTAAATACTACACTGAATGAAAAAACTAAGGGATAGAGGGATATTGTACATTGTGCCACAACCCAATTACACAATGGAGATATTTTTCCGCTCAAACTAAACCTGCTAAAGTGGCGCTAGCCTACAGTTAGCTTTGCCCATTAGCCTGTTAGCTTCTTCTGATCGTGATAAAACAAATAATGTTTTGCAAAATGTTCATCAACAAAACGAAAGCTGTAGACAGAATACAGTCGGGACTTACCTGTACCATGTCATAAACCTCAGAAATGCGAGGTAATAGGGATTTTGTAGACAACTGAAAGCAGCGAGGGAGACGTTTTCATTAGTGTGTATTGGAGCTGCCGGGTCGGAGGCAGGGAAAGTGTGGTTTTTCTGGCCAGAGACACCAGGGGGAGATGAAAGAACCCCCAATCATCCCATTAACACTTGTATTTCCCTTAGTGGGACTACGAAAAGGAGTTATTACGTTAAAAAAAGTTACTTAATTCTGCTTTAAATCAACTTTATTCAAAGTGAAGTCAAATTAGGCATCCAAATAATGACTTAGAAATGTACTTTGTTAAAACACAGTTTGAGTACTGAGTAACTGAGTGTAAAAGTCTAATTTAGGTTTTAGTAGTGACGTAACGCTACAGATAAAACATAATTTCATGTGAAATTGTAATTCTATTTACATTTTCCAATCAAGCAAGAGTATTGAGACTTCAAAATATTACTCAAGTTCAAGTAGAAAGTAGTGTGTGATAAAACTACTCCAAGAAGTACAGAAACTTCAAAGGTTGTAACTGAGTACAATCTGGCTCCCTAATAGACATCAAACTGGCTCATTATCAATAGGCACATATCAATATTTTGCCAAACAGTGATACAACTGTATTGTAAAACAGACTTCGTCTCTTTTCAGACTACCAGGACTTACTGCAAAAGCTCCAGAGCAAGGACATTTCCTCGGGGGACTCCATCTACGTCCGCGTGAACATGTCCCTTTGCGCCGGCTCCACTGGGACTCTGGCTGTGTCCTGCAACGACATCCTCCACGTCACCAACACCTGGCCGTCCGAGGCCACTGACTCCTGGGAGGCCAGTCACGTGCATCCCTGTCAGCTGCTGCACCTCGAGAGCGGGACGGTGCCCAACTACTTCAGGTGAATGGAGATCATTGTCTTTATGCTTGTTATTGTCCTTAGGCAACCTTCCTCTTAAGCTCTGCTACCTTCATCTCAGCATTTGGATCAAAAAACATTCTGCAGTGTGGCTTTAAAGCAATTCATCTATTTAAGTCATAATTCTGTCCGTTCAAACAGAGCGCAAGGACTTCTCATCCGAGCCCTCGAGGATATGAATTTCCAAACAAAGTCTCAAAAGGTAACGTCATTTTCTGGAGATAATGTTGTCAACTAATTCACTTCTTCACCTCTTGGCATTACCCAAATAAAAGCTTCATGAAAAAAAGCATCAAAATGGCAACAAAAACAAGATGAAAATGCAACAAAAGAGCAACAAAAAAGTCACAAAAACAAGATGAAAACAAAGACAAAAACGCAACAAAAAAAAGAAATAAAAAAGCGACAAAAATGTGACACGGCAACAACGAGAGGAAAAAGATCAGGTTTGCGGGTCTTAGCTTTCAAATGAGGCGCTGGTCTATAGGCTTTAAGAAGCTTTTGGACTTGGGTAAAGCCGAACTGGAGAAAATGTGCTTGGTTAAGGCGGGGGCTAACAGGTTAAAGGTGCATTATGCAACTTTTTATGCAAAAAAATATGTTTACATGTGCGTATTTGACCTTGTAGTGACACAGAGGCCGTATAGGTGGTCAGGATGTTGCCTTTACTTTCCATCACAGTGGTCTCCAGGATTAATTGTTTGGAAGGTTCTCTCTGCTGATGGACCCTCTCACCAGAAAACCAACAAAACAATTAATCCTGGAGCGTTGTAGAGACCACCGCGAGTAAAGGCGCCATGCTGACCACTCATACAGCCGCTGGGTCAAATGCGCACAAAAATCAGGGTATTTTTTATTGTATCTTTTTTGCATAAAAAGTTCCATAATGCAACTTTAAATATTATGCTTTTTTTTTTTTTTAACAGCCTGGACGCGCGGCACCTCGAAAACAAAGCGTGCGAATCGTCTGCACCGGTCGCCAGGGGAGGAATCCACTGTGGGTCAGCTTTGAGAACGAGGGGAGCCCAGAGTCTGGTATGTGAAGAAATAACAGCGATAACAATAACAGTGCTCACAATCTGCCTTTTTTTTTTATTTCATGTATCTTTTGTTTTGTTTTTGCGTCTCTTAGGTGACACGGCGCCCAAAGGTTGCATGACCCTGATGCCCTACACTCTGGTCACTCCCCACTTCCCACCTGTGTGCAGACCCATCCTACTCCTGCCCTCCATCCTGGGGCGTGTCCTGGACAAGAAGCTGGTGGGGTGGGAGGGATTTCAGCTTCTGGAGCCGGGTAAGTCATACACGAGAGGGTAGAGGCAGTTATCTAAAGAAATATAACTGGCACATGGCTGAATATGAGGCATGTTTTTTACACTTTTAGAAGTAGAGACTAAAGCAAAGTAGGTACCAGTTTACGCATTTGTATATTCAAGTTCAAGATCAATGTATTTATCTAATTTGCAGGATAAATCCTCATTGGAATGAAGATGCAAGGTGCTCAATGTGCACTTTCAGACTTAACATAGTAAAAAACAGAAGCTACAACAAAATAAAACAGTATGAATATATACATATATGTGGAAATGAGGAAAGTATGACATAAAATGGTTCAAAGTGATTACAGCTTGTGGGGAACCGGTTTTGATGTGGCGAGAGATGATCAGATAATTCGCTGGCAGGATGCATTCACATGATGAAAAGATATTGAAATAGCAACACAAATGCACAATGTGAACAAGAGGCTGCGGGGTAGATAAAGATAATGCAGTCAGTGGAGCGTTTGACATAAATGACCTAAGACCCTTTAAAGGCTGAGCACTAAATATGGCATGAATCTGTTCTGTTTGGTTTAGTCCAGTTTTGTCCTACTTGAATCAAAACAAAATGCCACTTGATTGCAGTTTTGCCATTGTATGCAACAGTGCGGACAGAAAAGTATTTAGTTATTTCATTTATTTTGCAATACCCATTTTTAAACGTTGTACAAAACCTGGAATAATTGAACCTGGGAAGTAATACAACAAAATGTACCATGGCTGGCGGTGTCTTTTCAAATTTATTTTTTTATTCAGACATTTAAACATTCAACAGATGACGACATAAATAAACATAAAGTCTGAAATGGAATAGGCAGGAGCTAAAGCTTATTGCGCCTATCCCGGGGTATTTACAAAACGTAAACAGTAAAAGCTGCCAATGTCTTATACAAGCAGTTATAAAAGTTTTTGTTTTTAGATTGTCACAAAGAAGAAAGAAAAAAATCTATTATCTTAATTTTGCATCCATTCTCAATGTATTTTTTTTATAATTGATTTCTTCAAAAGAATTTAAATTGTCTTAATTAAATAAGTCTTAACTGTCTTTCCGACCATGTGTCCAATCCCACTGAATTATGAGAGGATGTTTAACTACCTTTGTCAACACATTGTATGCTGTAAAATCGTTTATGGCTTTGTCGGGACTACATCAGCTATAAAAAAAAAAGGAAAGGGTCTATTAAGACAGTAAATGTTGTTATTGCTCCAAGCGCCCGGTGTTTAATTTGTGCGCTATTTTTAGATGAATAACAATAACACGGAAAAATTAAGAAAGTACCTCACGATAACAAGCCTCACACTGTAGAGGTTTGGCTTTAGCTTTTGTTTGCACGCACGCTCTTCTGTATGACGCAATTAGATTTATGATTCAGGCATCTCATTGTTTCCATTGTTTGTTTTGCAGAGACGCTGAGCCCATGTGAGCACGCCGCGCGACTGCAGAAATCTGAGATACTGGAGGATTGTGAAAAGCCAGAAAACACCTACTACACCACTCAGAGCGTCGAGAAAATCATGAAAAAGGTGATTTGACATTTTCAGTATAAGCACTGTGGGCTCTGGAAGTGTCATTCCCCTCTGATTGTTAGTTTAGTGAAGTCTGATACTGAAATAGAGGCTCATATAGAAGCTGTAACTGTAACATGGACCCAATATTTAATGAATGTTCAAAAACAACTCGAATATGGTCGGCCCCTTTTCTCAACCACAGTCACAGGATGTGCCATAGACGTAACCACCAAGTAACAAAATTCTCATGTAGTTTCACTTCACTGTGCGCTTAAAAATAGAATTGCGGAAAGGGAACCCACAGTAACGCGTACAACTGTGTGACTTTCCTCGAAATGGGACAACTAACCGGTTTTTGCACTTCTCTTGTTTTTTCCTTTTTCAGGGGATTCACTGTGTGCTGCCGCTGGGTCTGGACTGTGTGCGGAGGCTGCACCGAGCAAACATCTTCCCCATCATCATCTTCATCGGACAGACTGTGCGAAGTGCCCACAAGTTGAGGTACATTCAAATGCATGTAAAGTGCAAACACTTTAGACTAATTTTTCACTAAAACATCGTTTAGAAATATCATTGAACTTTCTTATTGCCAATGGGCGCATGAAGCAATTTATCTATTTAAAGAATTCTACTGAATTATATATATTTTTATATATTTTATGCTGACGTCAAACAATGATTACTTCACACAGATGATTTCCCATTAAACTAACTTTTTTTTTTAGAAAAGCTTAAACGCTGCCATTTTCACTTTAATCAACTGGGAATAAAAAATACATAAGGGCATAAAAAGATTCTACATTATACTTTGTGGACTATTCTTTTTAAAGAGAATTGCGACAGTTACACTTACATCCTACCTCACAGACAGGACATTCATGGTAAGTGTGGATACCTGCTCCTCTAAGGTCCATAGAATTACATGTGGTGTGCCCCAGGGTTCGATTTTAGGCCCAGTGCTTTTTAACCTGTATATGCTCCCTCTTGGTGATGTCATCAGGAGACATGGAGTCAACTTTCACAGTTACGCTGATGATACACAGTTGCACATCTCCATGTCTCCTGAGGACACCAGGCCAATGGATGCACTTTTTAACTGCATTTTAGATATCAAATCCTGGATGGCAGAAAACTTTCTCCAGCGTAACCAGGACAAAACTGAAGTTTTAGTCATCGGTCCTGAGGCCCAGAGAGAGAAACTTTTACCCAAACTACAGTCATTGTCTTTTAATCCTTCCTCACAGGTGAAGAACCTGGGTGTGATTTTTGACTCTGAGCTGACTTTAATTCCACACATTAAGAATATCACAAAGATAGGTTTTTACCATCTAAAGAACATAGCCAGAGTCCACCCCATTCTCTCTCGGGCCAACACGGAGACGCTCATGCATGCTTTTACCACCAGTCGTATTGACTACTGTAATGCCCTGCTTTCTGGTCTTCCCAAAAAGAGTATCTCAGGTTTACAACTTTTACAAAATTCAGCAGCTCGTGTCCTGATGAAGACCAGGAGGCAGGACCACATTACACCGGTTTTAGAGTCGCTGCATTGGCTCCCCGTGTGTTTCAGGATCGATTTTAAAGTTCTCGAATCCCCTTTAGTCGGATGAACAGCTTCTCTAACATCCTCTGATGACTTTAACTCCTGTCTTTGACTCAGGTCTAAGCTGCAGAAACATGGGGAGGAGCAGCTGCTGGCCTGTTCCCACAGTGAGGAGCCTCTCCTGGACAAACTGCCCTGTCTGTACCACAGCATGGCCCCAGACTCATGGTGCGACTTTAACTCCCTGCTCACCCGCCTGCGCACAGTGATCTGGGAGGAGCAGAAGAAGATCGTGTGGGTGGAGCCTGACCTGTGGTGAACTGTGGTCCGAAATTATTTATTTAGATTTAGGTTTGAGATTTTAGAATAAGCTTTGTAAGCTTTGTAAGCGCCAGTATGTATCTGTGATACTGTGTAATAGGGTATATGACTTTCATAATTTGTTACATCATTTAAGGGTGTTTTTATAATGTGTAGCACATTTTAAGCTCTTCTTTTAAGTACTCATTTTAGGTGTTACAGCACTTACTATCGATGGTCAAACTAAGCTGAAAGCTGCCTCTCTTTATATTTAACAGCAATACAATGTAGCAGGGTTATATAATATGCAATAAAAACATATTTTTATTTTGTTACATGGTTTCTTTTTGCATTATTATAACGTTATCTGTAAATACTGTACGTGTTACAGACCAGTCGTCCTGAATATGATGAAAGTGCACTTACAGTGAGAGGGTCAGCTCTAGTACTAATACTAAAACTACAACTACTACCAGACACAGCTGTAGGGTTACGCAGTGTTCATTTTCGTGTTTTAGCATTTTCAATGTAATGTATTCATTTGTTTCCCTAATTATTTAGTCAAATTATTATTTACAGTTTTAGTCTATTATTTTGTCGAATAAACTTTCATGTAAATTTGGTCTATTGCTTAATGTACCCTGACCTTTGACCTGGCAAAGTGAAATCTACCCTGTATCAATCGCTGGTGGGTCTGCTTTCCAGGTAACCTAACAGTCTGGAACCCTCTGGAAACCTCCAGTTTCCTGCACAGTGGGGGGTCGGGGGCACAGCTATAGCGAGTTGACCTTCAAAAAGCTGATTTGTCGTCAGAGAAGCACATTTGTTGCCGTTGCGATGGTGTGATAGGACCAGGCCTGATTTGACTAAACTGCCCCTATGTGCAGGAACCTTGTTCTGGGGCTGCTGTCACAAGCAGCATGGCTTTGCACCTGCATTTAGGTTGTCACTGACACACACACAAGCTTCATCTTCACATGGAGGCAGGGGGTGAAGATGCTGCAGGACCAAGAAGGGAATAGGACAAGGCCGTGAAGCTGTTACAGCTCAACCTCAGGTTCTCTGACCAGTCGGAACATACTGCAGGTCTTCACCACATTGATTAATGACAATAAAGGTGTGAAACCTCACAGTACAGCGTTAATATGTTTGTTTGTTTGTGTCTGTGGTTTTATCTTTTGCAAAACAAAACAAAAATCCAACCCAGAAAGTCGAACCATTAACGTCACCGTGGGCACATGAAACCCCTGTAAACCCAGGCTTCTGGAGGGTTGCTGTATTTGCCGGTTGTTTTATATGAAGTGAATCTAAAGGCCTACACAGAGAGCTCGACAACAAAGGGCAAAATAATATAACATTCGAAAAACACACTTAGTCCGGGCAAACTTTTCAGAGGCCATTCCCCTGCTACTCTTTCTCTAATGTGAAGCAAACCTGTTATTTGAAAACGTTAGTTGTATTCATCGTTTTAATTAATCACATGTTTTAGTTTCACCAATCAAGTCATAACTTCAGATATAATTGTAAGAATACGTTTATTTTATTCAAAATATAGACCACGGTTTAAACCGCACTGCGCATGCGTAATTAGTAAACACGTGCCACAATTCACTGCGAAATGTATGGATCAAAATGTCTCCTGTGCTAGTGGTGCCATTTACCCACTGACGTACTTTTTATTTCTATGCATTTACCAAACAAGCAGCTGGCTGACGTCTGTGCCCGGGAGTCCGGGACGCAACAGCAGGTAATACGCTTCCACTTACATAGTCTTATGTAAGATTAGAAAGGCTGAAGGTGAACAAATGAACACAAGCAGAAGAGAATGGTCGTAATTCAAAACTGCGGAAGAGCCCATAGTTGTGTGGCCTTATAATAGATCCATGGGCCTTTAGCACAATGTGACCGACACGATGACACGGCTCCTCAGGCCCAAGCTGCTGCACTTCTCATGCGAACAACACTAAAGGTTTCTGGGCCTGTACAAGTGTTGCACGTTGCAGGGTAGTTGACAAGAAATAATCATTATAGAAAAGTTAATAGTGTAAGACGTTGACCTTTGTAAGTGTGACCTATGTGATATGGACCCTGCGTTGTGTAGTGCTCAGTATCACACGATGAGAGACTTGGCTGGATCTGGGGGACAAGGCAACGCCCGGAACCCATTTATTTCCTGGCGAAGGAGAATAAATTAAATGGCGTTAGCCTTTCACACATGTGCCCAACACGGCCTTTCTCTACGGTCGTAGGAACAGAGAAAAGACAAATGTACATCACATACCTGGCGAAGGAGAATAAATTAAATGGCGTTAGCCTTTCACACATGTGCCCAACACGGCCTAAGAACATAAAAGGAGGAACAGAAAACACGTAAGTACTAAATAACAACAGGGATGACGATAAAACAACATAATAACATAAAAGACAAGATGAAACTAAATAAATGTAAATGATATTAACACGATGTCTTAAGATGTAAAGCTAGCCAACCTTTCTCTACGGTCGTAGGAACAGAGAAAGGAGGAAGAGGCGGAGCCTAGCCTATATACCGGCAAACCGGAAGTGCCAAGTGTTGGGACAGACGAACAAAATAAAAGACCTACACGGCTAACATACACTGCCAGGTACGTACTAACGCTGCGCCACGCAGTGGCGCACTACCTATTAATCAGGATTTTAAACAACCTTTTTCAACCTGTTACATACACCCCCCTAAAATTCTGCATAATAGGGGCGTAAACCAAAAAAAAAAAAAAAAAACAGAAAGAAGAGAAAAAAAACGAACAAGAGTAACTCAAAAACCGGAAATAAACCACCCCAAGGGATCACCCGGAGTAGAGCCCTACCCCGCGCGGGTTATGAAGAGTGCCGTTTACACCCCTCGTACTGCAGTGGTACTCTTGGAAAAAAAATTCTGTATTTACACTTCTTTCTCTAATTTACAGTCTTCTCAAAAGACCTTTAACAAAAAAACAACGGGGACCAAAGAAACGTACCCTCTGGAACAAAACATCTCACAAGAGAGAACACAGGACCCACAAACTGCGAAGAGTCCTTTTCTATTACATATTGCTCCTTCATCTCACAGATCAAACGAGCAGGGGGGTTAATCAATCGGCCCGCTCTAGTACGCATTGGCAACAGCTGTGTGTCAGCTACAGCGTCATGCGTCATCGCATCCGCAGGAGCTAGTTCTGAATGGCCTTCCAAGGGGGCGTGGTCACTACCACTCAGTGACAGTTGAGAAAGCGCGCCACTCGATTCTAAGCGGACAGAAGCGCTACCACACGGACCCAACGCCATGGAATCCCCGTCAGACTCAGCAAACGGATCGGACACAGTTTCCTCATCGACTAGACCTGCCTCTACACTCTGGTAAGAACCATTCTCAGTGTTCAAAAGCCAGTTAATCGTCCTAGTCTCACTATCCTGTGTTTCAACAGGAATTCCCGGTTCATCACCTGCTAATGAGGGGCAATTAGACGCGCACGGGCTCTCCACGTGGGATGAAAGGAAACTGACGGGGAGTAAAAGATTTCTATGTACTGTTTTGACTTTCTTAGTGTCAGGGTCTCTGATGGAATAGACATTCACGTCTGGCCTCACTGAAATGACTTCAAACACCGTCGAGACCCATTTGTCCGCAACTTTCCGCTTTCCTCTCTCTCCACGGTTTGCAAGTAAAACCTGATCACCCACGACGAGGGGCGCGCCTTTAATCTTACGATTGTAGTTTTCCGTCTGACGGGCCTGGGCTACCCTACTGTTCTGAAGGGCTATGCGCGACGCTTCAGCTAAATCACGCCTCAAAGCCGCAATAAACTCGTGGTGGTCGACGACAGGGGTACCCTCCAGCACGTGCTGAAAAACTATATCGACCGGCAGACGGGGAACTCGCCCAAACATGAGGTAGAAAGGCGCAAATCCCGTGGTCTCATGCTCCGTGCAATTGTAACAAAAAGTCAGCATCTGCAACATCTGAGGCCACCTCGCTTTCGACTGGGGGGGCAAGGCACGAATCATATTCCCCAGAGTCCTGTTGAATCGTTCTGTAATGCCATTCCCCATAGGATGGTACGGCGTCGTGTGCGATTTCTGGACCCCAGACAGCGTTAAAAGTTCTTTCATGAGACTACTTTCAAAATTTGCACCTTGGTCCGAATGTATGCGCTTTGGGAAACCATACACACAGAAGAAGTCATTCCACAATCGGCGGGCAACTTGTTTAGCCGACTGGTTCTTGCAGGGGAATGCATGTGCCATTTTTGAAAAGTGGTCAGTGACAACCAGAACATCGACGCATTTCTTGTCCGTTTGCTCAGCAGTCCAGAAATCGATGCAAACCAACTCCATCGGCTCGGAAGTTTGGATACTCTCCAAGGGCGCACGACCATGCGGTTCAGGGGTTTTACCTACGACGCATCTGAAACATTTCCTGACGTGGTTGATGACGTCTTTTTCCATCCCTATCCAGAAAAACCTTTGCCTGGCCAGAGATAGCGTCCGCGCTTGGCCCTGGTGACCCGCTGAGTCGTGGAGACCGGTGAGGACTTGTTGTTTCAACGCGCCCGGCACCACGAACTGATGGAGCGTCACATTCATTTTATTGTCCCTCTTTGAACGGAACAACAACCCGTCTCTAACAGACAGCTTCGGCCAATGTTTAAGTAGATTCTTCACCCCACCTGGCTCACGTGCGCGCTCACGATTGGAGGGTCTTTTTCGTCTTTGTACGTAATAAAAGACTCTACTCAGGGTGTTGTCCTGTTCCTGCATGGACACAAGCTGGCTCAGAGGAAGTGAAGCGCTATCGGTGATACACGCTAACTGCGGGACATCAGCACATGTGACATACAATGGGCTGGCACTTCCTACACTATGGACGCTTAATACCGCTTGTACTTCGTCGAGAGACAAAGAGGGCTGTGGGGAAAGCGAATTGGCGGAGTCCCCAGACTGGTCTACACGTTGGCAGTTGTTAGTGCACCTAAACGCGTCTTGGACTCGCTGGTCCGCTAACTCACTAACTTGGGCGAGCAGGTGAGAGTATGGTTCAGACACGAGACGGTGAGCCACGCAAGACTTAACAAAAGGCTCCCTACTAAGTGCGTCAGCAACTACGTTCTTAGGGCCCGGGACATAGTTAAGATCGAAGTTGTACGCCGCTAACTTCGCCACCCACCTCTGTTCGCAAGCGTCTAGTTTGGGCTTAGTCAAAATATAAGTCAGTGGATTATTGTCAGTCCAAACAGAAAAAGTCCTTCCCTTTAACCAATGGCCAAATTTGTCGCATACAGCCCACTTAAGAGCTAAAAACTCCAAGCGGTGAGCTGGATAATTCAACTGTGCTTGGGACAAAGTTTTGCTGGCAAAAGCCACAGGTCTGGCGATCTTACTGCCAGGTGGCAATTGCGAAAGAACAGCGCCTATCCCGTCGAAAGAAGCGTCAACAGCCAGGATAAAAGGGGCATCAAAATCTGGATGAGCCAACGTCACACTGTGTATCAAATCGTATTTGAGGGTCTCGAACGCTTCCCTACAGTCGTCAGTCCAGTCAGTGGGGGTCAATCTCACTAAACCTTTCTTGAACTTAACCTTGGGAGGTCTACCCTTTTTCTCGGGAGTGGAAGGTTCTGACACGAGACTAAACAGGGGCCTAGCCTTGGCCGAACAGCCTTCAATAAAGTGGTGGTAATACAAGGCCATGCCTAAAAAGGACCTAATCTTTTTAGCACTGGGGGTTTTACCGTCTGCCTCCATGAGGTCCGTCTCTCTAATATCCCCAATGGCCTGGACTTTACTGGGGTCAGTTTTCATGCCCTCTTCGCAGACGATGTGGCCCAAAAACTTTACAGAGCGCCGGAGGAAATGACATTTCTTGGGGGAAAGCTTAAGGTTGTTAGCAGCTAACCGCGAAAATACCATCTCTAACCGCTCTAGCGCAATCTGTTCGGACGGCGCAAACACCATTAAATCGTCCAGGTAACACAACAGACTGGTAAAGTTTTTGTCACCGAAGATCGACATCATCATGCGCATGAACGTCGCGGGGCTGTTGGTTAGTCCTTGAGGCATTCTGTTATACTCGTGTAGCCCGAACGGGGAAGAGAAGGCGGTGTATCTCTTGTCGTCCTCGTGTAGCGGGACGTTGTAAAACCCCGAGGTGAGATCCATGGTGGAGAAGAACACATTGCCTCCAAGCGCCGCGAGCGCATCAGTCTGGTGGGGCAAGGGGTGTGCATCCTTAATCGTTCTTGCATTAAGCCACCGAAAGTCATTACAGATGCGTAAATCACCATTGGGTTTCACGACGAGGACGAGAGGAGACGCATACTCGCTCTGTGACTTCTTGATGATCCCGACTTCCTCCATCTCGTTCAAAGCTGTTCTCAATGTTTCGTAATGGCAAGGAGGGACACGCCTGTACGGAAGTCTGAACGGCTTGTCATCCATCAACCGGATTCTGTGTACAAAGTCTTTCGCCTCTCCGCAATCCATCTTGTGCCTTGAGAATGTGGAGTCGTATTGTCCAATCAGATTGAGTAGCTTGTTTTTCCACTCCAATGATACTTCACAAGACGTGATGTCAACTTCCGAGAGTCCCATGTCCATGAGAGTCTTATTTATCTCTTCTTCAGTTTTCAAAACCGGAATCTCCGTCGTGCGCTGGGTGTTTGACTGAACTCGTTGTGGCTCCGGTAGATCCTGTACTGACAAACTGGGCGAAACGTCCACGAGTTTGGCGTTTTTTTTCAGTACCAGTGTTTTTTTCGTGGGGTTAACAATTTTAACGGGAACCCACCCATCCCCATACAGAGTGGTGACAACCCTCCCCACCAAGATCTGCGCTGGTCTTGTTTTGGATCGAGTAGGTTCTACGATAACAGAGCTCCCTACCGCCGAAGCATCTACAGATGGTAATTTAGCCCACACTAAATGTTCAGTCAAAGGCTGCAGCGTGACACACCTTTTTAATTTTGCAGTCCCAAAATCCAAAGGCAAGGTGTCCGGACGGTGCACTGTATGGGACAATAGCGACAGCAGCTTGGGTAGCTCTTCGCCAAAAGCCCCCATCTTACTCGAGTCTATTGCTCCATTTTCGATGCGCATCATGAGCCATTTCAGGACGTTGCTCCCCAGGATCATACTGTCGGACTGGCCTGGTACTACTAGGACTGGGACAATGACTTTGATACCGTACACTAAAACAGAGAGGTCGTACAGAGCAGTAGGCATTACCGGTTGACCTCCGCAGCCCACGATGACATACTCATCCGCTCGCTTCCTGTCAATCTCCGGATAATCCTTCCTCAGCATAGAGTCAGTCTGTTCGCTAATAGTGCACGCCATAGACCCACTGTCCACTAAGGCCTTGATGATATGACCGTTGTCCAGGATAACGTCCGTGTGGAACAACGAGTCCGTCTCTGAAAGTCTTTGCAGAACTTGTACAATCGGTGTCTTGCCCAATGGCACCTTGTCACTATGCTGTACGCGGCCGGGCTCGAACTGTACTGCACTGTCCATTGTGGGAGGTGGAGAGTCCCCATCTGCGCTGTCCTCCCTTACACGCAGACTGGCTAGTTTCCCTGAGGCCCAGAGGGAGAAGTATTAACGCCCCGGGGACATGCGCGGCTGGAGTGGCCCTGCGCGTGGCATCGAAAACACAGTTTATGCTTCATGCAATGCGTAAACGCGGAGTGAGACACATCTTTGCAAACCGCGCATGGCATGCTGTTCAGACCGTCCGTCTTGGGATACCGTGTGTCTCGACGCGGTCTCCTAGCAACCTGGGCGCCATCTTGAGTTTGCGACAGAACCCGTTCCAACATGGCGGCGAGTTTCTCAAACATTGAGTGGTCGGTTACGTTGGCAGCAGGGGGTACCTCAGCGGCAACGTCACTTTTATTCACAATAACTGTGTTCATTACACCGTCTTTTCGGGAGCTATGTTCTAAATGGTACTCGTCCAGCACCTCCTGGACATCGCGAGCCGACCACTTATCTATAGTCTTAGACCGGAATGTGTAAGAAAGTTCTTTGTTCGGACAGTGTCTTATGAATAAACGGGTGACGTCCCCCCCAGGAATATCGGAGGATTTCCCGAGCCCTGCAAGGCAACTAGCGGCAGTGTCCGCAGCATTGTTTAACCGTAACCAAAAATCATACGGGCCCTCGTTAGCTGTGGGGCGAATGGAGTAAAAATCAGCGAGGGGGACCGAGGAGTACAGACCGGCGCCAAAATGTTTACGTAAAAGACCGTAAATAGCTTCGGGCCCTTGTGTGGAAACCAGACCCCCATTTTTAAGTCCTAATTTTACGACATTTCTAGCTTTGCCTTTTAAATAGACAAGGACTTCCTCCGTACTGCACTCTACGGGGACATTACTTTTGCGGAGATAAACCTTCATTAAGTCCTCCCATTCATCGACGGCCAACACATCTGAACCATCCCCTCTAAACACCGGGGGCTCTTTGGCACCCTTTTCGACAAAAGTGACATTTGAAAGGTTCATACTACGACTGTTCATAGAATGGTTGCCCGGAGGAGATGGATCAGGAGCTCCGGGAGACTCGGCGGAAGAGGTAGATGAGTTTAGCCTAGACACAATATTATCAGCTAACATGTGACCCATCTGTTGCATTATGTCGCTCATCTGGTTCATTCCCCCCACAGTGTCATCATCAACCACATGACCCGTGCTGCACTTAGGCAGACCAACACATACATTATCCACAGTACGAGGCGTAACTCTGCCTCGGGCCATACTACTGCCCACACCACTCAAAGGAAACGGGAGAGGGGACACCAGAGCCCCGCGCCCCCTGCCGACCCTGGCAGGCGTGTGCAGCTCCTCCGAGTCCATCTCGCGGCGTGAAGCAGACGCTGGCGACGATGAAGTAATTTATAGCCCCGTTGGTTCGAGCGCCGAAAGCCCCACGTGTGGCGATGGCGACTCCCAGCGGCGAGGCGACGGTGGTACAATGCACCGCGGATCCAACGTCGTCTGGACCGGTCCTAAACGGATGTCACGGCACCAATGTGACCTATGTGATATGGACCCTGCGTTGTGTAGTGCTCAGTATCACACGATGAGAGACTTGGCTGGATCTGGGGGACAAGGCAACGCCCGGAACCCATTTATTTCCTGGCGAAGGAGAATAAATTAAATGGCGTTAGCCTTTCACACATGTGCCCAACACGGCCTTTCTCTACGGTCGTAGGAACAGAGAAAAGACAAATGTACATCACATACCTGGCGAAGGAGAATAAATTAAATGGCGTTAGCCTTTCACACATGTGCCCAACACGGCCTAAGAACATAAAAGGAGGAACAGAAAACACGTAAGTACTAAATAACAACAGGGATGACGATAAAACAACATAATAACATAAAAGACAAGATGAAACTAAATAAATGTAAATGATATTAACACGATGTCTTAAGATGTAAAGCTAGCCAACCTTTCTCTACGGTCGTAGGAACAGAGAAAGGAGGAAGAGGCGGAGCCTAGCCTATATACCGGCAAACCGGAAGTGCCAAGTGTTGGGACAGACGAACAAAATAAAAGACCTACACGGCTAACATACACTGCCAGGTACGTACTAACGCTGCGCCACGCAGTGGCGCACTACCTATTAATCAGGATTTTAAACAACCTTTTTCAACCTGTTACATAAGCAGGGAGGGCATTAGGATCAGTTAGGGCAGATCAATGATATAGATTTCTTTGGGGGAAAAGGGTCACGTGTGAGTAAAGTTTTTTTTTTTTATCTATTCAGCAGCCTATAACTATGTATCGAAATGCCTAATGATTAATATACTTATTTTCACCATACAGAGCTCCTCTTCTGTCCAGTGACCACACGGGGGCAGCAGAGAGCAGGCAACGCGCTGGAGGGAGTGGTTGTTGTTCGTGCTGAGACAGAGATGAGCAGAGGCAGATGAAAGGAAACTCCTCTCTCATATTCCTGACCGCGAGCCCAAACCTCCTCTGTGCATTTCTACGGCTGTCATGCTGCTTTTCGCTCCCCTCCCTGCAGCCTTTTCACTGCGTGCGTGTATTTGTGTGTGTGCCTCTGCCACAAAGCTATGCCCCTTTTTGATATGTTTTTTTTCTCTCTTGGCATTGTGATTATTACTGACCACTTCTGAAGCCTTCCCCCCCCCCCCCCCTCTTCCTCTTCCTCTTAGCATCCCACCAAATCAGTTTCTTAAGACGCATCTTTTTTTTTTTTTTTTCGGCACCAAACCGGCAGCCATGTTTGTTGTTGCCGGGAAACTACTTCAGTGATTTGTGTGTTGTCAACTCGCATTATAGAGGGAGCGGGCAAGATGGCGGAGCGGGCGGTTGAGCAGTGAAGAGCTCTGAGTAGCGGACCCTGAAAAAAGATCGATGTAAGAATAAATGACGCGCAAAACTACTGAAAACTAACATCTAAAGTCAAGAACTATCCAAGATACCTGTGATTTTATCCAGCCGCGAGACAAACAAGTAAGCCTTGTAAGCAGAACCATCTAATGGCAAAATGGCTAACAGCAAAGCTAACGGCAAAGTTAACAAATCGCTGCTAGTTCACGATTATGCCAGCTCAGAAGCTATGGAGACCAATGTAAAGGGGACCAAGAATGTGTTAACATCGCCAGGTAAAATTCCTGTGCCTCCCAAAAAGCAAAAAGGAAATGAAGAGCCCGCCATTAGCGCCGAGACCAGCGCCATACTAGCTGCGGTTGAAAGTCTAAGGAGATCGTTTGAAGAGCTCAGAAGCGACCTGAAGCAAAATACACTCGCCATCGTTAACCTTGTTAAAGCAGTTGATTTTAACAGTGGTGAAATCAAAGATCTGAAAGTGAAGAATAAAGAGATGGCCGAAGAGATTGAACAACTGAAGTCTACCAACAGTAATCTGACTGAAAAACTTTCCCGCGTTGAGAAAAAGACGGATGATTTGGAGGCATACAAAAGGCGATGGAACCTGCGCCTTAACGGGCTGAAAGAAGAAAAGGATGAAGACACACGGAAACGGATTGCCGATATCATCATAAAGATCCTGCCACACTGGTATGAGAAGATGGATTTGATCTTGGACTCTGTGCATCGCCTTGGCGTTGCCTTCAATGGCCGTCCCAGACAGATCATTATGCAGTTTTCACTGAGAACCCACAAGGAGGAACTCTGGCGTGCCACCAAGGGCCACCCCGTCTGCAGAGACATCGGCATCAAATTCGCGGAGGACCTCACCAAGGATGAGAGAGAAGCGCGGCTGGCTGTGTGGCCAAGAGTGGAGCAGGCACGAAAGGCTGGGCAGAAGGCGGTCTACAGGGGAAGACACGCGTACATCAATGGACATAAAGTGATGCCTTAATTAGCACTTATCACAGGTCTTGAATCCCAAAATGTGAGTTTTAGCGTTCATATTGCAGTCAGGGTTTTGCTACTTTTTTGCTCTTTTTCTGTAAGGTAACACACCCATTTTCTGCTTTATTGGTGGTTATACCTTGTTGTTTGTTACTGTTATATGTTCAGTTTGAAAAGTAATTTATCCCTAATTTCTGTCAATGCAAGGGGGTTAAGAGACATAACTAAAAGGAAAAGTTTTTTCTTGTTTTGTAAAGGGAAAAATGCAAATATAATACTATTACAGGAAACTCATTCCAAGCCTGAGGACCGTATTTTTTGGACTAAACAGTGGGGGGATGGAGCATACTTTTGCCATGGCACTTCAAGGTCAGCAGGGGTAGCAGTTTTACTGAAAAACTTTCAGGGACAAGTAATCTCTCAATTAAAAGATGATCACGGGCATTGGATAATCCTTATTATCGACATAGGTAACTTTAAATTAATTTTAACAAATGTATATGGATACAACACTTTAAGTCAAAACAGATTGCTGCTAGAAGAAATAGCCCTGCAGCTAGACCATCTAAAGCTAACGTATTCTACAAACAATGTTATTATCGGAGGAGACATTAATCTTGTGCAAGATGAGTTTATGGATAAATGGCCTACTAAATATACGTCAAGTCATCCAAATACTGTTTTTAATAACTTCTGTACTGATCAAAACATAGTGGACGCATGGCGTCATCTCAACCCAGGAACAATTAAATTCACTTGGTTCAATTCAAATTATAAATCTAGAATAGACCACTGGCTTGTCGCAAATGAGTTGTTGTCCTATGAAATCAGCTCTGATATTTCTGCAGCGCCTCTGACTGATCATAGTCTTATATATTTACAATTAAAACCTCAAAACAAAACACGGGCTACATGTAAATATTGGAAATTTAACTCCAGTCTTTTGAATGATGTAACTTATTGTGAAAGTATAAGATCCATTCTTTCAGATGTTATGGATTTAGAAGAACTAGATACCCCAATGCGGAAGTGGGAATTCTTTAAATACAAGGTTCGACAATTTTCTATATCCTTTGGCAAAAAAATTATAAGGAAACTTAAAGAGAAGGAACTTGATCTTGTACAACAGCTGAATTTTTACTGTAACAAACCTAATCCTACTGAGGACGATAAACAGAAAATTCGAAATCTCCAACCAAAATTAGATGAAATGTATATTCAGAAAGCAAAAGGAGCCTTTGTTAGATCAAGGGCTAAATGGATTGAAGAAGGGGAAAAAAATACTGCATACTTTTGTAACTTAGAAAAACGGAGACAACAAAGAAACACCATAAAATCTTTATTAATAGACAATACAGAGACTACAGATGAAAACTTAATCTCAAAAGAAATATTTAAATTTTACAACAATCTGTATACCTCAAAATTCTCAGAACAAAATTGCAATGCTTTTTTGAACAGTATTAAAATGCATATTCCCAAAATTGATGATAATTTTAAACAAACCTGTGATAACAATATATCTACTTCAGAGTTGGACAAAGCGATAAAGAGCTTATCTCTGAACAAAGCTCCGGGTCCAGATGGTCTTACTGGGAATTTTTATCGCCATTTTTGGGAAGATATAAAGGGTCTACTTTATGATCTGTTCTCAGACATTTTTGAATCTTGCTGTCTCCCTCCTACAATGCGTCAAGGAGTTATAATTTCTATTCCAAAAGCAGATAAAGACCAGAGGATTATTGAAAACAGAAGACCAATCACTCTAAGAAATACAGATTATAAACTTCTAACTTACATTTTTAAGATACGTCTTCAATTTGGAATCTCAAATATTGTTGCGGAAACACAATCTGGTTTTCTAAAAGGTAGGTCAATCCACAACAATATTAGATTAGTAATGGACATTATTGAATATAGGGATCTGATAAGTGATGATGGGTTTATCCTCTTCTTGGATTTCTATAAAGCGTTTGATTCGGTGGAACACCCATGTATTTTCTCAGTTTTGGAACATCTCGGATTTGGAGTCAGATTCACCAATTTAGTCAAAGGTCTATATAAGGATATCAGTAGCTGTGTTTTATTACCTGAGGGAACCACTCCCAGGTTCAATATCTCGGTTGGCATTCCTCAAGGGTGTCCAATATCGCCTTGTTTATTTATTTTAGTAAGTGAAATGTTATCAATCTACCTAAAAAAAAGTGAGGATCTTAATAAATTAGACGTCTGTGGTACAGAAATAATCATCAGTCAATTAGCGGATGATACAACGCTTTTCCTAAAAGATCACAAACAAATTCCAATAGCTATTGAAAAGGTCAAACATTTTTCTAATGCCTCTGGGCTAACGTTAAATTTGAAGAAATGTGAACTCCTTGCGATTCACGACACACACTTAAAGGAAGTATGCAATATTGCTGTTAAATCAGAAATTAAATATTTGGGAACATATATATCAAAAGACTGTAATTCCAACCTCACTATGAACATCCAAAATAAACTTGCTGAGTGTAAATCTAAATTAAACATATGGCTTCAGAGGGATCTCTCTATATTTGGTCGCATTTACTTGACGAAAATGGAAAGTCTATCGAGATTAATTTATCCAACCTGTAGTACTCCCGTCTCAAACAACCTGATAAAAACTATTAATACCATTAATTTCAACTTCATTTGGAGAAATAAGCCACATTATTTAAAAAAAGATCAAATGGTCCAGGACATAAACAGTGGGGGCTTGAAAGTAATAGATTTTGAATGCCTTAATGGTACACTGAAAATAAACTGGTTAAAAGCTTGGCTTAATTCTAATAGTTTCTGGTATAGTATCCCAAAATTTATTTTCAACAAACTAGGTGGACTAAAATTATTACTCTTGTCTGATTTTAATATCAACAAATTGCCCATTAAACTGTCAGAGTTCCACAAGCAAGTATTATTGTATTGGAAGCTACTGTATGTGCATAATTATTCACCACATTCAACTATAATGTGGAATAACAGGTACATACTTCATAGAAATAAGTCACTGTTTTATGAAGAATGGTTGAATAGGAATATATGGTCTGTTGCGCACTTGATGAAAACAAATGGTGAATTCCTAAATTATGAAGACTTTTGTATCAAATACAACTTCAATCCTCCTAAATCTGAATTTACAAAACTTTTGAAAGCATTTCCAAAAGAATTTATATTTCAAACCCAAAACATAATGAAAGAACAACCTATAAATCCACAGTTGGGTACCATATCAATCCATGGAATATCTCTCATGGATAAGAAATGCTCCAATCAATTCATTAGACAATGCCTTACGGTAAATTTATTCCCTGGTAAGATCAACAAAAACAACATTATTTATAAATTTGAAAAAAAGTCAATTAATAAACTAAGAACACTGTACTTACAACTTCCTATTCAACCAAAAGCCAAAGAGACACACTTTAAAATTATGAATGCTGTTTATCCCTCAAAAGATTTGCTAAAAAAACGCTTTAATATTGATGATAATACATGTACGTTCTGTGAGAACAATGTGGAGACGACGGATCATATTTTTTTTGAGTGTGCCAAGACTCAAATTTTTTGGAAGAACTTGCAGGACTGGATACGACGGCAAATTGAAATCCCAAACCTCATCTCAAATGACAATATAACTTTTGGAACTCTTCTTCAAAACAAGAACAATGAATTGTGTTATAACTTGGTCCTCTGTCTAGCAAAATTTTTTATTCACAAACAAAGGATACTTAAATCATCCCCAAACTTTAAAATTTTCCTTATTGACTTTGACAGTTATCTAAAATCCCTAAAATATATAAGTACCAATGGTAATGAATCTGTTTATGAACTTTTGAGTAAACTACCCAGAACTGTATAACCCTTTGTATGTAAATCCAACCTCTTATACTATTCAGTACTTTGCTTTATTTTTTTGTTATTTTATTGCCTGTTAACAATGTCATCTGAACAGACTTAATACTATTGCTCTATTTGTTTTGTACATAAAAATGTAAATAAAAAAAAAAAAATTAAAAAAAAACTAAAAAAAAAAAAAAAAAAAAAACTCGCATTATAGACACTGACAGGGAGAGAGAGGGAAATGATTACATGCACATATACAGTCTCGCAGCTGCCTCTTTTCTCCTGTGGCTGCCGGGTTTCTTCTGTGTGTGAATTTTTGGTGTTTGTTTCACACAGGTTGGTTGTTCGGAGCTGTGGTATTGTTATTTGCAATCACGCTCATCCAGGCTACACACATTTGACACTGTTTTGCCTTTTTTTTGTGTGTGTGTTTGGTGTTTCGAGCTCGAAGCAA
Source organism: Proterorhinus semilunaris (assembly GCA_021464625.1). NCBI lineage: Eukaryota > Metazoa > Chordata > Actinopteri > Gobiiformes > Gobiidae > Proterorhinus > Proterorhinus semilunaris. Next base: position 11,343,524 of record CM038349.1, read on the forward strand.
TCTCTCTTGTGAACAGTTTCTATACTGAAGTCAAAAGCGCTGCCGCGTCAGGCGTAAGATTTATCCTCCTGTCACTTATAATAAATATAAAGCTGCCTCTTTCTCCTGACGACAACATTGTGGCTGGGTGTATTATTATGTAGGGATACTAGATTGGTGATTACAGCATGGAATAAATTATCCACTGCATTGTAATATAACATTGGCTTGTTTTAGTATGGGTTGGTAACACGACACTTTTGATTCATATTTTCGAAAAAAGCATAAAGTGCGTTTCGAATAGGGCTGGGCGATATGGCCTAAAATCTATATCATGATATGAAAAAATAAATATCACGATAACGATATATTTGATATTACTTCAAAATCCCAGCCTTACGCCTATTGGGAAGATTCATTCAGTGATATTTCATTCTTTTTTTTTTTTACGGCATAATTGTCTCGCAAATATGATCTAGCAGTTTACATCCTTCATTTCATTTTACTTTTTCAGCACGTGTCCCCGTGTTCTACAGTCACCGTTTATGCTGCTCTGATGGAGCGTAACATAAATTATATTGTGTCCACAACGATATAAAAAATTACAACGATATCAAGACATTATATCACGATAACGATATGCGATACGATATGGCCCAACCCTTGTTTTCCAAGACACAATATTTGCTAAAACATAGTTTACATTCACAACTATATTTAAGATTTTGCACACAAAAAACAATAACCCAGCTTTCTTAAAGGGAAATTTCAGGATTTTTGACATTTCATAGTTATCCAGAGTGTTGTTGATTTCTGGAGATACGTATTTTTTTTAATTCATGCAGTCCTTATATCTGAAGAGTCTAGTAGCGCTAGGCTAGCACATTCCTACAGTAACAGCAAGCCTGCTTTAAAAACAGTCTGATCCACTCCACAGTAGGGATGTCAAGATGAACCGGTTTTACGATTACCACGATTATAAAAGGACGCGGTAGGTTATCCGTAAGAATTTCAGAAGCCACGGTTTACCACGGAAATTGTTCACGCTGACGCACGAGCCGCTGCACGCCATAAACAGCTCGTAAACTCACCGGTAGTTGAGCGAGGCAGAAGGACGCTCTCCTCCAGTGTTGTATCCACCCAAAAACGATTGAAGTCAGCAGAGTGGGACCTCTTTAGGATCCAAAACATGATCAAGACGTTGTTGTTGTCGATGGACGTCCGTTATGCAAAGTGGCAGCAAAAGGCGCTGATATCGTCGAATATAAACAACTGCATAATTCCCCAAAAAGTAGCCACAACTGGTAGATACAGTGAATGTTTACAAGTATTAAAAAGCTTTTTAAAGACAAAAACAAAAAAATATCAGTTCTTTCCTTTCATTTGATCGATAATCGTGAATAATCGTAAAATTGCAATATTTTCTCTCACAATAATCGTGACTAAAGAAATTGAAATCGTGACACCCCTAGTCCACAGGGCACCTGAGTTAAATCACATATAACAACAGACTAACAATTATTCTGTGTCAACAGAATAATTTTAACCATTTTGCATTTACAATAACTTATGTTTGAGCAGCATCAGCTTCGTGGTTGTAAGATACGCAGTGGCGGAGTGATCTGCTAGAAAATAGTCCTTCAAAATGTGATAATTCATGTGATGCGAGGTCAGTTATATTTTAAAAATTACTCATATTACTATAAGTGATTTGCCTCAGGTGCACTGTGCGTAAGAGCTGCATGGAAAAAAAACTCCAGAAATAAACAACACTCTGGATAACTAGGAAATGAGGCCCTATGTCTAAAATCCTGAAATATCCCATTAAGTTTCACTTTCTTATTGGACACTGACAGGAAGTGACATAGATGGAGGCAAACCATTTTGAACCGTTACCGTGCCAACCAAGTTATGCCAATGGGAAATGAGTGAGTCAAACTGCTCTGAGGTCATCACTCCACTCCCGGGTCCAACGGAGCTTTAGTTTTTCTTTTATCTGGAAGTGGTAAGAGAGAATTAAAAGTCCTTTGTGATTAGCTTTGTGTTAGATTAACACGCATACTGCCTCGACTCTAGAGCAGTATGATGATCAATAACAGCCTTGAATTTTGCAATGATTAGTGTATTAGTGTTTATCTATTGTACTAAAGCCATTTCAGCACCTTCTGTTAAACTCTTAACCCCCGCCTTAACCAAGCACATTTTCTCCAGTTCCACTCCAGCCAAATCTAAAAAGCTAAAACGAGATGTAAATGAGGATGAAAACACAGCAAAAAACAATGCAACAAATCAGGCGACACAAAAGTCATGAAAAAGCATGTGTCAAGTGCATATTTGTGGTTAATCTGATAATCTGACCAAAGTCCTCCCCTCTTCTCTCGCTCTCAGCCGTGTTCGCCCTGACCTCCAGACGACCCGGAGCTGTGGCCATAACACAGGAGGAGCAGACCCTCGTGCGAGTGTCCCCAAGGTGGTAAGTCAGCTCCCCCCCCCTCGCACCCCCCTCACCCTGACTCCACCGCTCTTTGTACCAGGCAGCGGCACAGATGAGGCCCTCGTGGGAACTCCACCAGCACACTCTTTCCCGCCACAACCGCCACTTCACGACAACTGTAACCCCGCACGTTTCCGTTAAAAAGGGATGTGCGCTTGGGCCCGCATCGTCTGCCCTCGTGTTTGTGTAGTGACAAGCTTTAACCCCGAGGACGGAGCGGGGAGGGCGGACACGTCGTGGCAGAAGTGGGGAAGTGTGATTCCAATGTATGAGGTGATTTCAATCCATGTTGCTCCTACTACAAAGCTCCTCCTTTTACCCAGAGCTCCTCCCTCTGTGTAACCAGGAAGCACTCGCCTCACCTCCTCCCTGTGTGCCTCTTCGTAGCACAGTTTATTCCTATCCTTTTACCTGTTATCTGCCATTTTAGGTTTAGGGATTGCAATTAAGCATATCCAAATCTCAAAGCATATTGACAGGAGAGTTTATAGCCTATATGCTAGTGTAATACCTCATTTGAAAGCCAAGACCTTCTAGTTTCTAAAACAGTGTGTGAGATCTGTGAGAGTGAAATGCAACCTACATCACATTTGCCGTTCCTACCCCTAATCATAATCATGACCCTGACCCCTGACCCTAAACCTAACCCTGTCCCCTTGATCAGGGGGACAGCAAGGGACAGGTTAAAGAGACAGTGACCGTGATTTGCAGCACCTGTCAACTAGAGACTCCCACAAGCCCTCAGAGGAGCAGAGGAATACTGTGGTTTCTACACCTATTTTTATATATTTTATGTGTATATGTATATAATTTCAAAACCATAGAGAGATAGAGACTTACGTTTTATTTTTTTGGAATCTACGGATTTTTTTCCTCTGAAGTACCTAAAATCATGAATGTCATGATGCTTCTAACGGTGTCAGTGTTGAACTGTGACAGTAGGGGGCACTGTATGAGGGGTATGGGGCTGATTTAGATAGATAGATAGATCAGCCCTATACTCCTCATACAGCGCCCCCTGCTGTCACAGTTCAACACTGACACCGTTAGAAGCTTCATACACAGAAATATAGACGAGACATTTAAAAAAAATATGGCCAGAAATATCAGTGAGGCATCGGCCTCAGTAAAACCTATTGGATATAATTCTATGATTGAAACCTTTACTATAATAATAAACGTTGAACTATTGGCTAATGGAAAGATAAAAAAGATAATTACATCAAATTGATTTACTTGAAGTATCGGCCTGTATTTTGGTTATCGGCCAGGCCAACCCCCTTCATATTCGTATCGTATCAGCCCCCAAAACTCCATATCAGTCGGGCCCTACCGTCAACATGGAAGCCAAGCCAAGGGAAAATAAGCCGTTTTAGATCAATACAGTATTTTCTAACCAACATAATACAAGCTCGAGTTGTGTCTGAGATTTAAGACTAAACGCCTGTGTGCGCTGCTCACGATGCCGATCCCAAGCCCACACGAGCGTTCTGTTGAAGAATTACACTATCGTTTCAAATCGAGGCGGTGGCATCTGAGAAACTTGGTCATTACTGAGTAGTTATTAATGTTTTGTCATATCTGCTACGACTGAACTAATTCTCGTGAATCAACGCGGACCAAAATGTATCTTAAGTGATATTATTTTCTATTATTTTTCAAATTGAATGGTTAGCTTTTCTTCCTGACTTTGAAAATAACTGGGATTCTCTCTGCATGACGGACATCGTGAATTATGCTGCAGCGGCAAAGACACTGGCGCTTTGTGTCTGGCAGAATGGGACACAATACGAGGAGAGCTCATTTAAAGTGTCCGGTTCTTCAGAGTTTAATCTGCACAGCTGCTTTTACTCCAGGACTGAACTGAGATATGAAAAATGACAATAAAAGGATGAGTCAATCAAAGTAAAGATGCATTTGTTTGGTGAATTGCTCAAACTAAATGCTCCGTATTCCTTGCATTTGAGATAGAGGTACAATTATAGATGTTACACAGATTGAGTAAAGCTCTTCTTCTTTAACATAAAACTAGGGACGTTTGGTAATGCTAACAATGGTAGTCGTGGTAACCGTCTGAAAGAAAAACTAAACTAAAACTCTGCTCGCTGCCCTAATTTTGCAGTCGCTGTGAGCACAGAATGCGGCGGCCGATGCTAGAGGAATATACACACGGAAGAACACCATAGCTCCTCCCCGCTTCTTCGTGCCACAAACTAGTTTTATTTCCGAATTATTCATTTTTTTTTTCAAACTTTGTTTATTTGAAGTTTTACCGAAATTGTACAGTTTTCAAACACGTCAGATACAGTACAAGGGAGATCACACACATAGAACAAAACAAAAAGCACCCCAACTAGCCAGCTAACTAAAAGCATGTCCAAAACATGTATATATAAAAAAAGGGATATAAAGATGTGCGGCGCCCCCACTTTAATAAAACAAAACGCAGGAATGCAGGAAAAACATTTAATACAAGCTAATCCGGAACGGAAGGGAAGTTCATTTGTTTAGGCAAATTAAACAAGGGATTCCAGGCCTGAATGAATCTGTCAGAGGAGCCATGGATCGTCATACGTATTTTTTTCCAGCTTGATAAAATATAAAACGTCCCTAAGCCAGTGGGTAACAGACGGAGGTTGCGGAAATTTCCATTTTAGCAAAATGACCCTTCTGGCCAGAAAAAGCAAGAAAGTTGCCATGTAAGGTGGAGAGGGATATTTCCGAGTTCAGGAAGACTCCGTACCTGCAGCACTGAACTGCGTTGTGCCGATCACATGACACTGTCGACCAATCGGGACACGCACATGTTTCTGATCTGGGGTCAGTTTCCCCTCCTCTAAAGGGAGAGAGGACACAGACGGACTGCAGTATTATAATGCAGACTGGTGTGTGTCCGCTCTTACGATCCTCAGCAGTTATGTGCGAACCCCCAGTCGTTCTATAATCTCGCTAAATCCAGTCGTGTAGTGTGGGACCCCCCCCCATTCGTCGCAGAACCTTTTAAGACTGAAAACAATTGTGTAGTCTGTGCTCAGCTTTGTCTATCCATCCATCCATCCATTTTCTCCCACTTGTCCGTTGCCGGGTCGTGGGGGCAGCTGTTGGAGCTGCCCAAGTCACATAGCACCATGCCCCTATGGCTCCTCCTGCAGGTGGTGGGTCCACGGGAGGACGGCCTCATGGTTCCAAACGGTTCCAAACGGGCCTGTTGGTCTCTCATAGGGGGCCCATTCACACTCTCATTCATACACCAGTGTACGCAGACACTGGAGGCAAGGAGGGTGAAGTGTCTTGCCCAAGGACACAACGACAATGTGCACCTTCAGGAGGCGGGATTCGAACCCCCGACCTTCCGATCATGAGCCGACCCGCTCTACCATCTGCGCCACCGTCGCCTTTCTGATATATATATATACAGCGTACTAAAATATTTGTCATTTATTACTAGAAAACAGAACAATGAAGTGTGGAAGATCTGGAAATGTACAATATCTGGTTCATCTCCAGTGTCAAGAAATGTGTGAATGATGGGGAATAATTTGGGGAAATGGAAGAAATTGAGGCAAAAATAAGGAATAATTGTGTAAAAAACAAAAAATTGGAAAATATTAGTAATAAAAAATGGTGCTATAAATCCCCACTTGAACCGAGCACATAAAAGCTTTAAAAAAAAAAATGTAAAAACTCCAAATTGCGACGAAAACAAGGAGGAAAGCGGAACAAAAATGACAGAAGAGCAACAACAACAACACGACAAAAAACAATGAAAAAAACAACAAATAAGCCACAACAATTTGGCGAAGACATGGCAAAAAAGAGACGAAAAATCAACAAAAAAAGAGACAAAAACGCTTAAAAAATTTGACTAAAGCAAATACAGTAAAATGGTCAAAAATTAGGGGGGAAATGGAACAAAAAAAACGTGGAAAACACAAATAAATAAATTGGGCACAAATGGAAGAAGAAAAATCATTGATTTGAGCTGAAACAACCAAGTCACTTCCTCTAATGCGATTCCTGGACCGACAGCTTCAAAACGTGGATCTAAAGATTTTTTTTTATTGATACCGACACTGTTGTCCCGATACTATACTGGTATTGCTTACCGGTCCCCAGCCCTCCCCTTGACCCTCGTGCCCGTCCTTGTAGCGCTCCAAAATGGTCATAGCGCTGCTTCCATTTGAAATTAGAAATGAGATGCGTGAAATTGTGGTTTTCACACTGGCGACAAATACGTCACATATAAATAGAAATGCCAGCGTTCGTGGCTCGGCTCCGTAATCGTGTGTGTTTTTCTGTTCGTGCGGAGGCCAGTGGGCCGGCCGGTAAAGTCGTGCGTGGATTAGTCCGTCCAAGACACTTTTTATTGTATATTCATTAGCAGCGTTTCAGAATGGGATGACGCCCATCACGGTTTCTTATGTTTCCAAACGTCCCCTCGGCGCGGGCACATCTTTTTATTGCCGGTGTATAAATATGAGCTGTAATGTGGTGGTAATGTCCAATAATAATCACCGTGAGTGTAACGTCTCGCGGCGTTAATGTGCTCTCGCTCAGTCCATAAACAGAGACGCTGCAGGAATAAGCGCCATCTATTACCCGCCCCGCCGCCGCCCGCGCCAACGGTCGATGAGCGGCGATAATGACGTCATTTACACAAACCGGGGGACGGGGCCGACGGGGCATCGCCACATTTCTACAGTGTGTCTGCTCTCTGGGACGGCCGGGGCACTGTGAGAAATATACGGTTATGAAGTGCGGGGTTTCCATGGATACAGACAGACCTGGACTGGAGTATTGACGCGGCGATGGCTTGTGTGTCTGTCAGGGAAATCTTAGCATTAGTAAAGGTGGACTTGTTTAAAAGAGCTCCAATAGAGTTTAAGGTGAGGTGCTATAAATTAAAAGTACATTTTTTTTTTTAGCCCTGCTCTTGTGGCTCTTTGACTGTCTGCTCTTGGCCTGGTTACTGTTTATATCTGGTCTAATCTGGTGTAGTTACTTGTTGAGATCGATTTAGTCCTGGTTTAGTCTCCCCCTTTTACAGTGAACGCAGGGATCGGTCCAAAGGCTTGCATGGCCATAGACTATCGGTAAATCTAGCTGTCCATTTAAATTATGTGAACCATAACATCAGTGTTTTACTCATAAAATCACAAAGAAGTTTTTTTCGTATGGAATATGGCTGAAAGTGCAGAAGTCATGGCGACATATAACACTTAAACAGCGGCACACTGTTGTTGTGTCCTTGGGCAAGACACGTCACCCACCTTGCACCCTGTGTCCGCGTACATCGCTGTATGAGTGGTGCTCTAAGTAAAAGCTGAGACCCTTTTACGTGCAATTTTTCCAATAACTAAAAAAGGAAAAATAAAATGTAACTTCATCGGAAACTCTCCAATCCAAACATCTTGTTATTGCCATATAGAAATAAAGTGAAAGCAAATGAATCTGTGAACCTCTCACTTCACCCGAGCGCATTGTCTCCAGCTTGGCTTCACCCAAATCCAGAAGCTTCTGGACTGGAGAGCAACAGCGTACCGCCCCATTTGAAAGAAAACGGACTGGAACTTTTTTTTTCTGTCGCGTTGTGGGCACAGTTTTTTTTTTTTACTCTTTTAATTTCAACCTGAAGCCTCATTTCACTGTTTTGTTGATTTTTGTAGTTTTTTTGTAGTTTTTTCGCTTTTTTTTGTCGTTCTTTTGAGGCTTTTATTCCCCTTTTTTGTTGTGTTTTCGTCACGTTTTTATTATTTTGTTCTCGTTGCTTTTCTGGCACAAAAACATGCCCCACGACAACGAGAAGCTTTTAGATTCGGGTAAAGCCAAGCTGGAGGGAACGTGCTCGGGTTCAGGTGGGTAAATCCACGAGCTTAAGACGGTAACGTAGGCAACAATTAGGCAAGGCAAGTTTATTTGTAGAGCACAATTCATACACAAGGCAATTCAAAGTGCTTTCACAGTTGTATAAAAAGAAAACAGATCAAATCAATAAAACATCAACATAAAAATTAATCAATTACAGTAAAAGGCAAGAGTGCAGATAAAATACTTTCAGTTTTCATATGCTCGGGTAAAAAGAGCTGTTTTCAGCCTGGATTTGAACATTGTCAGAGTTGAGGCCTGTCTCACATCCTCATGAAGACTGTTCCAGATTTTAGCTGCATGAAACTGAAACAAAGCCTCACCTGTTTATTATTGACTCTGAACCACCAGGAGACCCCTCCCTGAAGTTCTCAGGGCCCGAGATGGTTCATACGGCTCTAACATGTCAGAGATGTACTTTAGTGCTAAATCATGAAAAGACTTGCACACAAGCAGAGCTGTTTTAAATTCTATTCTCTGAGTGACAGGAAGCCAGTGCAGAGACCGGAGCACTGGACTAATACGGTCGTATTTCCTGGTTCTTGTCAGGACTCGAGCAGCAGCGTTCTGGATGTTCTGCAGCTTTAACAGCTCGTTTAGAAAGGCCAGTGAGCAGCCGTTACAGTCGTCTAACCTGCTGGAGACAAATGCATGGATGAGTGTCTCCAAGTCTGGTTTTGACACTATTCCTCTGATCTTAATGTTTTTCAGATGGTAAAAAGCTGATGATGTTATCGCTTTGATGCGGCTGTTTATTAACAATAAAACATTGGGTAAAATGAAAACGTCAGTGTTGTTGAAGTCTTTGCGATTTGTCCTCGTCTCGTCTCGCGGTCTCTCCTCTGATGTAACGCCTCTCGCTCCTCCCGTGTCTCTGTTTTGTAGCTGCTGTAAATCCAGAGCCGTGTCGAGGTCTGAGCCTTCGGTTGATCTACGCCCGATCTGACAAGGGAAGTCGGAAAGCGCCTCCGGTCAACACACACACACACACACACACACACACACACACACACACACAGGTGCACATCCTCACCTCCAACCCTCCCCCCCCCTCCCACCCGGATACTTCCTCTGCTGCCAGCTCCACACACACACACTCACACCCTCCCTCTGGTTCTCCTCGGGACGTGAGGGAAAGACAGCCCGGCTCAAGTGCATGTCGGGGGGAATTAGACGCTATAGCAGACAATTTGATTTTGCGGCGTGCACGGCTCCCTCAGACGGGCACCGGCTCCGCGCTCGGGCCGGGAGCCGGTTTGATGGGAACAGACAGGGCGAGGTTTAAGATACGACGAGTAATAGAGACGTGCGGGAGAATTGAGATGAGGATTTGACATGGGAGTGCAATGGAAATGTAATTAAAGGGTGCTGGGGCGTCATTACTTCTACTAGTTTAAAAAAAAAAAAAAAAAAAAAAAAGTAATAATGATACGAATGCAAAAGTGAGGTGTGGACTTAAAAGTGGCGTCTAAACGGGGGATCCCATAATGAGCCGTTCACTACGGGCGGCGGCAAAGAAAAAAAAACTACTTTTATTTTGCATAGCCAGGTTTATACATCTGTTACATGGACCTCAATGTTAAGATCTGACCGTTTCTGACCATTTTTGTTTCTCCAGTTTTACCAAAATCTAAAACCTTCTCGAGTGGAGCTCACAGCCTCTGGGCCAGGGTAACGCCTCATTTGAAAGCTAAGACCGACGAAACTGATCTAAGATTTTGGCTCATGTTGTCGCTGCGTTGTCGTCACTTTTTCGTCCTAATTTTGGGCTCAATATTTATCGCCGGTACATTTATTTTTCATTTCCCCCCCAGTTTTCTAATGTAATCATTCATTTTTGCTACAACATCGTCAACACAAGATTGTACCCAGCTTCCTTTAGTTTGACCATTTTTTTGTGACGCTTACAGTTTCACTTTCTTTTTGGACACCAACAGGAAGTGACATGGATAGAGCCAAGCAATTTGAAACTGTTGCCATGCCAACCACAGTGGGAAATGAGTCAAACTGCTCTAGACCTTTTATCTACGTCACTTCCTGTCCGCAGCTTAAAAATTCAAATAAAAATTACTTTCCTGAGGTCTTCAATAATGAGTTTCCTTCCTCAATATATCGATATATGGCATCATATAATGGCGTCAATGTCCCCTGAAGAAGCTGCCTGGTTTGATGGAGAAACACTGGCTTTTTTTTGTTTTTCATTAACCTCTGAACCCCCACCTTAACCGAGCAGATGTTCTTCCAGTTTAGCATTACCCAAATAAAAGCTCCTCGAAAAAAGCGACAAAAATGAAAACGCGACTGAAACCGACAGAAAAGTGACAACAACGCGAGGAAAAAGATCAGTTTTGCTGCTTTTTGTTTAAATTAATATAGTTTCTTTGTTATTATTTATTTCCATTGTCCGCAATAGCAGCTTAATAAACTCTGACTGAAAGTGAGTGCTTCCTCCGCAGACTTAGTTACTTGATTCTGTAAAAAACCATAAAACACATGGTGAGGCAATAACATCTTCTGAGGAACGCTGCTTCAGTCAGTGGAAGGCAAAGACAATAGGGGAGGCCATCTTTGCAGCCACTTAATATAATCCGCCCACTCAGCGCCGTCCGAATGGGCTGATTGACGCCTGTTGGCTCCTTTAAATGGCCGCCATAATGGACCGCAGTCCGGTGGGCGTCGGGAAACGCAGCCATCCAAACCAAAGTAACTCAATTCTTGGGTCGCGGTCTCGCGTTTCAGCAGCATCAGGGTTTGCTCGGAGATGCCCCTGTCTCAGCTCTTTAGCTCCTGCGCTCTCGATAGATTTACAAACCCGCAGAGGGGGCGCGGGGTGAGTTATGGCCGGCGCGGTCGACCTTGTGCCGGAGTAATGTCCGTGGGAGCCGTGCGGGCGCTCGGCATCATGTGCATTACGGACAGGGCTCTGTGGCTTTTACACGGGCAACGTGCACGTGGTCAGAATCATCAAACCCAATTACACACTAGGCCACATTTTATAAACAAATACATTTATAAAACAATCACTCTGAATCGCCTTCATTGTCCTGTAATCGGCCTTCACTATTACCATTTTTATTACTTTTTCTATCACTTTTATTTATTTATTTTTTGCCACATTTTCATTGCTTTTTCTCACTTTTGTAAGTAAGTAAGTAAGTGCTTTATTGTCATTGTACAAGCGTACAACGAAATAGTTTTCAGGTGTTAGTCCTGAGTCCCTGTTTTAGAGCGTGGTGTCCTGCACTGGTCAGCTCCTACTCCTTCTCCTTCCGCTCCCTCCAGTGTGGCTTTTTTGTCACTTTTCCGTTGCCATTTTTGGGCTCGTTTTAGGCTTTTTTGGTCAGTTTTTCCATCACTTTTTGTCTGTGTTTTTTGTTGCGTTTTCAACCTTGTTTTCGTCTCATTTTTGTTGCGTTTTTGTCGGGGGGGGGGGGGGGGGGGGTTCACTTTCTGTGGCTTTTTCGTCACTTTTTGGTTTGCGTTCCCCCCCCCCCCCCTCATTTTCGTCACTATTTTGACACTTTTTTCAAGAAGCTTTTAGTTTTGTATAAAGCCAAACTGGAGAAAATGTACTCGGTTTAGGTTAAGTCATGTTTTGTTTCTTTAAATGTCGCTACAAATTATAACATCGCATTGTCCCACAGCGCCCGGCAATAGCGATAGGTGTAATGTTGTGTTTCTTTGTGTACAGGACTGATAATGTGTGGAAGGAGAGGTGCAGGAGGCCAGGAGCTGGAGCTTTAGGGCATGTATTCAAATGAGCCGACATCAATACACTCAACATAAATAATACATTCAGGCCAGAAAAGACGGGATTGTTGTGTTAAAAGGCCGATCGTAAAGGGCTATTTTTAATATTCCTCTCCAATATACAGCACTTGACCCCAGCTGCATTATACATTCAGAATTTCAAACACCATTTAGTTGTTTTACGCATTAGTGATGCTGAAATGAGAATTGTTTTATGTATTAGATATTAGAAATGTAATATATTGCTCTAACAGTGGATATTTCTGACAGCTGATATTGAGTGTAGGCAAGCGTAGAATTGAAAAGAACAAATTAACCTTGATTGAATTGAATTTAGACAGCCACCTAAAAACTAGACCTTAGTTATTGTTAGAGAAAAAGAACAATGGTGACGGTGAGGATAGATGCAAAATAGGCAGGAGTTTGAAAACAGAACAAAAATGGGTTTAAAATATGCAAATATCGGGTTCATCTCCAATGTCACGCAATGTGTGAAAAATGGGGAATAATTTGGGGGGGAAATGGGGGAAAATTTTAAGATATTGTGGAAAAAATATGGAAATGATGGGGAAATACATTGGGGGGAAATGAATGGAAATAGGGACAATATTAAAAATAAAAATGAACAAAAATGGGTAAAACAAATGGGGGGGAAATGGGGAAAAATTAGAAAAAAATTAGAGGAAATAGGGAACATAGGGAGCAAAAATGGGGGGGGGGGATTGGGAGAACGAGAAAAAATGGGGCAAGATAAAAGAAAAAGATGGGGAAAAAATTGGGAAAATGAGGCAAACATTCAACAAATTTGAAAAAAACGGGAAAAGAAAATTGGGCAAAAATGGTGAGAAACATTCCTTTATTTGAGCTTCAAGTGTAAAGTCGTGGCTTCACGAAAACTGCCTTCAGTTGAATTCTAAAAAGACTGAGACTTTGATAATTGCTCCTGAGCAAAAAATCCCCTCTATTGTAAAACCACCGTGGTTCTCTGGGCTCCTCGGTTCAGTCGAGCATCAGAAATCTGGGTGTTTGGTTTGACCAGTCTCTGTCTCTGGACTCGAGACACTTAATCAACTTTTTTCCATTTGAGAAACATTGTCCAGTTGAGGCCAATTTTTTCCAACTCTGATCTACAATTGGTGATACTTTTATCTCGTCTCCTTTAGATTATTGTAACTTCCTTTTTACTTTTAACAAATTCGCGTTGAATCGTCTTCAAATGGTTCAAAATACTTTTAACCGGCTCTAGCAGACGGTCACACTTTACTCCCATTTATCCTCTCTGCAAAGGCTGCCCATCAAATTTAGAATATAATTCAACATTTTAGTTTTGACTTTTAGAGCGTTGCATGGTCAGGCTCCCAAATACGTGTCCGACCTGCTGTGCCCTTACTCCTCCGGTCGCACCCTTAGGTCCTCGGCCAGAACCTCCTCACTGTCCCAAGGACCCACTTTAAAACCAGAGGTGACCTGTCCTTTGAAGCTGTTGCTCCTAAACTGTGGAATGACCTTCCTCTGTCGCTACGTTTGACCGACACTGTCGATCCCTTTAAAAAACAGCTGAAGACACGGCTGTTTGGACGAGCTTTTAGTTGAAAAGGCTGTGATTGTTTTAATTAATTTGTTTTAATACATTTCATATAATCTGTTATTTTGTGCCCCTGAGAAGCACTTTGTGATTTTATCTGTGAAAGGTGCTTTATAAATAAAGTTTCTTCTTCTTCTTCTTGAGCTGATATCACACTGGTATCGTTTAACGGTACCCAGCCCTAGTTGTCCGTCATACTGATATGCCAAAACAGAGAACAGGTGCCTGAGAGCCAAAGTTATGGCTACCCATTATGATGGAGATTTAATTTCCCGTGTGTCTGTGAAGCAAAGCTGAGTCATATAACAACAAATATTGAATTGTGGTCCGAGTTGAAAGACGGCGAGTGTTCAATTTGGAGAGATCGTCATATGGGGATTCACTGTTTCTGTTTATATCAGCTCTATGCGAAACATTGATGGGAGAAATCTATAGAAAAATGACCTCAAGCAGCAGAGAGGAAAGGAAGCTCCCTATAGTATATGTATTATATAACACTTTATTCTCTGTGGGCTTGTGTAATCTACTGTGACACCATTTGCACTTACTGGGGCAACCTTTCCAGCAAACAGTGACACAACACACTGGCTTATAGACCCCTCGGCCGCTCGATTCATAAATAATGTGCCTCTAATACAGTCACCATTTGCTCTGTCAGTGTTGTTGCTTTCTCTGCCGGGATTTCCGTGGTGTTGCGTGGTGGCGGTGCAGCTCCTGTGACCAGCTCCTGACTCAAGATGGTCGTGCAGATGGTGTAATGGTGGGCTGTCGGCGAGTGGCGGTGAGATTTTTTTTTCACTTCAAGCCGTCTGCAAGTGTGGTCCTGAGTGCAAAATAAAGATGAAATTAAACTGTAACCTATGTATTTTTGTGACTATTTGGCACATTTTTTCTTCTTGCTTTCAGGGTTTGCACAATAAGTGAGCCTGCCCCTCCCTGACAGAAATCTCTTCCCTGGGCTAATGCTCGGAAACAGTGCACTGGCTTGTCACCAATTTGTCTGGATTCTTTGTGCTTAAATATAGATGTACATATTTCAATAGCTGAACATTTATCACGTTCTGTAAGACAAACCGCAGCTCCCCTTCTCTGACTCCACTGTCGTGTTCTTGTCTTTATCCCCGCGGTGGCTCTCTGCACGTCTCCAGCACCTCTTCACCTCCCCGACATCCCGACCGCCTCCAGCTGTGGGTTGCCAAGTCCGCGCAGCCCCCCCCCCCCCCCCCACGGAGGCCGGTTGCCAGATCGGGATAGGCCAATGCGGCGCGGAGGGGGTCTGAGGCGCTGTCTATGGCCCGGTGCCACGCTGGGCCCTGTTATTACCTCCAGATGACATCAGCCTGTGCAGCAGATGCCTGCTTGGCCACAGGGTCTGGAGAGAGAACGAAAACCTCTGGTGAGTGGATGCTGCAAGAAAAAGAAAAAAAAAACATGCCAAAGAGGAAATACTGAATCTCATGAGGCCGAGTCTGAGTGCTGATGCTGCCATGATGAATATGAATTAGCACACTTATATGCAGAGCTAATGTGCCCAGCAGAACCAAGACATTTTTCATTTGGTTGGGAAATACTGTACGTGAAGACGGATAAATAACCTCAGCTGTGCGTAGTACTGGCATCTTTAACCTCTTAACCCCTGCACAGTAACACTAACACTAGATAAGGTATAGGAAACAAAAAATATACACTTGTTATAAAGTGTAACATACTGTAAATGTTGACTTAATGTAATGCATTGTTGCATTTGTTGTAAATATGTAACCAACCTAGTTTAGTAAGACAATAAGGACTAAACATTGTTATTGTTGCAACCACATTATTATTATTTAAGTATATGAATAAGGGGTGGGAGTCAACAAGCTCTTCTTCTTCCCACTCCTTTTCGAGCTCGAATGTTCCTTTTTTATTTATATATTTTTCTCGCTTTTGTGCCTGTGTTTTGTAGCTCGAAATAAAATATTAAAATCAAATCAAAACCCCCACCTGAACCAAGCACATTACCCCAGTTTGGCTTTACCCAAATCTAACAAAAACATGGCAAAAAAATTTAACAAAAGCAAAACTAAAAAGCAAAAAGCAAGAATGAAAAGGCGATTAAGAAAGCAAAGAAGAACTATCATAACGTGACAAACATGTGACAAAAACCTCAAATGAGGCAGGTCAGGAAATGTGTAAAAAATTGGGAATAGTTTGGGGTGGAAATGGGGGAAAATTTGAATAAATTGTGGCTGAAAAATTAGCAAAAATGGGGAATAAATTAAGGGGGAAATAGGGATACATTTGAAAAAAATAATATGAAAAATTTTTGCTATAAAACTGAGCAAAAATGAGGTGGGGAAATGTTAATTTTTTATTTGAGCTGAAACAACCAAGTTACTTCCTTTTTTGCTGTCTTTGGACGAACAGCATAAAAACGTGGATCTTAAAGGGGGGGTATTATGTAAAATCAACTTTTTCAAGCTTTATATCCTGTTATTATGTCATTCCCTCATTAAACACATGCCTGGAGCGTTGCCTTGGCTCATTCACATATTTTTGAGTAAACAGTAAAAATTTAGACGGCGGCCATTTTAGGTGTAGCTATGCCTCAGTCCTCCTAGGAACGCCCCCACCTCCTGGAGACGCCTCTGGACCTTTCGTCACCAGCCAAGCCACCAACCACTGCTCCTCAGCTCAGCAGAGCCCCCTCCCCGCACAGTGTTGTTGTTTCAATGCCACAGTAGTGTGCTGAAGGGGGCGTGTCGGAAAGCTTCTTAAAGAGACAGAGGCCTATTTCAAGACGTTCAGTACGGCCATTTTGAGAGAGCAATTTTATTCAAGGCAGTTATTTTAATTTACTGCATATACAGACCAACAGAAGGTTACGTCATCATTGTAGTGTGCTATAGACTGGTGCTATGTGATTGAAAAAAGCATAATACCCCCTCTTTAAGGTTCCTGCTTTCGATACATACATTTTTTCGATACCAGTAGTACCTAAACCCTTTACCCCGATACCCTGCTGGCATCATTTAACGGTAGCCCTAGTTGTGCAGAAGTTTGAGCGCCGATGCTGCCAGGGTGAATATGAATTACCGCACTTATATTACGCAGAGCTAATGTGCCCATCAGAACCAAGCCACTTTTCATGTGATCGGGAAATCCCGTCAGCGACTCCGAGGTGGCCATTTCACTCGACAATGTAATCACGTCATACGGCTTTTAATGACTGCCATCTTTATCAGTTTTTGGAGGCGGGGGTGGGGGATAAACACGCGAGGAATGACACGATAATAAGCTCCGTGGGCCATTATAACGCGGCTAATTGACAGCGGCAATCACAGAGGAACGTAATCTCCGAACACGCGCGCGCACAAAGGTTTCTCTCGAAGCCGAAGCCACGAGATGAAGGCGGCAATGATCGGGTTTATCTGGGTCACCTGTTCCTTATGCGTGTGTTTACTTTAGAGGCGGGCTGAAGGGGCTGCGGATCAAACCTGTCCAGTGAGATGAAAGCGCCCTGTCTGTCGAGTGACTGCAGTGTTTGTTCGAGCACAAAAATGAGACACAAAACGAGGATGAAAATGACAACAAAAAAATTTCAGTGGCAACAACGGAAAGAAAATAATCAATTTAGATCAGTTTTGTGGGTCTTAGCTTTCAAATGAGGCGCTACACTGGCTCATAGGCTTTGACCTTAAGGATTTGGGTAATGAACTGGAGAAATTGCGCTCCGTTAAGGCTACGGTTAAGAGGTTAAAGGTACACTCTGCAACTTTAGGTTAAACAGTGCGCATTTGTCCTTTCAGTGATTAGCTTAGCGCCTTTACTTTCCATCCCAGTGGCTCCTATGATGTTTTTTTTTTTTTAGGATTTCTGGTAGGTTTTCGGAATGGAATGTATACGTAACCACGGAAACGGTTCAATCAGCAGTAAAAACCTAAAAAACACCTGGAGCGTCCTACAGGTATCGGGGTGGTGAGTTAAGGCGCTATGCTAACCACCCAAGCATCCGCAGGGTCACTGAAAGACCAAATGCGCACTAATGTCAACCTTTCTTTTAACCTAAAAAGTTGCAGAGTGCACCTTTAACCTCTTACCCCCGCCTGAACTGAGCGCATTTTCTTCAGTTCAGCTTTACCCAAATCCATATGGTAGCACCTCATTTGAAAGCTAAGACCCACACAACTGATCTAAACGGATCTTTTTCTTCGCTTTGTTGCCGCGTTTTCGTTACTTTCTTTTCATTGCTTTTTTGACACACATTTTGACGACATTTTCACCCCTCTTTGTAACTTTTTTTGTTGCTCTTTTGTGGCTTTTGTGTTACTTTTTCGTCACAATTTCTTCAAATATGCATCAAGGTGAACTCTTTTTTTTTTACATAAAAAGTTGCATAGTGCACCTTTAAAAAAAAAAACTGGCACTACTGCATTAATTGATGTATCTTCATTATCTTATTATGTGGCTCAATAAACAGAGCCACATGTAGAATATTCAAATGTTTGTTTAAGCTCTTAGTCGTCCAGGAGTTGCCTATTGTTGCAGCAGTGTAGTTGAAATGTGTTTTAGTGTTTGTAATTCATTTTTAATACTATTTTTATTAGCAGTTGTTGCTATTAATATATAATGCTATATTTGATTAGTTGGTGTATGCCAGATTTGCACATTGATATAGGCTTGAAACGACCATCAGAAAAAGTGACTGGAACGGCCTGGATCATTTAATTACAAAAATGATCACACAGTCACCAAAGCAGTGCTCCACTGTCCTCCCACTGCACTGCATTTACCCCCCAGCTTATTATATACAGCCTATCGCGGCTCCCACATGTTTAATGGAGGGACAGAGTGGCATGAGGAAATGATATTTCAAATCAGACTCTGGCAAAGGGGCCCTTTTATTAAAGGGGGGGGGGTTCCCGGCTGTCTGTGGAGTTCAGAGCAGAGACAGGGTTTATAATGGCCTCTGTCTGGTGTCATCATATTAAAGCCTGACTCCCCTCCTCCTTTGACCAAACCTAGTCCCCTATAATGTACTCACTCCTTTTTTTTACCCCATTTTTGAGTAATAAATAGGAGATTGCCAAAAGGCCAAATCACAAATGCTGTCACATGATACAGTAAAATGATGCACAGTATAATCTGCCTCCATCGCATATTTTTCTGTATAAATTCGTGATCCTTGTATTAGTTTAGCATCAGCTTTTATCCGTGTTTAAAACGCGATGAAAAAAAATCTTGCTTTTTAAATCTGCTGCGTTAACCATAATTGCGATATTTGTCAAACCTGTCGGCCCCCGTCTTCCTTTTACTGCCAGATCCATGTGTCTCTTCCACCTTTTGAAGAATCTTGAATTCCCGCGGGTCGCTGCCAGGCCGCTCTTAAACGCAGTAATGCGGTGATCTCATTCACTGTGGCAGGTGGAGGGTGAGTCAAAGTAAGCCATTTAGATGCCAAAAGAAAATACTGTTTAGGCTTTAAATCCGCTGTTTGTATAGCGCTCTGTTTTATTACATGACTCACAGTGAGGAAATATTCAAAGGAGCTGCATTAGCACTGAATTAGCAATAGGTAAAACAGTAAATACGCTACAGGGCAGCAGAACAAGAAAGACTAGTCAGGGAAACACAAGGCCCTTGATTGTAATTCACACTATTGGGCCGAATATATTTAAAAGCAAAGTCCTTTGTCCAGTAAAATTGCCATAATAACATATGCATAACAATACAACAAGGGCTGGGACGATACACTTTTGTCATGATCCAATACTGAGGGCCCGATACAATACATATTGCGACGCATATAGTATATACAGTATTACATTTATCATTTTATTTTAACAAGAAAATGGATGAATTGATAAATGACCCACTCAACACTGGAAAGTCTATTTTCTAGGTATTTTTCAACAAAAATAGATGGATCTAAATTAATGCTTGTACTTTATTCTATTTATTGGTTGAAATGTTACGCGGTCATCCTTTAACCTCTTAACCCCCGTCTTAACCGAGCACATTTTCTCCGGTTTGACTTTACGTAAATGAGGATGAAACCGCAAAAAAATCATCAAAAGAAATCATAATGTATGATTTTGTAACTATTTATTTGTATGATACAGCTGCAAATAAGTATTTGAACACCTGTCTATCAGCTAGAATCAGCTGCTACAATTCCCCCGACCTCCAAGGTCATGCGGGTCAAGTTGACACACAGTGGCAGCGCGGCTCAGCCGCAGCAGCTCAGGACTAACACCTGAACACTATTTCGTTGTACACTTGTACAATGACAATAAAGCACTTACTTACCAATAAAGTCGAGCCTAAATGGGGTCCATATGAATGTTTTTTCACCGCAAATTGTTCAGTAGAAGCAGAAAACGACACTCGTTAGCTAACGTAGCATGAAGCTAATGTTAGCTTTGCTAGCTTCCTGGTTAGTATTTTCCATTTTTAAGTTTTTATGCGCTGTTGAATCACTTGCTCCTCTCAGTGTCTCTGTCTCTTTGTTTAGTAGAAAAATATATTCATAATTCAGCGTCTGTTAAAGTAATAGTGGAGGAATGGGAGATTTTAAGCGTTTGAACGTTGACTCACTTATTCGGCTTCACAATGTGTTGTTAGAGTTTAGTATTGTTCTGTGTTGTCTACTGACATAGACGCAGACTCCCTACTTACTGTATATGAGGTCTGAAGGCACAAGGCTGGGGCTGTTGATGATAACAAAGAGCCTGAGGCATCTAAAAAATAATAATAATAATACACTGTGCGATTTTATCTTTGGAATGAAAAAAATATATAAAAACGTTGAAAATGAAGGAAGGTCAGTCCTGGTCACAATTCATCAATCTTGAAACTCTTCCACAAAAGCAGCCACAAAAAAATAAAGCTGTTTTTAGCTGTTGCTGCTTTGGGGAGGAGTTCTTCAATATTGTAATTCAAGGACCGTCAAAATGATGGATCTGACAAGCCAACATTACACTTCATGTCGTTCTGCTGCACAATAATAGTACATGTAGCTTAAAAAGACAATGCAGGCAGAAGGAAGACAAGCCAGTTTTCCTTTTTATTGTATAAATCTATTAAAAGAATAAGAGCATTGGAGGATCTTGCCTTAAAACCAATTTTTGAATCCCTGCTTTTCAAGATGCAGCGAACCCTGAAAGATAATACACCTTTAATAAAACCCAGGCTAGTGTAGGTGTGTCGAGCCCAGAGCCAGAGTTATTGCTCCGGCGTGTGATGAGGTGATAAGGTTTGGAGGTTTCATTTCTGTCTCCCCTTTGACATGAGCTTTTTTGTTTGAAAGCTGCCAATAACAGCTGGGTCTCGCTGCTCTGTGGCGTGTCCCGCACCTTGGCTTCATTCAGTCCTGATGACACACAGGGTACAGTCCTCTGTGTAGCCATTTACTTGTTTAAATGGAGACTCTATATCTCTATAGACTTCTTTATTGGGTTGTGCTTTTTTTGCCAAGTCATGCAGATTTTTTTTCCCTTGTATTTACTATTTTTATAAGTTATAACATTATCATCATTATCTTCATGCTTCATTTAGGCAGTTAACTACACATCCATAGCCTACGTTCTTGGTAAAAATTGCTTCAAAGCAGTACTAAGCAACTCATGCCCCTAAAGGCCATAAGCGCCACTGCAGGTGTCGTAGCATGTTTGCGTTTGTTTTCTCATTAATTGTCCGTGAGAGTAAATACTACGCTGACAGAAAAGACAAAGGGACAGAGGGATATTGTACATCCAATTACACAATGGAGATCATTTTTTTCACTCAAACTTGGCTGTAAATACTGTTTAAGTGGCGCTAGCCCGCAGTTAGCTTTGCCCGTTAGCCTGTTAGCTTCTTCTTTGTGATTCCATTAGTGTGTATTGGTGCCTCTGACCCGCAGGGGGAGATGAACGACCCCCCAATCATCCCATCAACACTTGTATTACCCCCAAAGGGACTACAAAAAGGATTTATTAAGGTAAACAAGTTACACTTAGTAATGCTTTAATCTTTTGAACCGAGCACATTTTCTAAATGTTAAATCAAATGACTTATATTCTTGTTTGGTCCGACTGAAAACAAGAACGTTAATTGTCTGCAATAATAATAATATGATTGGCCTGTTTGACGCTCTGTGTGAACTCACCTGAACTCACAAGAAACCCATGTCAGCGTAAA
Organism: Proterorhinus semilunaris; assembly: GCA_021464625.1. Taxonomy (NCBI): domain Eukaryota; kingdom Metazoa; phylum Chordata; class Actinopteri; order Gobiiformes; family Gobiidae; genus Proterorhinus; species Proterorhinus semilunaris. The sequence continues at coordinate 11,365,357 of CM038349.1, forward strand.
TTAGAGTAATCTATTTTATCTTCATATTCACTTCGCCTTTATCGCTGTCCATAAACAAAACCCCGTGGAGGTGTTGTGATCATAACCGCGTGGATCATTGACGATTGACATTTTATTTAGACGTGCGAGACGCCGGTCACAAAGTCCTCCCTTAGTACAGTTTGTTAATAAGTGTTGTGCTGAGAACAAAGTGTCCTGAAAAAACATCAATGCTAAAAAGCCTGGACTGCACATGATTCAGAAAGTGGTAAAGCACAAAAGGTGCATTTATCATTAAAGGATTAGTGTAATAGGTTAAATCTTACACAACAATATTTCCCTCCTACTAGACCTGACACTAAAAAGCACAAAGACAATTTAACTCTTTAATGCCTCTTTCACATCTAAAACCCTTAGTATTAGATATGTATTAAACCACATTTGTTTTCATTAACAATGTGAAATCTTCTTGTAAACATTGTATTGTTATTCTCTGCTATAAAACAGGGCGCTCATGAAAAAGAGACTCTCGTATTCTCTCAATGGGCATTCCCTGTGTAAATAAAGATCAAATAAATAAAAATACAAATTTAGATAATATTATCTGCTGATGAAAAAAAAATCTCCCTGATGTGTAAAACGTGCTAACCTTGTAGCTTGGTATAATTTTAGCTTTTTTAGACTTTTCCCAGATGTTAATTCTCGTGTGTTTAAAATGTGCAAAAGTGATTATTTTTTAATAATAACAATATCGGTCCGAAAAATTACAATTACACAACCGGTAAAAAGTTATGTGTCGGCTTTTCTTTATTTTCAACACTATTTACACTGTAGGATTCTCATTGAAGGTATTAAAAGATGTGGGATTGTGCAGGAAACAAAAAAGGGTGAAAAAACTGAATATGTTTTATATTTTAAATTCTTCAAAATGGCCTCCCTTTATTCTTGGCATTTTCTCAATGAGCTTCATAAGGTCGTCCCTGAAAATGTGTTTTCCAACAGCCTGTGAAGTAAAAGCCTATTAGTTAAAGTGCATATGACAGGTTTGAATGCTTTTGAAAATATGACTTTTTTAGATGAATAACATCTGCTGTGGGTAAATGATTATCGGCACGGTGGCCCAGTGGTTAGCGCTCGTGCTTCACAGCTAGAAGGTTCGGGGTTAGATTCCCACCTGGACGGGCCCTTTTTTGTGCGGAGTTTGCATGTTCTCTCCGTGTCTGCATAGGTGTTCTCCGGGTACTCCGGTTTCCCCTACCACTAAAAACATGTACAATATGATAGGGGAAAGGCTATTAAACCATCTACTTTATGCTGATGACCTGGTCATCATGTCACCCTACTCTGCAGGCCTCCAGCAATTGCTAAAAGTGTGTACTGAATATGGTGAACAATATGACATCAAGTTTAACCCGAAAAAGAGTGCTGTGATGATTGTGAGGACTAGAGAGCAGCGTAAGGCTGTATTTCCCATGTTCCACTTGTCAGGAGGGAAACTGACAGTTGTGGAAAAAGTGAAGTACCTCGGTCACATCATCAGGAGTGACCTCTCGGATAATGATGACATCCAGAGGCAGTACTGTAAATTGTGTGCACAAGCTAACATGTTGGTACGAAGATTTGGAATGTGTACAGAAAATGTAAAAATAGAAAATGTATCAGATACAGCTCAGTGCTTTGGAGGCACTGGAGAAATTGCTTATATGGACTATAGCAATTCCTTGTTTTATTTGTCTGTCTGTCTCTTTTTACATGTTTCTTGTGGACCTTCTGAGTCTGAAATAAATAAATAAATAAAGAATAGGTTGCCCTCTCTGGCCAGGACTCCCCTGAAAACGAGATTCTTAATCTCAGTGGGACTTTCCTGGTTAAATAAAGGTCAAATAAATAAATCCAAATATTTCAGTGAAGCAGCAATTTTAATGAAGAAATGTTGGGCAGAATTTTTTTAATCTTTTTTCTTAGAATTTTTAAGTTACTGACAGGAAGTGACACAGATATAGATCATGTTTCATAGCAGTTTGACTCATTTCCCATCGACTTAACCAACATGGTTAGCAACAGTTTAAAATTATTTGCTTCTATCTATGTCACTTCCGGTCAGTCTCCAATAAGGAAGTGAAACTATAAACATCACAAAAATGATCAAACTTAAAGAAAACTGGCTATTTTTTTTTTTTTATCAAAATCTTAAATATGTGTGAACTATGTTATAGCAACAACAAAAAAACGTGTCAAATGTGTCATTAAGATGGTAATATTTCAGGTTATTGCTCCTCGGCGTGTTTGCACTGAATTTCATTTTGAAAGCAAAAATCACCCGTCTAATGGCATTACGTGAGGACTATATTCCCTAATGGTTTCCGCTCGTACGGTTGTTGCATGTACGTCTTTACCCCATAATAAACTTGCTGCTTGTGTTGACAGTCGAGGTGGTGTCCTTCAGATCCGGCTATCTCAGTTCAGCTCGAGGGCAGCCAGTGTTTCATCTGACTGCTGAGGCCTGTTATGTAAGGCCTTGCGTCACATGTTCTAGTTCAGGGGGACAGATTTCATGACCGTATCAAAAGGCAAACGTTGAGTTACGTGACTGCGCCGCTGGTTGCACAATGAAAACAGGAACTCCGCGTGAAGTGCTTTGAGCTGCGGAAGGAGTGTTTATCTTTCTGCAAACTGTATTACCACGGTCATGCTAAATCAAACCAAATTATGGACTAGTCCCGGAGATAGTGTTTAAACAGAGGTAACGAATGTCGTGATAAGGGACGTTGATGTTTCATTTTCTTGCTGCAGAGGAGAAAATCGAGTCGCTTTCCCTATCATGTTTCTGCAACTGAATGTAAACCGTATATATATCAAGTGTGAAAAGTAAGGCGTATTTTTGTTTTACTGCGCGGTGAGGTCAGGTCGAGGGTAGTTTTTTATCCATTTCTGTTTAAAATCGACACAAAATGAGAACGTATGAAAAAGCGATTCACACATTCTTTGCTAAAGCAGCCTAAATAGTTTTAGCTTTGTTTTGGTTCTGATTGAGTGTTTTTTTTTAATTTTTTTATTCTAGGCTTGATTTTTATTTAAAATGTAAAACATGAGTGATGTTTATACCATGGTCTGGTTGAATACTCAGTTCTGATCGGGTAACTGGCGAACATTAAAACTGTATAACTCACAGTGGGCTGTGTCCGAATGTCCACCATAGTCCCTAACCCTTCATTCACTACATAGGCCCGCACTATATAGTAGCAGATATATATATATTTATTTTATCAGAATGGATTTATTGTTACGAACGTTTATTTTATGAAACAGAACGACAATGTTGGCACTTTTACAGGCGTTTAAATTTGATTTAAAGCTATCATAAAAAAAAAAAAAGTTCAAAGACGTGCAGAAAGTAGGTCAGTGCGAACGCCAGCAGAATGAGTGCACTACATCTGCAAAAAGTTAGCTAAACTCCGGGAATAATGTATTTAAATAAAGACTATTAGGACTATATATGGATAAATACTAGTCAGATTTGTTTTATTTACCATGGATTGTACATGAATGGCTTGGATTATTCGCCTTTTTGTCCGAGAGATCGGCCATTTAACAGCTCGGGCTAAAGGTAAGCAGCTAACGTTAGCATTTTTCCACTGTAACCGTTTGTATTCAAGCCGTTAGAAATACGCAACACGTGATTGAAACAGCTGAGTTCATTCAGTCGTGTTGTTTAGTTCAAAAACCTGTCGCCGTCGGCCGTTCTTTTACGACTCTCGCAATGCATTGTGGTCTATATTGACCCGTGTAGGGATCACCGCTGCTCACTATTTTTCAAAATGCGTGGTGGGAAATTTTGAGTGCACTACTTTTTTCTCTCTGGACATTCAGACACCCCTACAAAATGGCCACTAGGGTCACTACATAGGGAGTAGTGTGGACATTCGCACACAGCCATGTTCTATATCACTCCACTGCAGCTGTTTCCATAGTAACGACAAACATTTGAGTTGGAACTAGTTTCAGGTAAAACAGCTTAAAACAACACAACTTTTTTCAGTTTGTGTGAGTATGATGATACAGTTGTCAAATATCGCAATTTGCCTCCTTTTTGTTCTTGAGAAGTTGATACATTTTTTGTAATTGCATCCATTAAGTAAATGTTAAATCCCGTACTTTATAATATTCAGGTTGTAATTGATTTACAAAGTTTGGCTGACTGGTGACTTTTTGTCGTATTATTTGACAATTACCGCACCTTAACCGAGCACATTTTCTTTGTGTGATGTTACTGTGATCAAGCCACAAAAGATTTGACCAAAACACAAACAAAACGGATGAAAGTGTGACAGTCGTATCGAGGAAGAAGCTTAGATTAGTATTGTAGGTCTTAGCTTTCAAATGAAGCGTGACACTGTAATGCTCAACTGGGGAAAATGCACTCGGTTAAGGCGGGGATTAAGAGGTTTAACAGAATAACTCAGTAAGGTAAAGTACTCAAAAACAAAAAACAAAAAAACAGAACTGATCAATTTGTTGGTTTTATAAAATATCAAAACAATACAATTATGTTTCTCCGAGGACGACGGCAACTCACGTTTAACTCAAGAAAGTATCAGTTTAACCAAAAATTATTTTGACCCATTCCCCTTCCCCAAGTAAGGTGAGCGTTCATTTGCAATAGTCCATTTTCCAAACCAGTTCCCGATCACATGAACACATTTTAAAAGCGCTTTCCAAAGCTATGAAGTCACGCCCGTTTGCTCGGCTCACACTCAGTCATAAATTATGCTGTCAGGGATAAATGTTGTGTCAACACATTCTGGCGTCTGGCATCCTCCCAAACAGTTAATCCTCACTCGTAACATGAAAACGACAGACGTTGGAATGTCACATTGTACTAAATAGTTTAGCGTGTATGTGTTATCCAGGGGTGTGTAAAGCAGACAAGATATTCGGTCAAGTAAGTTAGTATTAGTATAGTATTTACTCAAGTAAAGGTAAAAGTACTTGGGGAAAATGCTACTTGAGTTCTGAGTAACTGCTTGAGCCTAAACGTCTGATTTAATGTTAAAGTGCATATGACACATTAGAACAAGGGGTGTCCAGACTCTTTTCATGGGGGCCCGCATATTGAAGCGTACACGGGGTGACGGAGGTTTTAATTGTACCCCACACCTTTATTTATACGTAATACCTTAATGCCAGCTCTGCCTCACAATAAAATGTCCGTTCTTAGGTAAGAATTGTGTAGTCATTATTAAACTTGAAATAAAAAGGCCATCTCGGATGATTTGATTCAACAAGAAGGCCGAGGGTCGCCAAAAATTGGGCGGAGGGCCGCACTTGGCCCCCGGGCCGCACTTTGCATTAGACACTATTTTTGCTCAAACCTAATTAACACAATTATATTTAACCTCTTAACCCCCACCTGCACATTTTCTCCAGTTCAGCTATACCCGTATCTAAAAGCTTCTTGAACAAAGCGTCGAAATCGAAAGAGCGACAAAAACACAACAAACAATCAATAAAGACCAGATTAAAAAGTGATGAAAAAGCACACACACAAAAAAAGCCACAAAAGAGCGACAAAAAGGTTACAAAACATAATGAGAACATGACAAAAAAGCACGGAAACAATTGATGACGAAAGCAACAAAAACACAATTAAAAATAAACTATAAAAAATTATTTCAAATGAGGCGTTAATCTGGGCTGTAAACACCAGTCGATACGCTTTTAGATTTGGGTAAAGCTCAACTAGAGAAAATGCACTTGGTCAAGGCGGGGGTTAAGAGGTTAATGTTTTGCTAAAAAATTTGTTTTATACCATTTTTGTGATGTTTATAGTTTCACTTCCTTATCGGACACTGACAGGAAGTGACATAGTGAGAGCCCAACAATTTTAAACTATGTTGCCGTGCCGACCCTGTTATGTCAATGGGTAATGTCATTTCCTGTGTAAAAAGTCAAATAGAAATAACTTTTCTGCCCAACGTTTCTCAATTAGGTGCGTCACTGAAATAAAATGATGATTATTTCTTCACACCGTGACAAGTTCAGGCCTTGGTCGTGCATTTTGGGTTTTGTTTTTCTTTTGGATTTAGAAGGTGGAGTGTGGCTTTGACGTGTTTGTGCTGATAAACCAGTGGCTACAAAACTGTCAACACGTTTTGAAACTGTGTTAGTCAGCTATGCGTGACCTTTAGAGCTTCGTGTCACAATCAAACAAAACTGTCTGGCATGTCAACAACGGGAGGAACGTTTGTCTCGTGTCTGACAAAAGACAATAGACACAAAATAGGTCCTAGAAAAAAATCGGGACAAGCACAGCCCTGATGCCTGTCATACCACGGCATACTTGTGCTGTTAGTTTATGGTTGCTTTTGATCAGAAATGTTACACAAAAGGTTGAGCCCTCTGAGTTCAGGAATTACATGTCGGATGTCAAACGCCGGGCACAAAGAGCTTTCTGTACTGTCCAGCTTCACGAATGCTCCCCCGGACAATGATTCCTCTATTAACAGTAACCATGTTATAACCAGGCTGTTGATTTAGATTCAGACGTTTGTCCATCTCTATAGCGGAATCATTCTGCATTACATCAGAGTCCTCGGAGGTTGTCAAGTCGGTTTGTTTAATGACACTGAAGTAAATACCAATAATTTAAGCTGTGAAGCTGGTAAAAAGCTGGTAAAATCAGGCACACTGTGGTCCTGATTAGGGAATTTTAAAAGCCCGAACAGTGTGGTTATATTTATAATCTACCAAACAATGTTACAAATCACAACACAGTTAGCATGTGTTGTGAATAGCCTGTGGTGAACGTTAGCAACAAAGCTATTTAATACAAATTTAGATAGGACATTGCCATAGTAATACTCAGTCTAACTCAGTGCAATGTAATCTAATGTAAAACTTATTTCCTTGATACTGTTTTGATCCATTTTGAGTTATTTCATGACTCTTTTTCAAATGTTAGTCCAGTTTTATGGGATGCATAAACTTTAGCTACATCTGTTCATTTTTCTCTGTCAAACACGTCAAACAATTCAGTTCTGTTCATATCAAATGCCGTATTCTCTGGACTATAAGTCGCACAAGCCGTGGCATCTACCAGGGCACGGAGGCGTAGCTGCACCGTTTACAAGCCTCTCCCGGCAGCACGTTGTTCAAGAAGCACCCATTTGTGAACTCGTTCCTCTAGCTGTGGCCTTCGAGCCTTTAGCCCGCGATTGGCTTTTTTTTGTTTTCTTCATTGCTCTAAGAGTAACTTCCGCTTTTCGCCAAGTCCCTCACAGGTTTCTCGCTCACTCCAAACTTTCTTGTAGCTGCTCGATTACCGTTTTAAAATCTTCAGTGGTACAAGAGTAGCAGATACTGGTACGCAAGCCTAGAGCGCCCTCCAGCGGCTGTCAGTGTGAAAATAACAATTAGATGTGAAATTAGATATTTTGATATATAAGTCTCACCTGAGTATAAGTCGCACCCCCAGCCAAACTATGATTTATAATCTGGAAAATACGGTATAACGTTTGTTTCTGACTTTTAAACAGTATTTCCGTACTTTTTAACACTACATGACTAATATTTATTGAACATGGGACAGTCATACACCTGAGTGCTACCCAATGAACCATGGGAATGAATGGAGAAAACAATGCTAATAAATGACTTAAAACTGACTTTCAAAGAAATTACATCCTGACTAAGATACCTAGACTTGGAAGTAATAAACCAATCACAAACAATGAGTGTGTCTCACATTCTGCTGTCGAATCAATGAAAATGTTGCTGGTTTTGCATTGGTTGCTATAGGGGTTAGCTTCATCGGCCAGTCACAAGATGGCCGCCGCATTTGCCACGTCAATGAGCGGCAATCTAGTGTTTTATTAAATGGCTTTGGTTTGTTCTTACCTGAGCTTAGACGAGTTGAGGCGTAACTGTCTGGTCTTTGTGCGTGCGCTCAGTCACGCAAATAGACCAAAGACGTTGTTAGCATTTTTCCTCTCCCATCATATTTCTGCGGCCCCAAACGGGAGTGAAGTTGGAAGCCCCCAGAAACCCCAGCCCCCAGTCACAGCTTGGAAATCCCACCCAGGACCATTGTGCCGCTGTAAATGCGCCGCTGTGTTTTAAATTAGCTCCGGTCGGCCCGGGAGTCGTCCGGCGTGTGCGGCCTTTTACACTTTACAGCTGAGAGCGAGTCCTGCCCTTTTGAGTTATTCCAGTTTCATTACTGCGCTAAGCCGCTTTGAATGCCATAAAAGACGATGGCCCGGAGTCAATGGCCTTGCCCGCGCGACCACATTTCTAATAGGTATTGACTCCTGGTTTTAGCCGCGCTCTCGCAGCACGCTTAAAAGCCTATGTTTCACTGATTAGCTAATTAAAACCTAGAGTGAGGGCTATTGATCGGAGGGGAGGCTGTCAGGAGGCATCTGTCTGAGCCGGAGCTGGACACAATGCGGCATCTATCGCTCCCGGGATAGACAATCTGGATGTTTAAGGTGACAGAAATGGCCGAAAGGTTCACCCAAATGATGCCAAATGTGTAGAAAAATGGTTTAGCCTTTTCAATATTAAACTTCATTGTGTAAAAAATTGTGTGTTGCTTTTGATATGATAGAACAGCATCAGACATCAGTGAGAGAAGACATTAATTAACATTCATATCCATGTGTTTTCTCCTTCATGCTGTCATGGTACAATAAGTGATTATGGCGATTTGTATTGGTTGAGTTTTGTCCAAAGGGCTGCTGTAGCTTTGTCACTGATTATGTTTGTTCTGCTGATCAAAGTATGGTTGCACAATATGACATGAATATTTAGAAATGATCTAACGACCTTGATTAATGAGACAGGGTTCACGCAGGGCATTAAAAGTCATTAAAGCAAAATCGATGCCTTAAATGTCATTAAAAAGCATTACATTCGATTAAAACTGGCATTAAATCTAAATTGATTGGAAGCTTATGACATTGCCCAACAATTTTTACTGTATAAGGTAATTGAAAACACAAAAATAATCGTCTTAAGGATTTTCAGCTGAAATTGACCAAATTTCTTTGCTCAAAAGTTGCCCATTTTGTCCAAATCCTCTGTTTGATTAAATGTTTTTTTCATTTGCGACATTGAAACATAGTATTTGGGCATCAAAAATGGCATTAAAACATATTAAATTTGACTTGCTTCTGCCTGTATAAACCCTGTGAGACGTTTAAGATGTTTTACTTGACCATTTCAACAAAGTGCGTCCCAAAATGTCTAAAGAACAAAACTAGGCTAACATGGAACTAAAACGGGAAAAGCAGGACATCTTTTTAGGCTGTGATTGGCAGCGACCCCGTCACTTTGTAATAATTTAAGGTGCAAAACATTTTAAAATCTGGTTTAATTATTTTAGTTTGGATACTGTATTTTGACATCAGATTAAATGTCAGAAAAAAAAAAAAAGTGGAATGCCTGTATACATATTTGACACACATCATGCCCGTGAAAAGCGCTATACAATTAGGTCACAATAACAAAAGTTGAACGATATATTGAGGCAGGAAAATATCACGATAAACGATAATATTAAACTTAAAAAATGTAAATCGTAGTAATACCTTGTTCTTAAAGTATACGCATTGACATAAAAAGCCACAAAGAAGCAACAAAAGAGCGTTTAAAAACATGCCGGAAAAGCAACAATAATCGACAAAAAAAAGGAGCCAAAATAGCGATAAAAATGTGACAAAAAACTGGAACAAATATGCAACAAAAGAGCAACAGAAAAGAAATGTAAAAAAAATAAGTGACTACAACACGGCAACAATGCAGGGAAAAAAGTTTAAAGGAGGTTTTGTAGGTCTTAGCTTTCAAATGAGGTGTTCCACTGGTTAGGTTTTAGATTTGGGTCAAACTGAACTGGAGAAAATGTAAGTGAAACTCAACAAAACACAAATGTCTTCAGTGAAATTGTTCAAGTATTACAAAAAATAGAATAAAAAAATGTGGGGAAATGTAACTAAATGTTCGGACAATAATTATTGAGCCTAAAAATCTGTGGTTTATTGGACGATAAGCCGATTTTCTGCCCTTATTATGCTCTGACATATATAGATAGACAAGAACATATCCTGAAGATGCCCTGGATTGATTGATTTTAAACCCTTGTAACATTAGGCCTAAAAGCTTCACACTTCCTCAGATCTATATATCGGCTGGAAGTGTGTGTGTGTGTGTGTGTGTGTGTGTGTGTGTGCGTGTGTTCTATTTGGAGGGCATGAGGAGTTTTAGGAGGCTGGAGCCATTTACCGTGAGTGGACCGGGGCGTCGGCGTTCGATCGGCCCCCCGCCAGCCGCTCGGTAATGGTGGTATTTATATCAGCGATCAGACAGATGATGGCGACTGATTACGGGTTTGAGAAACTCTTCGAGTGTCAGAGCCCCGTCTGTGCGCCGCGTATTAAAAGGTAGCGCGATGATATCATCAGACGGGTATGAGGCCCGACGCGTCCCCCCCCCCGACGCCGCCGTGAGGGGGAAACGGTGTTAAAGGCAGGTTCGATGTGAAATCACAGGGTTGGGGGAGAAATCGAGAGGAGTGGTTTTGGAAATGGGTCACTGAGCAAATCCTGATGCTGGTTAGACGAGCTGCTGTTCGATGACAGAGAGCAGTTGTTTACAAACCGTGGTGCCCTGGGTCTATTTTTTCTAATAGGGATAATTACAATTAGGTTTCAGCAATGTCTTTAAGTTGGGGCGTTTTTCCTGGTGTCGACAACATGGTTTTACACCTCACATAGGATTTAGTCCAGTTTATATCTGGTGTGAGCTTGACCTAGACATGGTGGCACTTGGAAGGTACTTAGTAAGAAAATAAATTCATAAGCAAAGCGTTATTCCTCACAATGGAGACATGCAGTAGATCAGTCAAATAAGGAAGTTGTTATATTTAGAGCCTTGAAGGGGAAGCTGCACAGTGTATCGGGAAATTCTTGTTATCGCAATGTTACGTGACTCGTCTTATTGCAAGAAGGTACAGTTGTATAAAAATTACTGAGGTCATCCATTTACAGGTTTGAAAGAAAAACAGAATCAGAACAGGTTTTATTGCCATTGTCAGTGAGCAGGTTCACAAACTGGGGATTTTCTTCGGTGCAAACGTGTAAAATAAATCTTGGTAGAGAGGAATAGAAAACTATAAAAAACTTTAAAACTATTAGCATGGTGACTTAAGAAAGGGTAAAGAGTCCATTTAGTCAGGATTTTTTTTTATTTTTTTTTGACTTGTTTTGGTCCAGATTTTGTCTAAAAAAAATCTGATTACACTTTTTATTTAAAGGGACACTGCGTAACATTCTGGATTATACTGTGGCCAATACAAAACATGCGCCTAGACACAGAAATGCTATCTATGCAATGGGTAATCAAAGAATGGATTTGGATGACGACCTATTCGAACCTATTTGGCTGCCTTTAGTCAAGGTCTCCATGGAGACAAACCGAGCAAGCCACCTTTGCTTGGTTATTTCTAAGGTATTTTTCAAAGCTTACAAATATCTGTATTAAAATAAATGCTTTTATTTTATCCTAGTTGTTGCAGTGAAATGTTACACAGTGTGGCTTTAACCCCTTAACCCCCACCTTCACCAACGCCATTTTCTCCAGTTTTACCCAAAAATAAATATCTAAAAAGCTTCTCATCTGGAGAGCTTACAGACTATAGGCCGGAGTATCGTCTCATTTGAAAGCTAAGACCTGCAAAACGGATCTAAGCTTCTTCCTCGTTTTTGTTATCACGTTTTAGTCATTTTCGTGGCGTTTTTGTCACGTTTTCGTCGCTTTTTTTTTGCATCGATATAATTAGAGATCGATGATTTCCTATTCAGTCTCATTCATAGTCAAGGTCCCGAATCGTCTGTGAAACTTACATAGCCTCCACAGAGCTTCCACTATTTCGGGCTGAGATACAAAAACCAGCGTGGTTAAAAATACTTCACCTACCCTTGAACTAGAGAAAATGCTCTCGCTTAAAGTGGGGGTTAAAAGGTTACATTTAATGGTGAAATGGTGTTGTAAAATATCGTAATAGCGTTTTCGCAATATCAAGACAGTTATGGAATATCACGTGCCCTATTTACAATTCATGGATTCTTTTTGTTTTGTTCCACATAAATCTTTTATTTCTTTAATATTTTTGCAACGATCCCGGATGTGAACAAACAACGCGCCTCGACACATCCTGGTATCACCGTTTCCTGATCACTTTAACATGAGTAATGTGCCAGAAACAGGATGAGGTCGTTGATACCGCAGACACTTCAGTATGTAGGTCTCCAGGTTATGAAAGATGCTTGAATCAGAAATAAATAGGTCATCCGTGCTTGTTTTATAACGTCTTCCGTAACCATTGACCTTATCGAAGCAGACATCTTGTTTTGCGTAAGGAGACCGTCTACAAGTTACAGAGGATCTTGTAGCAACGTCACGTGTTTGCGCAATCTTTTAATATAGAGCATTGAGAAAATGGATGTGTCAGAGCTCCAGAGAGAGGAGACGTCTCTTCTAGGGTAAAAGGTAGAGGTTCTGGCAACATTGGTCATAATCATGTGTTGTAGTGAGTGAGTAATGTAGTGTAGACAGGGTTTCCGCAGGGCCTTAAAAAGCCTTAAGTTATGATCACGTTTTTGTTTAATTTTGGCCATGTTTTTGGTCTCATTTTTGTCGTTTTTTTTTTTTTTCACATTTTTGTCGTGGTTTTGTTGTGTTTTTGAAGAAGAAAAAAAGTAAAAAATCGGTTGCCTTTTTTTTTTTTTTTACTTTTTTTGTGCGCTTTTGTTACTTTTTCATTTTCATCCCCGTTTACGTCTTGTTTTCATCGCTATTTTGGCACTTTTAGAAGAAACCAAACTCGTGAAAGTGTGCTCGGTTCAGGTGGGAGTTAAGAGGTTAAAGGAATTGTGCCTTAAACGTCATTAAAAAGCATCAAATTGGATTCAAACTGGCATTAAATTTATTGGAAAATTATGACTTTGCGCAACAATTTTAACTGTATAAGTTGAAATACCAAAATGTTGGTCTAAAACACATTCATTTGCTGTTTTGGCTGAAATTGATCCTATTTTTTTGATAGAAAGTTTGCGGTTTTGTTCAAACAATTTCTTATGTTTGATTAAATTTTTGCAAATCTTAAGAACTGGAATATGTGCTGATTTTTCTCTGTGTTTTTGGCATTCAAATATAGTATTTGGGCATTAAAAAGACATTAAAAGCATTACATTTGCCTTGCTTCTGCCTATATAAACTTTGTATAGATGTCTTTTTAATCCAAATGGTATAACATTAGTAAAAACTGTTGTCTCGCTCCTCTATACAACAAATTTCCTTAAAAAAAAATACAAAAACATTAACATATTTATCACACACCAAAAATTCATGTTGATGTTTTTGTCAGTAAATTGTTCAGTAGAAGCGAAAAAACGACCCTCGTTAGCATCGCTTCGCTAACGTTAGCATACATAGCATGAAGCTAACTTGGATTCTGGTTAGCATTGTCCGTTTTTATGTATTTATGGGTTGTTGAAGCACTTTCTCTATATCTCTGTATCTTTATATAGTAGAAAAATATATTCATAACTCAGCATTATATAAAGTAATGGTGAAGAAATGGGTTAAGGTTTAGTCATTCTTGCCGCTTCGAACATGATCATATATGGGCATTTTAAAGGTGCCTTCTTGCATCTATTCTGCCCTTTCAAACAAATAACCCTTCTTTTTTTTTTTTTATCCAAGCAAAAATTCAACCTTTCCCCTTCGGCGCGGTTGTATCGCTCCGCACAATGGTGGCACAACGTGGATAAACAAGGTGTGTGGATCTTGGCGTGGAGCACTTTGGGCCTCGCAGACTCATATTTCCTGCTCCCTTGTTCGTTTGCCCCCCGCACGGCTCTCCTGGGACGGAGGATTAGCCCGCAAAGGGAAATGAATGCTTTTGGGGTGGACGGCGCTGGTGCGGGCTGCAGCAGGAGGTCTATTGTGTGGTTTGATATCCGCGCCGCGCCGAGGACATCTGATCCAGCAGCCCTGACACACATGACACTGCCTTCAGCGCTCAAAGGGAAGAGGAACCGTGTCGAGAGGAAACCTGTGCACTCCTGGTATGGCTGTGGAGACATTAGAAAAACACCAGATGTTTTGGGCTGAATTGCAATCGTATCAATGTATTTGAATGGACACAATTAGGAAAGCACAACACATTCTGTCTCCATGGGGTTTCATTATGCTTCAAACCTGCTAACCCTGCAGTTGAGATATCTCCAAGCATGTCAGGAATGTCACGTGACCACCTATTCCTGTCTCCTCTCAAAGGGTAATGCTCCTGGACACGTTTAAACTCCTTAACCCCCGCCTGAACCGAGCACATTTTCTCCCGTTTTGCTTTATCCAATTCTAAAAGCTTCTTGAAAAAAAGAGTCAAAATAGCGACAAAAAAACAAGCAGAAAAAGGAACAATAACACAATAAAAAAAAGAGGTAAAAACACAACAAAAGCACTCCCCACATATGTTTGAGTTTGCATTATATTACAAGAGGACTAAACTAATATAGTTCTATTTAGAGAAACAAGATCCGGTATCGAGCCTTTAAGGACACTTCCCTTCAAGAAGCAAGAGAAGTTAATTAAATATAACTTGAGCACAGGACCATGCACCAGGAGCTCAAAAACGCAAAAAAAAGCGCTAAGAAAGCAATTCAATTCAAGTTTCAATTCAAGTTTAGTTGTATAGCACATTGCTTCACAATAATAGCACGTCACATAGAAATAAAATACAGTAAAGGGTAACAGGCCAAGATACACTCAGCTGAAGGCCAGGGAGAAGAGGTGTGTTTTCATTCTGGACTTGAACTGTTCCACAGACTGAGAGGACCTGACAGACAAAGGAAAACTGTTCCATAGTCGGGGCGCTGCCACAGACAAGGCTCCATCACCTCTGTTTTTTTCCCCTAGTTTTAGGAACATCCAATAGGAGCTGGTCAGCCGACCTCAAGGCTCTGGATGGGGTATAAAGCCGCAACAGATCACTCAAATAAGGCGGGCCCAAGGAGTGGAGACATTTAAAAACAAAAGCTTAAATTGAAGACGAAAGCTGAAGGGAGCCAGTGTAAGGAGCATAACCCAGGAGTGATGTACTCGCGCCTCTTTGTATTAGTCAGGAGGGGGGCTGCAGCACTTTGTACACTCCGCAGGCGCTGCAGGGAGTGCGGGTCCAGTCCAATATACAAGGCATTACAATAATTTGTTTATTTATTTGACAGGGACATTGCACAACGAATGTGTTGCACAGACCAGAGATAGCTACAAGCTAATTTTCATCTGTAGTCCCTGGGCAGAGGCAAAGTGACGGCAGGTTTACACTGTGGGCAATGAGCATTCTTACTTAAGTCCATTCACAATATAAAATACAGATAAAGCACCAGCAATGGGATCACTTCAACAAACATTCAGATGCAATATTTACAGTATTTACACTTAAATATCTACAGTTTAAAAAAAAGTTTTTTTTGCTAATGATCACAAATCTGACTGTCTTTCAACCACTTATAATATTCAAAAAACGACGTTACAAATGCATGGATAGCCTTTTCAAAATCATGTCGAGGAAGGCGGGACTTAACGTTGGCCAGAGTCCTCATCTGAAAAAAGCTGGACT
The DNA here is from genome assembly GCA_021464625.1 of Proterorhinus semilunaris. NCBI lineage: Eukaryota > Metazoa > Chordata > Actinopteri > Gobiiformes > Gobiidae > Proterorhinus > Proterorhinus semilunaris. Next base: position 11,381,015 of record CM038349.1, read on the forward strand.
GAAGGAAATTAAAAATGCGACGAAAAAGCAACAAAAACACCACAAAAAACCCTGTGAAAAAGCAACAAAAACACTCTCTAGCCTATAGGCTGTGCGCTCCAGTCAAGAAGCTTTTAGATTTGGGTAAAGCCGAAGTGGAGAACATGCGCTCGGTTAAGGCAGAGGGTAAGAGGTTAATATGTCCAAACATGAATAACAAATCTAATCTCTGCCGCTTGTCATACTGGTCCAAAAAAGCAATTAGATGTTTTTTTGGTGTTTTTTTTCAGAAAGGCTGGATTTGTTTAGGAAATATGTGAGTAATATATGAGTAATCCCCTGCAAACAAAAATCTACTGTCACCCGGGCGTCTTGTGTCTTGTATTTGTTTAGCTGTTCATATTTAATTCTCGGCTCTGCTGACGCTCCTGAGCGTGTGTAAAATGTGCACAGGGAACTGAAGCCTGTTTCAAAATCGGATTATCTAATCGCAATATAAACACGTGGTACATATGATGCGAGATATGATTAGAACCTATTTGACAATGTTTGGATTGCATCGATCATACAGATAATCATTAACCTCTTATCCTCCCGCCTTGACTGAGCGCATTCTCTCCAGTTCAGCTTTACCCAAATCTCATCATGGCGGATTTACAGACTCCTCTTACCCTGCTGTGACGGAGCATGTTCCCAATAACCTGGTTTCTTTAAAGCCACACCGCGTAGAATTTTACCCCAAAAATAAAATTGAAACACAAGCTTTTATTTTATGACAGATATTTTCAGCATTGAAAAATACCTCAAACAAACATGAGCCTTTGCTGTGAGCGGCTCAGCTCTCCTAAGACGTGACATAACTTTACCGGGAGTGGGTACGTCTCCAGCTCGTTTCCATGGAGATGTCGACTAAAGTCAGCAGAATTTGGGATTTAAACAGGTCAGGTTCTCATCCAAATCCATTCTTTGATTACCCACTGCAGTAATAGCACTGTCTGTGTCGAGCTGCTCATTATCTGCATGTTTTGTACTGATGGCAACAGTATAGTCCAAAATGTTACGCAGTGTACCTTTAATTGTAACTAACCCAGTGTTCTCACAGGAGCAATATTTAGCTGTAGAAAGTGAAACAAAAAATAGAAACCAGGCTATACAGTGCAATGCTAACTAATGGAAAACTAGCTTGTTTTTCCGCCCACATACGGAGGTACAGCAGCAATGGCGGACAATGGCGGCCCCTAGCGTTGTGGTCATAAAGCAGAGCAACCACCGGCCATTGTTTGAAAGCTAAGACCTACAAAACTGATCTAAACGGATCTTTGCACTCACGTGGTTGCCATGTTTGTCGCAACTTTTGTCACCTTTTTGTTTGCCCATTTTGTGGCATTTTTATCACATTTTTTTTTGCATTTTTTTTTTTTTTGGCTTTATTGTTGCGTTTTCATCTTTTTGTCGCTATTTAGACGCTTATTTCAAGAAGTTTTAAAATTTTAGGGTAATAGCAAACTGTAGAGAATGTGCTCGGTTCAGGTGGGGGTTAAGAGGTTAAACATAAGTCCAATGCACAATTGCTTATTTACTTTTGTCGCTCACTGGCACTTTATAGACACAAAGCCACACGTACATTGTGCTGCCTCTTCCTCATGCCGCCGCCAGTCGTGCGATATGTGCCACGACTCTGAAACGCGTTTGCTATCGACGCGTAAAAAAGCCGCGGACAGTAATGAAGCCGTTATCGACTTCCTGTTGCCGGGCGGAGAAACGTCAACAGGAAGTTGATGTATGGGGGCCCTCGAATCGTTAGATGGCGTCGAGATTGGTCCGGTTTTGTTTTCATGTTGAGACTCTCGGCTGAGGGGGTCACGCAAATATTTCTCCTCCCGTGTCAGAGTGAATGTCTCGGGCCTTTGACGCCGCGGTGTTGAAATATAGTGGAGGTTATTGCGTCTCACTCGCGAGGGGGATAAATCAGGCCGACGTGGCGCAATGAGGCGGCAGGACTAATCGCAGTTAGGGGGAAATTGCTATTTGAATCCTGTCGACTTACGCAAACAACAACATAAATTATATCCATGAGGTGTTTTTATGGACAATTGTGTTGTTTAGACCTCCACACAAACATGATGGAAAATGCTTGTGATTTTAGTTTAGCAATTACTATTTTAATGCTTTAAGCTTCTGGACTTTGTGAACTGAATCTTGATTTTTTAAAGTACTTGCATCAATCTCATAAATGAACGTGATTCTTTACATTACAGTTTTTGCCCCGATGCTTGAGCACATTTTGCAAAACTTCGCTCATTTTGCCAAAACTCTACACACAAGTAAACATGACACAACACTGGGAAATATACCATTCACATCTGTGTCAAATTGAAACTCTAATATCAAAACCTAAACTCTGCTTTCAAAACCTGACATTCCTTTGTCAAAATGTAACTCTGATGACAAAATGACACACACTTGCATCATATGCATATACACTTTCAATCAGGGGGAACACACTAGTCTACTTTATATAAAACACTGCCGTCTTTGATTCTGGAAGTGACATCAGACAAAAATATTTTTGGGGGGTGAACAAAAATAATACAGTAATACTGTAATAATTCTGGATGAAATATTTAAAAAAAAAGTTGTTTTTTTTAAACTTTTTTTTACCACATATTACGTATTGTGATGAAAATGTTTTACTGTAATTTTTAATAGTTCTTAAAAAAAGATTTGTTTGAAGAAAAATTCCTCCGACATACAGTAATATCTCGTTACCCCGAGATTATGTGGTAAAAAAAATTAAAAATTGAAAACCTTTTTTTCAAATATACATATATATATATTTCATCCAAAAACATTTATTTATTTATTCACCTCTCAAAATGTTTTTGTCTGTCACTTCCAGGGCTCCTCTCGCTCTCCCTCCATCCATGTTTGCAAAGTTGTTGACATGGCTAATATGGTGTCAGTGCCTTCAGGTGTGTGTTTGAGTGGCTGCAATTCCCCGATGTGTTTTGTATTTTGGATAACTGTGTTTTTCAAATGGCTCCCTGAGATTTTATTTTTGAACGAAGTGTCTTACGTATGAAATATTGTCGTATGCAGGACCAAGTGTGTTGCATAAAGGAGTAAGTGTGTTGCAAAGCAGCTCTTTTGTTTAAGGTATGGGTACATGTGTTTGAGGTATGGTAACACAAGCTTCAGGTTGTGTTACTTTAGTCTGAGCATGGGGCTATAGTGTTCAAGCAACGGGCAACAACTGTAAAAGCACAAAAGACACTGCATGGTTTTTGACATGACAGCAGATAATGGGATATTTCATGTTAATCTTTTTGGCTCGGTATCGTAATAACAGGATGAGGAGGCGACACATGGCACATCCTCAACTGGGTCAGGCTGATTGATGTGGCATGTTCTCCACCAGGTGAGCCACGTCTATTTAAAGAAGAATGTCCCCCGGGACGTCGTCTTTCCAAGTAATTAAATGAATTAAATGTAATGCGTTGCACCACAGGTAACACATCCGACGGGACGGGACAGGATTGCACCCGTGAGCTGATAGATTACGGCACTGAATGTTTTCCGGAGAGTGTAGAGGTAGATTACAATTTAAAATCTTTCAATCTTATAACCTCCCTTATGTTCTCCAGTTTGGCTTTACCCAAATCTAAAAGCTTCTGGAACAAAGAGTCAAAATAGCGATGAAAACGAGGATGAAAACGCCACAAGAAAAAGACAAAAACACAATAAATGACAAAAATGTGGCGGAAACACGAAGAAAAAAAAAACGGGACAAAAAAGCTTCCAAAATGGGACAAAAGCGCGGCAACAAAAAAGTTCAGATCCGTCTTGTTGGTCTTAGCTTTCAAATGAGGCATTACTCTGGCCTATAGGCTGTAAACTCTCCAGTCGAGAAGCTCTTAGATTTGGGTAAAACTGAACTGGAGAAAATGCGCTCCCCCCACCTTAACTGAGCAAATTTTCTCCAGTTCAGTTTGACCCAAATCTAAAAGCTTCCCGACTGGAGAGTTTACAGCCTTAAGGCCAAAGTAGCACCTCATTTGAAAGCTAAGACCTACAAAATTGATATTTTTTTTACTTTTTTGTCTTGTTTTGTCACTTTTTGGACGCCCTTTTGATCCTCATTTCCCTTTTTTTTTTTTTTTGCTTTTTGGTCATATATTTGTCGTAGTTTTGAGGCTTTTGCTGCACTTTTCTGATGCCTGTTTTTGGACTGTTTTCATCCTCATTTACATCTCGTTATTGTCCGTTTTTTTTTTGGGTGAAACCAAACGGGCGGAAAGGTACTCTGTTAATGTGGGGGTCGAGGGGTTAAAGTAAAGAATCCTGTTCATTTATGGGACTGATGTCCGTAGTTATTATTATACGACATGGTTTTGAATATGCATTAGCAGCTTTAAGCACCACTGCAGTCGGAGCAGGAGCGCTTTCCCCAAACCGATCTTTAAACTCTCCGGGACAAAATGAGTTTGCGAGTGGCTGCATTAACCTTCAGAGCACAGAGAGAGCTTTGTACCGGCTCTGCCCCCCCCCCCCCCCCTCCCGCTCCATCCGCAAAATCCATCCAGGGATTTTGAGTGTCTGTTAATTACTTCCCCGTCCCGAATGGAAAGAGAAAAAAAAGAAGGCGGTGAAATGAGGGAGAAGCGGAAGACTTAAAAGAGCTAAAGATTTGTTGTGTGTCAAATCCTCACAAAGAAAAACAAAATCGCCCCAAATGCCCTGGGCCGTCCAGAAACGGCTCTCCGCTCCCACACTGAGCGCATGACGATGATCCCGCGAAAGCCTTCCTCTCCCGGGGCTGTTTGAGTGCTACTTCAGGGGGTCCTGAGAGAGGGGCAGCCGCCGGGATTGACGGCGAAGGCGTAAATATCCCCAAATTGCCGCTAAAATGTAACATCAGGGTCGGTAAGCCCCCCACTCTCGATCGTAATGCTCCGCCGTGGCACTAAATGACCCCTATTACAGAGCCTGAACCCATTATGTCAACACAGGAGAGATTACCTGTGCGGCTGCTCTAGTCTGACAGCGCGGGACCCAAAAGTGCCCCCCGGCAAAATGAGAATCGTGTGGCATGTGCCTCTGGGCTAGAATTAGAGGGGGGTAGTTAGTATTGACCCGCTCTGTTGGGCTTGTTAGAAGGGAATCCATGTTCAGGACACGAGGGGCGATCATCACCGTGCTAAAGGTCGAGATTATGACAGGGACTCATTGGGAGCAGAGCGGCGGGACAGGCGGTCAGGCGGTCCAGAGGGGAAAGTCCAAGATTTGGTGAATGTCACATGTCGGGCCACAGTGGCAGCGTGGAACCATGTGACTAGAGATGGAATAATGATTTGGTTTTGAATAATGGCTCAGGGGCAGGAAATGGGAAAGCCCTTAACCCCCCCACCTGAACCAAGCACGATGTTTGAGCTTATTGAAAAAAAAAGCGATGAAAACGAAGCAAAAAAGCGTAAAAAAAAAAAAGGCAAAAGAGCAACAAAGAAGCGATGAAAGAGCGACAAATATTATGTGTATAAAAAGTGACCACGAAGCAACAAAAGGTGACAAAAAGGCAATGAAAAAAAAAAAAAAGTGACGGCAACAAGGCAAGGAAAAAGATCTGCTTCTATCAGTTCTGTAGGTCTTAGCGTTCAAATGAGGCGTTACACTGGCCTATTGCTGGGTTGCAGGTGACATCACAGCGTTCCAAAGGCCAATACTATTATATGGAGGAAAAATTATTTAGTTTTTGAGGAAATTTTTGGTCTTGTACAGAGAGATCATGGACCCAGTGACTGATACTAAATTTTGTAATTCATACATTTCCTTTTGAGCTATGACTTGTGAAACTGTAATGCTGTTAATAGGAAAAACTGGCTCCTCCCCCCCGCTGGGTCTGGTGACATCATCACATTCTAGAACCTGCAACCCAGCAATAGGTAGCGTTCACGATTTAGAATTCCATTTCAGTTGGAGGGCAGGTGTCAACACAAGTCTATGGGAGAGAAACAGTTTTTGAAAGAAATTTCCAAAAAGAAAATGTCCAAATGTTTTCTCTGATCCTCATGTGACAGTGATTGGATTCACAAACCTGACATGTGAATGTTATGGCTGAAAGTCCTTTCTACTGGCCAACATCAAGCACATGTTTTTGAATATTGTCTCCATTTTTGGATGCCTTTGTAAAGAAATAATTAGACATATGTTCATATCTGCTGAAAGATATGACTTTGAACTTTGTGTCAGTTTTTGTTTCATGTGAATTGGTCCAGGAATTACAGAGATATTAGCAATGATTTAAGACTATAAATCTGCATTTTGAGCGTTACTATGGTTACGGCCGTGGAATTTTCAGTTGCCCTCCACCTCAATGTTAAACTATAGGCTCTTTAGAATGTTGTGATGTCACGTGAACGCTACCTATACAGTTTAGTGTGGAGTGACCCATATAGGTTTCAGGTCATATCCTTGCCCTGGTCCCGAGATGTTCTTACCTCAGCAAAACAAACACTTCCCTGTGTTTAGTTTTTTTTTTTTTTTTTTGGGGGGGGGGGGGGGGGGGGGGATTCTGGATGACTGTAACGCCCTGGGTTTGCTGCAGTTGGTCAGGGCCTTGGTTCAGCAACACTAAGAATGAGATCAGCTGACGACCTTAAGATTCTGAATGACCAGGGCATCCCTTCAAAGGATTTCTTCCCGAACGGTACGGGCATATTCCAAGATGACGATGCCAGGATACATGGGGCTGACGTTGGGAAAGAGATGAGACATCATTTTCACACATCGACCGGCCACGGCGTCCAGATCTTTTCTATTGTTCTACTTTGGGTTGACACAGTATATCTTGGTTGTTTTCAGGTTCTAGAATGTGATGACGTCGCCGGACCCAGTGGGGGGGAGGAGCCAGTTTTATGTATCTAAAAATAAAACGTATGAATTACAAAAAATGATCATTAGTATCAGTCACTGGGTCCATGATCTCGCTGTACAAGACCAAAAGTGTCCTCAAAAACAAAATAATTTTTCCTCCATATAATAGTATTGGCCTTTAGAACGCTGTGATGTCCCCTGCAACCCAGCAATAGGCCGTGCGCCCCAGTCAAGAAGCTTTAAGGTTTGGGTGAGGCCGAACTGGAGAAAACGTGCTACAGGTTAAATGTGAACGTCAGTGTGGGGTTATCACTAAATTGCCCATTTCTTTTTTAAT